>CM076581.1:658563737-659149851 GCA_034641835.2 Pinus albicaulis
TTCCACGTGCAAAGGCAGAGTAAAAAAGCTCAATCCCCTTGAAGTCTCCTCGACATGGTCAATCTGAGGTTTACCGACAAGTGACCCCAGGCTCCTCGACAATGGTTAATCCAAGGTTTACCATTTGTAATGCATGCAAAATCTTCTATCTTTCCCAATGAAACAGAATTGATTATCTCAAAGGTTCGGACATGATCTCGTGATTAACTCCTTTAAGAGAAGCTTCCCAGATTGTACCAATTACAATTGGATTTATTTCCTACCGCAAGATTTATCTACTTGTTTGTTTTAGTTGCTTTGGAAAGTTAACTACAACCTATTCCAAAGCACTAATCCCGAGCTAGATTGGTGGAAAGAGCCCTAAAAATGTAAAAATTACTAGATGAATTTTAATTAAGCGTTGTGTTATTTAGGCTGTTATTACTCAAAAGGGTAAATGGATACGAAACCAATGGTGTTATGACCCGACCCAAAACTGAATGCAATCGAATATGATAATGTAATCTTTTCAATTCGATGAATCCTAACTAAAGTAAGGAGAGAGTTTCCATATACTTCCAACAATGAAAAAATTGATCACTAAGAGAAAATATAACAAATTCTCTAATGCACTAATTTCATTAAGAAAAACTAATGCAAATCAATCCCAAAACAATTTTTATATTTTTGTGTTTTTAAAACAAGCATAAAAACATCTAAATTCAAATCAAAGAAAATTGATCTAAATCTACGATTGATTTTTCAGAATGTAAACTATGCAGTTGTAATCTATGCACAATTCACATGAAAAGTATGCAAATGTAATCTATGCACATTTTTCATTCATATTCTGAAAATGAGAATTCTAATTATGCAAATGTGATCTATGCAAGAGAATCCTCAAACACAAGATGATTCTAATGTAATCTAAGAATCAATCAAGTGGAAGTCAAGAAAATCGGGTGAGAGTTCCAAAGATCAAAAAACACTCAAAGGCGATTAACACTCATACACAATTTAGCCCCCCCCCCGGCGAATGAGGGGGAAATTTTTTTGCAAAAACAAAAGCAAAAAGATGCAAAATTGTGAAAAGACTGAGACAAACCTCCAAGTAATGACCAAAGGAAATCAAATTAATAATTTCTCAAAAAAGAGACTCAAAACACCCAATTAACTTAATGGAGATTGATGAGATGAAAAATTTGTTGAAAGAAACTCATAAACAAGAGATTTTTGACAGAAAACATACAGATTTGGGTAGATACTAAGAATCCTAAATCAAATCTAAACTAAACTGAAAAAACAAATCTAAGTTTTTCAAGACATTTAACAGGGTCTGCAACAATGTGCAATCCCTAGAAAAGTTCAAGAAAAACAAAAAATACTTCAAAACTTTGAAAGCAAAGTAAATCTAAGTTACCCAAGCCCGTACAAATCAATCAAAAATCAGAAAAAAATCATTTTCTCAAATCAAAACAAGAATCTTTCCCCAGCGGAGTCGCCAATTTGTTGGCCGGCTAAATCGATCTTGCGGACAAGATCGATCTCCCTAGTGTCAGAAGACAATCTAACAACAAACGAACAACTATGTTTGTCTTTATCTAAATATATTCATTTTACAAATAAATGATATGAAGGTGTTGATCCTACCTTAGATCCAAATGCTTATTTGTGGTCGTAAAGCTTCCGTCGCATCAATAATCCTTCAATCGCAACAAGAGTTCTTCCGTCGCAACAAGAGTTCTTTCGTCGCAACAATAATCCTTCTGTCGCAACAAGAGTTCTTTCGTCGCAACAATAATCCTTCCGTCGCAACAAGAGCTCTTTCGTCGCAAGAAAGTGTCGTCTTTCGTCGACCTGCAATCACAAACAAGCAAATATTAAATAGAAACTGTATAACAAATAATTATAAAACATACCTATCATAGTGATCAAGGAACCTATGAAATAAAATATCAAACGACAGCTTATTGAAATAAACAATCGAACGACAATTTATTGAGAAAAACAAAACTTGATTGTATTAATCTTAAAATAATAGAAGAACCTTACAACCTTAGCCTTGATGTTTGAAAGGCCTTCCCAGGGTCCAAAGCAGGAGTCTCCTCTACTTTGATAAGTCTTTCACTCTTCCTCCAGGAGCACAAAGAGGTATGTGATCTTTCCTCTCAAAAGCTCAGCAAAAATAAGTCTAAATCTCAACAAAACTTCAACTCAATCACACATAAAGCTTGAACTCCCTTTGAGGCTACCCAATGACTCTTTTTATAGAGCAGATGAGGAGGTTAGGGTTCCACCTTTGAAGGGATAGAATCCTCCTTCAAAGGGATAGGCTCCTCACATCAAGGGATTAGTTCCTTAAGGTGTGGGATACATGCACCTTACTAAAGCGTACTCATCCCTAAAAATTCTCATCTAGAACCTTCTAGAATTGACCTCAAATTAGTTTTTTGACTTTACTTTCTCGCTTTTTTGACTTTGCGAAGGGTACGCAGGCATTGCAAAGGAAAACTGCATTCTGAAACACAGGTAAGCAGTGTATTACCTGTGTACCCAAGCTAGGAACGCAGGCAGGCTTCATGTTACCTGCGTACCCAAATTTTCAAAGATTTTTAGGGTTTTTCCTCCTATTTTAGGGCTTGACATGAGGAGTAAAGGTTGTAAGACTTTCAGAGGAGGCATGTATGAGTGTTAATGAGCTCATACAGTCAGCAGAATGTTAAGGTGACAGTTTTTAAGTGCAACACCTCAAAGGCAGGGGAACAAACAGAGTTTCCCCACATTGATGTTCCTCAAACAACCCCCATGACGAATGTGAATTTTTCTCTCTCAACCCTTAGCACCTCGGAGGAATAGGAAGATGAGATTCTAGATCTGACAAGGCTGACGTACCACCAATTCACGCACAAGATCAGACAAGAGCAAAAAAAATTCCTTGCGCGAAACCCGACCGCACCTCTCGCAGTTACTACAGAAAAGGATATATTCCTAGATACCAGAACTAATATGATCATGATCGCATCAGCATGGACCTCCTTTGCGGTAGGCATAGAAGAAAATTTTAGCAGGATGAGCAAAGATATTTTGTCCTTACAAAATAGGCTCCGGGCTTCTCAGCAGAAGGCAGCTCAGTCCGAACAAGAAAAGAAGACACTAGAAGAAGAGAACCAAAGGCTTCATTTCAAAACTGCCTAGGCCAACGAATTACCAATCACCATTCAAAGGGACATGGTTACTTTGGAAGCTACCATGAAGCAAGTGTATGAGGAGATGTTCATGATAAATCAGACAGTCGCATCACTGCTAAAAGTGCAAGAAGAAACCAAAAGAAGAACTGCACAGCTGAAGGAGGCCTACACCGCCCTGGACAGCATGCTAGAATGGTCAAGCGTGTTGGCAATATGATGCAGAGTGTTTTCCTTGATGGCAACCCACTTGTTGAAGATAATGGCAACCTACTTGACGAATTTGTTCTTGACTTGATGAACTTGTTAAATGATGTAAATCTGATGTATCTACAATAAGTACAGAAGGTAATGATGGAAGGAATGTCAGTATGTACCAGAACATGATGAAAAGAGTATGTCTCAAGGCATACGCGGATTTGTCTAGACAAAGAAGCGTATGCACGTGGAAAATAACGTGCCAAGTCGCGTATGGGAAAAAGCGCTCTAAATTGGTAAAACCAGGGGTAACTACCATGGTATTGACCCATTGTATTGAATGATGGTTCGCCCATGTGATCCCGTCCAGGAATACCATTGGAAGTTATGTGGTTTTGACTCATGGTATTGATGAAGGGTAACCCTATATAAGGAGAAGAAAATCATTGTGCAAAAGGTGTGCATGTGTCTGGGCTTTGATGAATACTTCACTCTGAAGTATATCTGTATGGTTGAACCCTGTTCCTAATTGATAGAAATGAATCTATGATGCACCTATGAACATGATGAAGGCTCAATATCTCTAGATCTAGAAATGGTGAATGTCAATGATGATCTGAAAAGAAGTGAAGAAGACCGGGCGCAATCCTGTTGAAGAGATTGAAGAAATCTGGGTAAGTTTATATATCTGGTCTATGCTGCAAAGTTTATCTTTTATAGAACTATACGCAGGTTCGTTTCATGAAAAGCGCGTGTATACGCGGGTCTGTGGAAGGAAAAGCGCGTATGCGCAGTTAGGGTTTTTCCCTGAAAATGCACTGAAGTATACGCGGGCTAGTCTTCTGGAAAGCGCGTATATACGCGGGTCTGATTAAATAAAAGCGCGTATGATTTCTGATCTAATGGTTGCTGAAGGTTGAATGTGTTTTTGCATATCTATTCTAAAGTCTAGGTTATATCTGATATTATGGTTACAGTGGTCTCACTGTTCTGTTTGAAGCAATGAGAAAGGTATGATTGTTGATAAGTGAATGGTTGTGTTGAAGCTGTTTGATCCAGTTTGAAAATTGATGAAACGTGGTTTGCAGTGGTGCTAAGGGTCGAAGCCTTCAGTCAGGGGTTGTAGCTCCCTTCCAGGAGAGGCTGGTAAATGAGTTCAGGGGGTCGTAGCTCCCTTCCAGGAGAGGCTGGTAAACGAGAGCAGGGGGTTGTAGCTCCCTTCCAGGATAGGCTGGCAAACGAGAGAAGGTTGTAACCTTCTGCAGGTGGGTGCCCGCATGCTGGTTTGAGTCTGCATCAGTACATGATTGTAAGAAGTTTTCTTAATAATAAATTTTGAAGGCTGAAACGACGGCAGCGGTGGTTTTCTCCCGAATTGGGTTTCCACCTAAAAATCCCGGTGTTCATGTGTGTTGCATATGTGTGATGATTATTCTGTTCTGTCTGCACCTGTTTACTATTTCTGAAATATCTGATGAATGAATAATGCAATGATCTGAGTTAAGATTCAAACACATAATTAGATCTCTGGACATACGTGAGTTCTGTAAAGGATATCCGCGTATACACGCTAGTTTCCTTCAGTAAAGTAGCGTATGGGTTTTTAGAAAGGAAAAAGTAAAAATTTGATTGTCTGCACTAAATATTGATTCACCCCCCCCTCTCAGTATTTTTCCAAACAATTGGTATCAGAGCAGGTCCTTCTGAAAAATCTTAGCCGCTAGAAGGAAGATCAGGCAAGATGAGCTATCAAGAAGGAACAACATCTATCAAGCCTCCGCTCTTCAATGGAAGCAATTTAATCTTCTGGAAAATGAGGATGATATCCTTTCTTCAGTCTATGGGAGTAGATGTATGGGCCATTGTTGAACAAGGATATCAATATCCAGCTGCTACACCAACAGATCCAACTGAAAGGAAGAATTATGAATCAAATGAAAAAGCGGTCAATGCTATAACAGGAAGTCTAACTGAATCAGAATTTTTCAAAGTCATGCAGCTGAATACAACAAAAGAAATATGGGACAAAATCATTCTGAGTTATGAAGGTGATGCAAAGGTAAAAAGTGCAAAACTCCAAACTCTCAGAATTGAATATGAAAATTTAAAGATGCATAGTGATGAGAGTATTGCCAGTTTATTTTTACATCTTGATGATGTTGTAAATCGTATGAAAAATCTGGGAGAAACAATAACCGAAACTACTTTGGTTGAGAAAATTTTGAGATCGCTAACGACAAAATTTGAGTCAAAAGTCTCTGCTCTTGAAGAAAAACAGGATCTTCAAAATCTTACTGTGGTGCAACTTCATGGCATACTGACTGCATATGAAATGAGAAGAGGAGGACCATCTGAGGTCAAAGAAGTTGTTTTTAGAGCTTCTACAAAAGGGAAAGAAGTACAAGAAGCAGAAGGATCAGGATATATTTCAGAAGAAGATGAGGCAAATTTTGTAAAGAAACTTCAACTTGGTACAGGACGGTTTAGAGGTAAGCTTCCTTTCAAATGTTTTAATTGTGGAAGAGTTGGTCATTATGCTACTAAGTGTCCTCACAAAGAAACACCTGCAAAAGGAAAGGAAGTAGCTAGAAATAAGAACCGGTCTAGCACTAGAAGAAGTTACTATACTCATGATGACAGTGACGGGGTATCTGATAGTGAGGAAGAATGTGAATAAGATCTTAGACTTCTCATGGATTTTGAATCTAAAGAAGAAAATGATACTTTTGTGGATGCTCTAGAGGACAATGATTTTCTTGAAGAGAACAATCAACTCAAAATACGCTTAGAACAAAGCAGAATTCTCTTAGAAGAATATAAAATTCTCTTAGAAGAAAGGAAAATAACCATCGAGACTCTGGAAAAGCAGGTTGAAGAGGCAAAGAAACACAATGAGAAATTATAATTTGAAGTGGTAAGTGTAAGAAAAGAATTTGAGATAGCAAAGACTCTGAATTTCAGATTTGCTAAAGGATCTGAAACCTTAGATGATATTATCAAGGTACAACGTTCTCCTCTTATAAAGATAGGTCTTGGATATATTAGAGAATCTTCTCAAGCTTCAGCACCAAATTATCTAAAAGCAGCTACAGCTGGTTTACAAAATTCTGCCACTCAGCAAGGGAATAAAGAATCTTTACAGGTAAAGCATGATCATCTTAATGCAAGGAACACTAACAGGAATATCTTTCAAAGAAGCCCCAATCAACAAGTAAATTCAAGTAGAAGATTTCATGATCGCAGAAATTTCTTCTTCAACGGACAATGTTTTTCATGTCACAATTTTGGCCATAAAGCTGCTCAATGTGTTGCATATAAAACCATCATGACAAGAGAAGCAAGAAAGAAAAGGGTTGATATTGAAACAAAGAAGAATACCTATAACAATTTTTCTCCTATTCTAAATGAAGTTGAATGTGCTTATTGCAATAACTATGGGCATGAAGAATCTGAATGCAGGAGCAAAGTTCAGCCAAAAGAGCATCTTCCTTCAAAATCCAAAATATGGAAAAAGAAGGAATCACAGGTTGAAAATTGTGGCATAGAGTTATTTGCGGAAGGTGAAGAAAATCAATGGTACATTGATAGTGGATGCTCGAGACAAATGACAGGTGATAAACACAAACTTCGTGCATATAGTGCTCTAGAAAAGGAAAAGAAAGTTACTTTTGGAAATGATACTCCTGCTGTAATTAAAGGAAAAGGGTCTGTGTTTCTAAAAGAAAAGGTGAAGGCTAATGATGTCATGTATGTGGATGGATTAAGGCATAACCTGTTAAGTGTAAGTCAAATGTGTGATCAAGGAATTGAAGTTGTCTTTAGTTCAAAAGAATGTGTGGTTCGTGATCTTGATACAGGTAAAACAATTATAAAAGGAAAAAGAACTCCAAGCAACCTGTATGTATTGAAGAATTGCAAGGAACAATGTTACTTGAGTAAATCTTCAGAAAACTGGCTATGGCATAGAAGGTTGGGGCATCTAAGCTTCTCTCAAATCAACAAATCAAGCAAACTTAATGTTGTTCGTGGTCTTCCCAATATTTCTCTACCTGAAAGTATCTTATGCAAATCCTGTCAATTCGGTAAGCAAACCAGAGTGCAATTCAATGCCAAGGAAGGATCGTCAAGTAAACCTCTTGAACTCATTCATACTGACATATGTGGACCTATGAGGAAAAAGTCACCATGTGGTGAAGAATACTATATCTTATTCATTGATGATTTCTCTAGAATGTGTTGGATTGGGTTGATCAAACACAAAGATGAAGCATTTGAAAAATTTCAGATCTTCAAAGCGCTGGTTGAAAATGAATTAGATCTAAAAATCAAGTGTCTTAGATCTGATCAAGGAGGAGAATATACATCAAATGAATTCTTTTAATTTTGTGAACAACATGGCATAAAAATACAGTTTTCTGTAGCAGGCACTCCACAACAAAATGGCGTAGCAGAAAGAATGAATAGAACAATTCAACAAATGGCTAGAGCTATGCTTGATGATTCCGGAACACCTGATATTTTTTGGGGAGAAGCATCTCACACAGCAGCAAATATTCTTAACAAGGCACATGTTCAGGTAAATAATGACAAAACTCCATATGAACTCTGGTATGGTAATTCTCCCTCTGTGAAACATTTTAGAGTTTTTGGAAGTAAATGCTTTATCAAAAATAATGATGAAAAGCTTGGCAAGTTTGAACCTAGATCAGATGAAGGAATACTTCTTGGTTACTCATCTACAAGCGGGGCATACAAATGTTACAATAAAAGGCTTCGAAAGATTGTTGAATGTATTGATGTTGTTATTGATGAGTCTCATGCAGTCCCTAAAGAAGAAAGACAAACAACAGAAGAAGATGATGGTGACTTTTGTCCCTCTACATCAAATAGAAATGATATAGACAGTGGATCCAATGAAGAACCTGAAGATGATTTATCTGGAAAGGCTCCATCCGGATATGTTCAAAAGAATCATCCTGAATCTCAAATTTTGGGAGACAAGGAATCAGGTGTACAAAAAAGGAGGACTCTTGTGGGATCTCCTAGCTATTTGGCATTTCTATCCACGATTGAACCACACAATGTCAATCAAGCTAGCAAAGATGAATGTTGGATTCAGGCCATGAATGAAGAACTTGATCAAATTGAAAAGAACCACACTTGGGAATTGATACCAAGACCACATGATAAAAATGTCATTGGAACCAAATGGATATTCAAGAACAAGCTAAATGAGAATGGGGACGTTATAAGAAATAAAGCTAGACTGGTTTGCAAAGGGTATACTCAACAAGAAGGTATAGACTTTGAAGAAACTTTTGCTCCTGTAGCTAGACTTGAAGCCATAAGAATGTTTCTTGCTTTTCAAGTTTTCAACAAATCAAAGTTTATCAAATGGATGTTAAATCTGCATTTCTCAATGGTGATCTAGAAGAAGAAGTTTATATAGAACAACCAGAAGGATTCATATTGGGAAATGATGAAAATATTGTTTGTAGACTTAAAAAGGCTCTATATGGTCTCAAACAAGCTCCAAGGGCATGGTATTATCGTCTTGACAAATATCTTCATCAACAAGGATTTTCAAAGGGGTCTGTTGATAGTAACTTATACACAAAAATTGAAAATGATAAACTATTGATTGTGGTAGTATATGTTTATGATATCATTTTTGGAAGTAATGAAGAATATATGAGTCAAAAATTTGCTTCTGTCATGCAGCAAGAATTTGAAATGTCTTTACTTGGGGAACTAACATTCTTTCTTGGCTTACAAGTGCATCAAACTACAGAAGGTATATTCTTATCTCAAGCAAAATACCTTAAGCAAATTCTGAAGAAGTATGGGATGGAAGAGTGCAAACCTGTAAGTACACCAATGGTAACTGGATGTAATCTCAGTTCTCATGATGATTCTCCCACGGTGAATCAACCAGAATACAGATCTATGATAGGAAGTCTTATGTATCTCACTGGGACTAGACCGGATATTATGCATGCAATTGGGATTGTTGGACGATTCCAAGCCAATCCAAAAGAGTCTCATCTTCAGGCTGTCAAAAGAATATTCAAATATCTACAAGGAACTCAAGACTTTGGACTATGGTATCCAAAGAATGCTGATCTTACTCTTCATGCTTACACTGAAGCAGATTGGGCTGGAAATGTTGATGATCGGAAAAGCACTAGTGGTGGTGCATTCTATATGGGGCCCTAGTTAGTATCTTGGTTTAGAAAGAAGCAAAACTCTATTGCCTTATCCACAGCAGAAGCAGAATATGTGGCTGCTGCATCATGTTGCACTCAACTTCTTTGGATGATGCAAACCTTACAAGACTTTCAAATCAAATGTTCACCTCCTATCTCCATTATGTGTGATAATACAAGTGCCATCAGTATCTCAAAGAATCCTGTTATGCATTCCAAGACCAAGCACATTCCCATCAGGTATCACTTCTTACGTGAACAAGTGCTTGAACAAAAGGTGAAGTTGGAGTATGTTCCCTCCAAAGAACAAGTTGCTGATATATTTACCAAACCTCTGCCCAGGGAAGCATTCGAATATCTCAGACAGAAGCTGGGAATAGTCTCTGCCTCTCAGAAGATCAGATCAGCTTAATTTCAGAAGATTAAATTGGATACGCGGGTTTCCTGAAAGACAGTCGCGTATATACGCGAGTTCTTACACAAAAAACCACGTATGGGTGGTTGCTGACAAAGTTTCTGGGTCAGCATTCTTCAGCATAAGCTATGGTGTTGTTTGGTATCTTTGATGCTGTATGGCTTCTCTGGTGATGTTTCAACTCTTATATTTCTATTTCATTCTCTGATATTGGGTGAAGATGCCTTGATGATTGGCTGTTGAAAGTGTTCAGGTTACTCAAGCTAAGGAGGAGTTTTGGTCATATGGAAAGGATGCACAGTTTCAGGGGGAGCATTGGCCTAGCTGAGAATAATGCATTGTTGGCATTATGATGGTTCTGAAACTTGATCTCTCTCTTGAGGTCTTTTTGGTTTTGGTTGTGAAAAGTCATACTTGTACTTTGATGAAAAGGTCATGTTGAGACCCATGATGTAATTTGTAATATTCAGTCTTGTTCAAATTTGTAAACCCACTTGGTTGGGTAGTTGAGTCAATTTTTGTAAACCCACTTGGTTGGGTATTTGAGTCGCATATGTAAATCCACTTGGTTGGATCTTTGATGTAAGTATGAGTCTTGATAATAGGAAGGTCATAGAATCATGTACTTCATTGAAAAATATGTTTGAAGATTTAGCATGAACTCAGGGGGAGCATGGTAACTTCAGTGCACATCAGATCTGCAGAGCTCTTATGTCTACATGAGGGGAAAAACCTTGTGTTGGTTTTGATCCGCCCTTTTCCCTTGATGCCAAAGGGGGAGAGTGACATGGTGTTTGAATATCATGAATAATGGTTGTGCTTAATGTATCTATCTGTTATGGTGATCAAACACCATCGTGGTTGCCATCAAGTCCAAAGGGGGAGATTTTTGGCAATATGATGCAGAGTGTTGTCCTTGATGGCAACCCACTTGTTGAAGATAATGGCAACCTACTTGACGAATTTGTTCTTGACCTGATGAACTTGTTAAATGATGTAAATCTGATGTATCTACAATAAGTACAGAAGGTAATGATGGAAGGAATGTCAGTATGTACCATAACATGATGAAAAGAGTATGTCTCAAGGCATACGCGAATTTGTCTAGACAAAGTAGCGTATGCACGCAAGAAATAACGTGCCAAGTCGCGTATGGGAAAAAGCACTCTAAATTGGTAAAACCAGGGGTAACTACCATGGTATTGACCCATTGTATTGAATGATGGTTCGCCCATGTGATCCCGTCCAGGAATACCATTAGAAGTTATGTGGTTTTGACTCATGGTATTGATGAAGGGTAACCCTATATAAGGAGAAGAAAATCATTGTGCAAAAGGTGTGCATGTGTCTGGGCTTTGATGAATACTTCACTCTGAAGTATATCTGTATGGTTGAACCCTGTTCCTAATTGTTAGATCTGAATCTATGATGCACCTATGAACATGATGAAGGCTCAAGATCTCTAGATCTAGAAATGGTGAATGTCAAGGATGATCTGAAAAGAAGTGAAGAAGACCGGGCGCAATCCTGTTGAAGAGATTGAAGAAATCTGGGTAAGTTTATAGATCTGGTCTGTGCTGCAAAGTTTATCTTTTATAGAACTATACGCAGGTTAGTTTCATGAAAAGCGCGTGTATACGCGGGTCTGTGGAAGGAAAAGCGTGTATGCGCAGTTAGGGTTTTTCCCTGAAAATGCACTAAAGTATACGCGGGTTAGTCTTCTGGAAAGTGCGTATATACGCGGGTCTGATTAAATAAAAGCGTGTATGATTTCTGATCTAATGGTTGCTGAAGGTTGAATGTGTTTCTGCATATCTATTCTAAAGTCTGGGTTATATCTGATATTCTGGTTACAGTGGTCTCATTGTTCTGTTTGAAGCAATGAGCAAGGTATGATTGTTGATAAGTGAAGGGTTGTGTTGAAGCTGTTTGATCCAGTTTGAAAATTGATGAAACGTGGTCTGCAGTGGTGCTGAGGGTCGAAGCCTTCAGTCAAGGGTTGTAGCTCCCTTCCAGGAGAGGCTGGTAAATGAGTTCAGGGGTTCATAGCTCCCTTCCAGGAGAGGCTGGTAAACGAGAGCAGGGGGTTGTAGCTCCCTTCCAGGATAGGCTGGTAAACGAGAGAAGGTTGTAACCTTCTGCAGGTGGGTGCCTGCGTGCTAGTTTGAGTCTGCACCAGTACATGATTGTAAGAAGTTTTCTTAATAATAAATTTTGAAGGATGAAACGACGGCAACAGTGGTTTTCTCCCGAATTGGGTTTCCACCTAAAAATCCTAGTGTTCATGTGTGTTGCATATGTGTGATGATTATTTTGTTATGTCTGCACCTGTTTACTGTTTCTAAAATCTCTGATGAATGAATAATGCAATGATCTGAGTTAAGATTCAAACACATAATTAGATCTCTGGACATACACGAGTTCTGTAAAGGATATCCGCGTATATACGCTAGTTTCCTTTAGTAAAGTAGCGTATGGGTTTTTAGAAAGGAAAAAGTAAAAGTTTGGTTGTCTGCACTAAATAATGATTCACCCCCCCCCCCCCCCCCCTCTCAGTATTTTTCCCAACAAAGCGTATAACCGCAGGCTCCTGACACCCTGCCAAGGAAGGATTGGATTTGTACACAGAATGACAAAGTCCAGATCCGAATGAAGATAAAATCCAAGGATAAACTGGTAAAGGATGTGGAGAGGGTGATGTCCGCTTATGAACACCTCATCAGTGGCATCGATTCAATGGCTAAAATACACCATATTCCTTCCCTTGGGGCATTGGACACTGAGAAAACAAGGGAAGAGGTGACCCAAGCTATTCAAAAATTCCTGCAACCAATGAGGCAAGCAGCTGCTTCTCAAGACCTCGCAGCCTCAAAGGAAAATATTATTCAATTCATCATCACACCAATTCGGATCTACACCAAGTTGGCCTCCCTATCCAATCAGCTCTCAGTAAAGAGGTGCACTTTGGTCCCAGATGCTCTTGAATGCTTTCATAGGTTAATAGAAGATACCTCCCAAGTCACTCTAGTAGCCGCAGACTATCAGGCTTGGCAGAAGTACCTCAAGGATCAGCAATAGATAGACGTACCGGACCTCTCCATCACACAATTTCTCTCTTGACAAAGGAAATGGCACAGGTCGTAGGTCACAACAAGCAACAAGTCGCAGGTCGCATTGGGGAACAGGTCACAGATCGCAACTAGGGCTAAGGCTCAAGTCGTAAATGCCTCCTAGGTCGCAAATCATACCAACTATCGGGAAGCTAAAAGGTCAAGGCCACCCAAGGGTCAATTTTGCTCTATAAGTACTCCCTCCGGGAGATTGTAAAGGACCTTTTTTGGGGGACTCCAAAAGGAGCAGAGATAATTGAATAGCATCGAATTCATATTTCCATGAATGAATACAAATAAATTTTTTGATTCCACTATTCGATCGGATGATGGCTTATGTGTGCTAGCATTATGAATATTATGTCTCATGTATTGGCTATCTTTTATAATTGACTAATCTGGATTTTTCTGCTCATGTCATTTATACGTTTAAGCTTACTTGATGTGTTAATGGTATGAGGATATTTAATTAAGAGATGTTTAGTGACTTCGTTATTAATATTGTTTCATATTTCTGAAAATGTTGAGGGAATTGAAGGGTCTTTCGACCATATAGAACTATTTCTTTTGTGGTCAAGAAGCTTTTATGAGCATGACCCTAATGATGTGTTCCTAACAACATTTTTTTTGGCTGCATGCTTCGAAACTCGCTTTGCTATTTATAATGTTTCATTTTTAGGAGGACTCATCAACCATTTGTCTTATATCATTCGAGTAACCATGTATTGATAGAACTGCAGGGCTCATTCTCCGTCCGAGAAAAGGTATATTCAGTGGTAGCCAGACCCACACCCCGGACGGGATCCCCATCACAAACGGTCTAGAGTCTAGTTGCAAATTTTTACCGGGGATATCCCCTACTATTGGTTGGGTATTTCTTCCCATAAACACCTTCAATAATATATATGATATTTTACATCAGATGTAATGCAATTTTCTTGCTACCTTTAGGTTATTATTTGTAGGCTGGATATATAAATCTTATCACATTGGATATATATTGTCTTATCATGCTCTGTAAATTTTGTGTAAGGGTTGCAAGCTTTGTGTGATTCCTGTTGATAGCTAGAAAAATTTTCAATTAAGGCTTAAACAACTATTAAACCATTTAAATTATCCATCTTGCACTTTACTAGTGATAGATATTTTCATTTGAGAACAGGGGTAAGTTGCAAATTTTCCTGAAAATGATTTAGGTCAGTGGTTTTCCCATATGCCAAAATTTACTCTTAGTATTTTTTGTAACGTCATACCACTATTTAACTTTTGAAATATGTATTAAGTGAGGAACGCGATTGAGGATCTAGAATATCCCTTGATTTCAAAGCATCCTTGCAATCCCCACACTGTAGTGTCCGTAATTCTCCTCTAATTGTTGTATTTTTTGAGAGAACATATATTGGATGTAACTCTTTTACAAGGATAGATAAATGGCCTCAAGTCTAGTCCCTTTAAGGGTTAAAATATAAATTCTTAAATATTGTATCAATTGTTATAACACATATTTATCAAGCATCTCTTTTCTTTCTTTCTTTCTTTCTTCTTCTTCTTCTTCTTTTTTTTTTTTTTTTTTTTGGCTGAAATTGAAATTTCTTTGTAGGTTCCATCCATTTTCTTTGTTTGTTTTATCTTTATGAGAAACATACCTTTTTCTCAAGCATTTCTGGGCATGTAATCTTTAATTGTAAGCCAAAAATGGACAAGGAAAGTTGCAATGATCTGATAAATGTTTTATAAAAACATATTGCCCTGTTATATGATTTAAAGACTAGAGATCATGACCTTGAATTCAATATTTTTACATAAGGGGTGAGTTTTCTCCAATTGTGACTATTTGATTCCAAACATTTTGAAGAGAATTCTACTTTAAATGAAAATTCTCACAATATGACAATTTACGAGACAAACTAGTTTTTTATTAATCAAATATGTCAGTGCATAATCCTGCTACAAATCAAGACAAATCTATTCCAAGGAACCATGGGGAATGTATAGAATTGTCACTTCTCAAGACCTTGTTAACCTGTGATGAAACATTAGAATAGATTTCAAAACCAGTTTGCAAGATAAGAAAAACAAGAGGCTGAAAGATGAAGAAAATACACTGAGCACAAATGAAAATTGCATTGGTTGGAGTGAATTTTACAAATGAATATTCTCCTCCAAAGCTAAACCTAACTCCTTGAAAATAAAATTAAAAAAAGTGGGCATGTCTACAACACCTATTTCAGCCCTAAATGAAGCACCTAACATGCTCAAGAAAAAAAAAATATCCCTAGAATAGCATGATATCATCATGAAAAATATGTGGAGGATTTCCAAGAAAAATCACCATAAATACCATCAAGGAAAAGCACCCAGGTATCCACAAATTATGGGCCATGATTCTATTCACCAAGTATGATTTTGATTTATCTTTTTTGTCTACAACTTCTCCTCATATGAGTGCCTAGTAGGGGACTAAAATCAGGCATATACATCACTTTTTTTCACTTCAAGAAACCTAAAAAGTAGGCACCTAAAACCTGCCAAATATATTTCACAAAAACAAAAGAACTCTCCAAGAAAACTTCTTGACTTAGCTTAAAATAGATCTCTAGAAAATGATTTAGGGCCTTCAGATAGACAGCTACATGATAACAAAATAATCCAATATATCAAGATGAAATAGGTCTAGAAACAGTGCCCTAAATCGGAGGCAAAGGTAAGTCTCGAAGTAAAACAAGGAGCATAGTCTCTCGTGTCATTTTTTTGTGATTGGTAGAGGTCATGTTCAAGAAGTTGGTGGTTGAGTTTGATGGAGGTACTGTGTTTTTATTTTGTGTAATTCTCTGGGCATCAAACCACAAATTTTTGTGCTTGTTACAAGAGGTCTGAATTCCTAGATGGGAGTTGGATGAAGGAAAATAACCTTGGAACAACAACATGTATTTGGCCAAGTTACAACACAATGAAGGAAGACATGAAGAGGAATGGTTACACAATTTTTTAAGGAGGTTTAGAAGCCGATATCTAAACCTATAGCCAAAGAATCAAGAGTTGGAACATAGTATTTAAGTGAACACAATAAAAATAGTAAACATTGGACATAATATTATATAAACATGGATCATAAATATCCAGCTAAATTTGGTAGCTAAAGGAACCTTTTCCTACACCTAGTGTCTTAGATGTCTATGGAAAGGCTTCATCGAGCCAATGATACATCCATGAATTACTTATAGATTTGTATACCTTAGATGGAAAATGATCAATGTGACAAGAATCATAAGGGTTGAGATGACAATCAAAATTTTAAAATATCCTCTCAAAGAAAAATCACCATAAATACCATCAAGGCAAGGCACCCAGGTATCCACAAATTATGGGCCATGATTTTGTTCACCAGGTATGATTTTGATTTATCTTTGTTGCCTACAACTTCTCCTCATATCAACGCCTAGTAGGAGACTAAAATCAGGCATAGACATGATTTTTTTTCACTTTAAGCAACCTCCAAAATAGGCACTTAAAACCTGCCAAATATATTTCACAAAAACAAGAGAAACTCTCCAAGCAAACAGTTTGACTTATCTTAAGATAGATCTCTGGAAAGTAATTTAGGGCATTCAAATAGACAACTACATTATAGCAAAATAATCCAATACATCAAGATGAAAGAGGTCTAGAAACAATGCCTTAACTCACAAGAAAATGTAAGTCTCGAAGTAAAAGGAGCAGAGTTTCTTATGTCCTTTTTCTGTTATTGGTAGAGGTCACGTTTGGGCAGTTTGTGGCTGATTTTTTCGGTAGTTCTATGTTTTTTTTTGTGTAATTATTTGGGCATAGGACCACATATTTTTGTGCTTGTTACAAGAGGTTCAAAGCCCTAGATGGGAGTTGGATGGAGGAAAATAACCTTGGAACAACAACATGTATTAGGCCAAGTTACAACACATTGAAGGAATACTTGAAGAGGAAGGGTTACACAAGTTTGTAGGGAGGTTTAGAAGCCAATATCTAAACATATAGCCAAAGCATCAAGAGTTAGAACATAGTATTTTAAGTGAACACACTAAAAGTAGTACACATTGGACATAATATTATATACACATGGATCATACATATCCAGCTAAACGTGGTAGCTAAATGAACCTCTTCCTACACCTACTGTCCTAGATGGCTAAGGCAAGGTGTCATCAAACCAATGATACACCCATGAATTACATATAGATTTGTATACCTTAGATGGAAAATCATCAATGTGATCGGAATCGTAGGGGTTGAGATGACATTAAAAAATTTAAAATGTCCTCTCAAAGAAAAATCATCATAAATACCATCAAGGCAAGGCACCCAGGTATCGACAAATTATGGGCCATGATTCTGTTCACCGGGTCTGATTTTGATTTATATTTGTTGCCTACAACTGCTCTTCATATGAGCACATAGTAGGAGAATAAAATCAGGAATATACATGACTTGTCTTCACTTCAAGCCACCTCCAAAATAGGAACCTAAGACCTGCCAACCATATTTCACAGAAAAAAAGATAAACTCTCTAATCAAACTGCTTGAATTAGCTTAAAATAGATCTCTGGAAAATCATATAGGAAATTCAAATAGACAGCTACATTATAACAAAATAATCCAATATAGCGACATGAAAGAGCTCTAGAAACAATTCCCTAAATCGGAGGCAAATCAAAGTCTCGAAGAAAAGCACCTTCTCTTAAATATAGGATAGCAGACAAAAATTTTCTCCCCGGTAATAAAATACATGATATGGAACCAAAGTAGATGAGAAGAGTAGACAAAATAGCACACCATATAGAAATTTTATCCCCAAGAATAAAATACATACATGGAACCAAATTGCACCTTAGAAAGAAAAAGTTTAAGTTGCATATGTGAGAAAACACACCCTAGACTTGTAGGTATGTACTTTTCTGGTTTTAGAGTTTATAGTTTATTCCACAAGGGATTTGGACTAGTTTAAAAAATCAAATTCTCATACATGGAGAGTGAAAATTCAATTACATTTGAGTGCATCAAATGTACCGAGAATTAAGCCAAACATACACATGAACCTGATAACTTAGTTGAACAGGAATTCAAAAATAATGTAAACTCACTAATTGGCTTAATAATGTCTAATACTCAACTTTATCATCTTGATATGTCCAAAATATTAACAGAAATATGGGAACTATTTGTATCACAAGCTAAGAATGAAAATTTTGTTTCAAATAAGCAATATTTTGTATTTAAAATGATCAAAGGAGAAACAACATCAAGTCTTGTTAATGTGTTAAAGGAATCAATATAATAGTGAGTTTATATGAGTATGAAGTCAACATGATACCAACGCCATTCTATTAATTGGTTACAATCCTGGGGTTCGGGGATGGGCTCTGACATGTACTACAAGAAGGAACCAAACTTGAAATTTTTCATTCCTTTTATTGTCCATTTTCTTGAAAAAAAATTCATTAAAATCTTGAAAGTTGAAAATTGTATTAATGCCTTCTTAATAGAAAAATAGATCAGAAGAACTGGTGTCTAGAAGCAGCAATAATGTCCCAACAAAAGAGGGGATTGCAAAAGGCACGCCACTAAAATGAGTGAAAATGAAAGAAAAATTGAGTACAAGAATAATAGGAAATGAATTGACATAAAATTGGCTACATTCTAGATGTTTATATTCCAATAAAGAAAGCCCTATAAAGTGAAAGAGATATTGTTAAGAAACATAATGTGGATTGAGATGTAGTTGCCACACAAGAGAAGGGAGGGATTTGGCCTTGCTCATCATCTAAGTCAATGATATAGATGTAAGCACTGAGTAACGTGACTAATAATGTCCTCTAGAGAGTGGTATGTATTGATAGGTCCCTGAGGAATAACCTTGGATGGCATTGATGGCTCTTGATGGTGACAAAGAAGTCCTAAAGGAAGGAAATAAACCAGTAATGCATCTTATATGATATGTAATAATTTAATATAATATTAAAATTAAAAAAATTAGAATACAAATCAAAAGATAAACATGTCAATATATATTTATTTTAGTTAATTTTTTAAAAATATTTACATTTTTTTCCCATAGTTTTTTTTTTTTTTTGTATCCATAATAGTGAATATACATTTTTCAGTTTAAGAAAGTGCTCTCTAAAAATTTTCAACATCAATTTGTTAGAAAGTAAACTTTCAAGAGAAGAAACTGCTTTAGTATTTTTTTTCATCGTTTACAAAATTAAAATAATAAAGTTGTTATATTGACTTTTCTTGTGCTAGCCTTGTTGGGTGAAACTGGTGTTTATGTTGTAAAGTGAACATGAGAGAAAAAAATATTACTTGTTTTTGCTTTTGAAAAATGTAGAAATTAATTGTCATGACTGGAATGTGCATGCATCAATCTACATTGGCTTGTTTTTTGACCTTAGACATGAATAATCATTTGGTCATACTCCATCCTACCGACAAAGTCTAATATCACAAAGGTATCGATGGGAAGTTTGAGAGATTATTTTGAAAGCTTGTCTGTTGTGGTATTTAACTCCTTGATAATGTGTCTGAAAGATAGCTAGTCCAAAGAGTTGGGGGCATCTATCATATTTTGTAGGATGGGATGAGGTAGATGCTTTCTATCATGATCTTATTATTGACCCAATTGATCATGATTTTTGAATCCCCCATGATCTATAGGGATTTTAATCTTTTGATGGATGCAATTCCCAAAAGGGTGTGAAGAGCAATGGAATCCACTCAATTGTTGGAGCCTTAACTTTGGGCACATCTTCTTTCTTGTTGTAATACTGGGAGAGGAAGAGTACCACACCCACTTTGCAGCTAGGTGGGTGACCTTGTGCAACACCATCAAATAAGTCACAAGGGCATCCAAGAGGGAGTGGAGGCATTACCAAAATCCATTTTTTTTGTGGTTTAGGATGAATCTTGTCTTCCAAACACTGTTTTTTATCAATTCAATTGTGATCTTTGTTATAATTTCTCGTGAACAAAATGTCTTTTTGTTCCAATCCCACTAGATATTTTTTATTATAATGCATGGGAAACCTTTATCATAATCTTCCATGATGTTGTGTAACTAAGTTTTGAAATTTACTTACAAGCTTAGATAGGACCACGAGCCTATCATGTTCAATTTTGCAAGGGTAGTGGTGATGACCTACATTGTATTGGGACAAGAGATAAATAAGTGTGAAGAAATATCATCATATGACATGCATAAAGGATAGATTTTGTGGTGATTCATAAACTATCATGGATATTCCACTAGACAGTTCATCATAACATATCAGATAAAATTATATTTAAAAATTAATGAATAAAATTTTGTGACAAGAAGTTCCAATGAGTTTCGAGTGTGCTTAGGAGGGAGTGACAAGGTTTGTTGGGCAGTGTTAAGGCATGCTAGAGGCTAGGGAAACATGCCAATCTGTGTCAAGTGTCAGGGTGTGACAATGCATGCCAAGTAATGTTTGGGAGTGTCAGGGAAAAACAAGGGAGCACTAGTCTAAAATGCATGGAAATGAATGAATAAGAGTGTGTGGCAGGGAGAATCAATGAGTTCTAGGTGTGCTAAGGAGGGAGTGACAAGGTATGCTAAGTAGTGCCAAGTAATTATAGAGTTCCAAGGTGACATGCCAAGATGTGCAAAGTGCTAGGGTGTGGCAATGTGTGCCAAGGAGTGCCATGGAAACACAAGGGAGAACTAGTTAAAAATGCGTGGAAATTAACGAATAAGAGAGTGTGATAGGGAGTGTCAGTGAGTTTCAGGTGTGCTAAGAAGGGAGTAACAAGGTTATATGTTAGGCAATTCCAAGGCATGCTGGAGTGTCAGGGCATGTCAGGGAGTGGTAGTTTGTGCTAGGGAGTGCCAAAGCATGCCAAGGAATGCAGGGGATGCTAACACATGCCACATAATGCTAAGGCATTCTAAGACGTGCCAGGTGATATGGAATGTCAAGATGTAAATTATGTTGCTTAGTTGTTTTACTGCCAAGGTTGGATGTGAGCCTCATCTTGGTAACTTGTTAAGTGGGATGAGTTGAGATTGGACATGAGTAGCATAAGATGAGTTAAAGGTAGTTTTTAGGTGAACAAGGCATATGTTCAATTTCCATGACACATGAGAATTTGGGTTTGGTCTTAGAATATTTTTTTGCAAACACACTCAAGTTCCACAACATATCCACTTTAATGCAAAAGGAAATCTACAAAAATTAAGGAATCAACTAGTGTAAATTATAATTTTACCTTTTTCAAACCCTTATTCATTATATTAAAAACTATAATACAACAGGCTAGAGCTCCTGCACCAGGGCTCGTGACCCTTTACAATCACACTAATACAAGGAATACAACTAGGGCTTAGTGTTAGTCCTTTGACAACCAAACTATCCTGAACAAGACAACACTTGACCTACTTGCTGATGGTGGCCAAACACAACCCTTTCATTCCATGTGTCCTAAACAATCTAGTAGATCCTCTTGCCTCCCATTCCACAACTCCTTAATCTTCCTTTATCAATGAGCTCAACTCCTTTAGGTTACTAAACCCGGCTCAACAAACTCCACCCTTTAGCTGTGTCATTTGTCCTTCAAGGTATACAACACTTAGGGTCTTTGGTCAGCTGTGTTACCCACCACTTCATGGGTGATATCCCTAAGAGAAATTTTTCTCCATGATGGACCTTAGTTAGTAGCCAGCAGCCCCTTGCAGCCCTCAGCTAGCCCATTATGCCATTTCTCTGCCACATGAGCCAGACATGTGGTCCCTCACCCATCTATATTGATCGTATGTTTTAATGTGGGCCTCTCGAACCTAAAGGTATGTCTTTTCATTTGGTAATTGAGTATTGGGTTTACTTATAATGGACACTTTTGGACATGGTGATGGGGGGATTCAGCGGAAAGAGTGGACTTGGTTTTTTCTTATGTACCCTTGACTTCTTTTGGATGTTACATTTTTTCTTTAGTGCAATGGGATATCCTTTGCTGACCATTTGGTTTTAGGGTGGTTCTCCTTGAGAAACCACAACTTTGGTTGCGTGGTCCCACACCCATATCCACCTATATTGCCCTTATTTTTGTTCACCATAACCCCATTCATCATATATCCCACCTAGGTTCACATTCCTGCACTCGTTCCACATGGGGTTAGCCTCCCCTCTCCCATGCCCCCACAATGGGTCAAGCTTGGAACGATGCCTTGGATTTTAAAACAACTAAAAAATAAAAGAAAAATAAAAAACGGCCACATTCAACAGGAAAATGTACCACAAAATGAAAAAGATGGTCGGGACAAAAATATTTAGCACGTGGGAAAAATCCAATATATGATCTCTACCCCTCTCTCGTGGCCATCACCCTAGTTCCATAGGCCCTAGATGAGCCACCTTTATCATTCAGGAAACCATGATTGTCCCAACCCTTGGAGGGAAATGAAATGCCCTACCAAAGCGGGGGTATTTACTGCTATTTATTACACCTCATGCTCTTGTCCTTTAAGCCTCTAGTAGTTTACTAAAGAAAAATCATAAAAAGCAAAATCCATATAAAGAAGGGTAGAAAAAATAATGTCGGGGCACCTCATGTACCACGATTTCTCCCTCCTACATATCATGTACCCAAGTTTTGTCTTCCCTTTTATTGGCTACCCCGATGCCCCAATATGTGGCCCAGGATTCCCTTATAATTCCTTATTCCATTTCACATCTTGATCACATGCCACCATCATCTGAGGGATGGATCTTGGACATATTATCCCATCTAAAGGTTGAAACCACCTAATAAGGTGCTTAGTTAACCCCCTTTTGAGCCTGGAGATGTTAGCACATCCCAAAGCCCACTATGGAAGGGTGGGACATTATGAAGTGTTCACTTGTTGTCAATGATTTGTAAGCTCTTTTACCTGATTACTCGAATGACTTGTTGTACTGGAGGGCTATACAAGATTGCAGGTGGTGTCAATTTTGGGTTTGGTCTCCCTATATGGGGTCCTAACCCTCCAGAGGGATACATTGGAACATGTAGGGTGTGTCTTGAGAGCCATGGTCCTCCATAGCAGTAGACACCACTCCATGGATACCTTCGGATGTTCAGAGATTTCTAGAAAGCCACTCTTGGATGATGAAGATGCACTATGCCCAGCTGACCCCATAGGTGAACCACACACTTGGAGGGTGCCCTAGGGCTTATATGATGACATGACAACATCTATTCCAGCATTTGAGAATTCAAAAATCATCTACACGAATATTCGAGTCATTTGGATACCCATGTGGTCATTTGTGTGCCCCCAAATCCACAAGGAGCACCACAAGTTTAATGTTTGGATAACAAGGGGCCATCCCCTTTTCCAACACGTTTTATGGGTCCCATGCATCATTATAGCACTCATGGACCCCATTATGCCTCCTAGAAGGCCCTATGACATCATTTGACCTCTTGTGAGGCTTATTATTCCATGTATGAGCTAGTTTGGTGCGCTTGTCACCAAAAGTTAGGGTTACTTCCACATTATTTTATGTTTATGGGATAATGTAGGCCCATAGGCTAAGTCAAACTCCTAATCAATGTATAAATGGGAGTTAATTGGATTCATGTGTATCATCAATTGACTTGGGATCTCTCTATCTTTAAAGAACCTCGCATGTTTCCTTGGAGAACTATTTTGGATGATGGATGAATTTTGATGTATGGATTTGGGATATTTTTATCTTGGAGATTCATTTTTTCAAATGTGAAGCTGGTTGGATATACTCTTTAACATTTTAAGTGAAAATTTAATGTTATTATTCTTTTTTCTGCATACTATTGAATTTCGCTATAACTAGGGATAATTGTCGCATGACGGAAATGTGGAATTATGTGTCTATTTAGATTATTTAATGTATGGTTCATTATTAGATGAATGAAATTCCCTAGATATCATTTTATCTCGATAATATTGCACCATTTGTATGAATTATAAATTCTTGAAGATCACTTTTCTTCTATTTCCTCTAACATTCGATGAAGTTGACTTTCTGGGCCTCCTTGATTAGGAAACCAAATTCTTCTTCATTATCATCCCTAACTCCATATCCCCAAGTGAATTAGGCGCTAGTCCCTAAAAAAGGGTGATCATTCCCCCCCCCCCCCCCCCACCTTTCACATTTTCCCTTTTTTCCCTAGGTCTAGCCCCATTAGGTCACCTAGGGCATCAATTTCCCGTGAATCTAGCCACATGAAAACTTAGATCTCCTAGAGGCAGATGTGCTATTGGGTCCCCTCACTCTCATCATAATTTGGGACAATTCCGATGGTGGAATCTCTGGATGCCTCAAGCCCTAGCTCTAGGATCAAGCTTTTCCTAAGTGTCCCCAAGGCTAGAACCTAGTAGGATCAATTTGACCTATTAAAGTAAAAACTCTCACATGATCCTTTCCCCTCACCTTGTCCAGGATAGGAACATAATCGGTTGCTAAATTCCATCCTCAAACCTTGGTTGGGTCCACTTGGCCCCGTGTGGTCCTATTTGGTGTCAAATGCCATTCATCAAGGACCATTTGGGAATCCAAGTTCCCAAAGGATTTTATGGATTGAGAAATTTCTTCATTATTCTTATTCTTCTCCCTCAACCCTTCAATCCCCCTCCTCTCTCCCTAGAATATCAAGTCCCTTTCTTAAAAGGCAAGCAAGTCCCACTCTTCATTCTATCTTAGATAAAGGGTTTAAAGGGTCAATTCCAACCTATTCATTGACCTATACTCTACAATTGACTTCCTAAACTATCGGGGCTCCTCTCATCAGTGAAAGTCTATAAATAGCAGGGAGCCTTAGTTGTGGTGACAGTGGGTTAAGCATCCATTGTTTCCCTTGACCTAGAATTTTTCCTCTTAAGACCCTCTTTTAGGTCCCCTGCTGGTTTGAGTGGTAACAAGTTGTTCACAACTCTGTTTGTGAACAACTCTTTGGTATGCCCAATTTTTACATACTACAAATCCAAGATGAGAAGTCTAGGGCTATGGAGGTTTCCCTTCTTCTCACTAAATCAATCCTCTACAATACACTGAACTAGGGCTAGTTTGCTAGCCCATTTGACTGCTACTATATTCCTTCAAAGTTTGCACATCCTTAGACCCTATACACCTGCCCTTATACCAAGATTATTTTTCTTCACAAGTACAAGACTCGGGAATATTCTTTTTCAGTCACCTAAAAACCCTCCAATTTTACTTGGACTACCATCAATATTCCCAACCACAGTGAATTATTTTATTGAGCTATAAGGGCCCATAATATTACCTTCATCTAGCGCTCTTCAAATCTGCTACCTAACAATAGTTTGAGTCCTCTCAATGTCACTGTTCTTTTGTACCAATTTTTTTGTTTTCCAATCTATGAACAAATCTGAAATACTCCTCTTATCATCCTTCTAACAATCTGAAAATGACTAAACGAGGATCACAAATCAGTCATTAGCAGTCCATTGACTAAGTTTTTATACATTGATTCATATCTCTGTATAAAGCTCTATGGAAAGTCCACCAAAATCAACTCCTCTTCATGTCAATCCATTCTTCATATGGCACATTTCTTCTGCATGCTCAATCTTCTTCTCAGGTTCCACCCTCCTTTGGATCTATTATCTCCATGCATACTTCTGCAAACCATCTTCCAGATCTATAGTATTTATTGCAGAAATAAACCTCGCTCTAAGGGTCACAACCCCTCTTCTTCCATGCAATTTTTTCATAGTCTTAAGGGCATACCTTATGGACTAAACATGTTAGTAAGTCGTCCTAACTAGGGAATTATACTTATGTACTTATAATTTCTTCAGAACAAACCCTATCCACCAATAGAAAAAACAAAAACTCTTGCCTCCATAAGAGACTCAACCTAGCTCATATGGATCCATAGATTCTGGGAATTTCTTTGACTGAATCTTGACATGAACTTCAAATCTCTATGTCGACCCTCAAACTAGGGTAACCTTAGTCAATATTACACATGCGTCTACTTATGTTCTGGCCCTAAATTACACTGCATGCCCTCCTCCATTTATGTTGGTATTTATCACAGACCTTGCAACCTACTAACCACCATAATAAAAGATGTTATCTACCCTCTTTGCTATTTTATAATTTGATGCGTCCTTCACATAGAGACACCACTAAAATCACATTCCCAGATTCTCATGAGAAACCTCTTTTAAGCTCGATATTCCAGAAGAGAACCAACAATATTCCATCCTACTTCCTAGCTCAAATCGATCATTAAAGTATCCAACAATATTGTGAACCCTCACATGATGATCTTGCTCTTGGTGGATGATCATGGCCTCCCTTTAGCAACCCTTACTCGAACCTCTTACTCAACCTACTTTAGGACTACATCTTTGTTGGCACCCTTGATAAAATGAGTTCCTTCTAACTTGATGTTCTGACCTTATCCTAAGGCCTCCTTAAATATTTTTTCGTAGACCTCTTAGGAACCCTCTAGAACTTACACGTTTTATCCACTTAGACCTTATGAAATATTAATTTTCCTTTTTAATTTCTTTTATATTTTAAACCCCGACTTGGGTACAAAATCCCTTCGCTTGGATTATTTTCCCACAAATTCTTTTGTGACCAAACTCACACATACCCATCTCACTATGCTTTTGGAGTACCTCCCAAGATATGCAATTTTACAACATAGTATAGTTGTAGTAACCATAACTTGGTCAAGCTATTGTAGTCAAGCAAGGACTTGGTTGGGTTCCCAAGTTTCAAATTAAGTAAGGTAAGTTGTGAGGGCATGAAGGCTAGGGAGGTTCAGGGCATGCCAACAAATGAAAATGCATGCTAACACATGTTAGAAAATTTTAATGCTTGCTGAAGAGTGTTACGGAGTGTCGGGGCATCACAAGGGATAACTAGGTCAAAATGCATGGAAAGGAACGAATAAGAGTGTGTGTCAGGGAGTGTCAGTGAATTCAAGTGTGCCAAGGAAGAAGTGTGTTAGGACAAGTTCATAATAGGATTTATAGGAGGCAAGCCTACAGTTGCGATAAGGGGCTCGACATAGCAGTTTTACACAAAGGGAGATCACTTTGTGATAGGCACAACATTGTTTTTCCTTTAAATATTTTTTTTATATGAGATGTGGCACACTTTGGCAGCATGCTCATGTTTTAAACTATTCTAGATAATTTCATATTGTATAATGTTGTGTATAATTTTTAGGGAACTTTTTTTGTGTTGACTTATATCTTTTGTGTCTTGTGCATCTTGTGGTTCTTGCAAACTCTCAGTTAATGCTCTATTGTTTATATGAACTAAACATACATGTGAAATATTGCCTATGTAAGTTATGGTGCTTAGTTTTTTTATGGCCATTTCTAGATGTGATCCGTGTCTTGGTAACTAGTTAAGTAGGACAAGTTGAGATTGAACATGAGAGGCCTAAGATGAGTTATAGGCAGTTCTTAAGTGAACAAGGCACAATCTACTTGTACTATGTGCAATTGGTTAAATTGTTGCGATTGAAGCAGGTCAATATTGTCACATGAACTGTAGTAGACAAGGACTTGATTGGGTTCCCAAGTCATGAAAAATGTAAGGCTAGATGTGAGGATATGAGTGCCAAGGCATGTTATGGAATGATAACATGTGCCAGATAGTGTGAAGGCATGTCAAACATGCTAATATGTGCCAAGTGCTAAGGCGTGCCAAGATGTGTAAGGGTGTGACAATTCGTGCCAGGGACTGTCAAGGAAACAAAAGGGAGAAAAAAGTGAAAATACAAGGAAATGAACACATAAGAAGGTTAATAATTCATCAATTTACCTTTTCCAGGAGGGTCATTATAGGCACACGAACACTAGGCACCAATAGCTTCCAAGTACCAAGTCTTAGTGCATTCTAAGTGACAAGTCTTCCTCTATTGCTTCTCATCTACTTTCCAATAATTGATCTCAAATAAATTTAATATTAAACCATGCCACATCATACCAAGGCATCTCAATGTATTCCATACATGCTAAGACTTTCTAAGCACCAACATGTTCCAAGCACCAATATGTGTTAGGGAGTGTTATGCATGCTATGAAGTGGCAAGGCATGTCGAAGAGTGCTAATTATTAGCCTCCCTTTCTCTCAGACGATCATATATTTTCCCTTATTTAAATGAGTTAGGAAATAACTCCAGGGATAGTTTTAATAAAAAATATATATAATGTCAGTCCTCCCTCTTTCCATATCATTTTTAATATATATTTTTCATTAGTCCTCATGCCTTATCTACCATATCATCCAAGCCGACTATATCCCAAAGTGATTTCGATTACATTTTATTTGAACGGGATGGGAACATATCTCTTGGGCTAGCTCAGCTTTGACACCTTATTGTAGGTCCCACTCCCATGCCAATATATGCATGTCTATTGGTCCAACCCCTTTTTTATTCACCACATTATCTTTCTCCACAACATCCTAGGTTGTTCTATTTCACAATATTTCTTTTCCTTCTGGGATTTATCCCTGGGGATGATGTGATCTACCATGACAACCTCTAACTCACACTTCTGTAAAATCAATTCGCACTTCACCATCATTTATTATACATTTTTCATGTACTCTCAATATTTTTTTGTAATTACCACATTTACTGTAAATATATCGCATGCACTAAGCCTAGATTTTACCATTTCAAGTAGTATTTTTCCTCTCTTTTTCTTAGATACAATTACATGGGATTTGTGTGTTAACCTCTACTCCTTGCTTGCATTTACAAAAATATCTTGTGAACCCTACATATACTAAGGAAAAGATAAATAAAGTGACTCCTTCGTAGCAACCAGCAAGGCCTTTTGTAGAAACAAATGATGAAAATATTGTGGATGCATTCCTATTTTTAGACACTGTGTGCACCATGGACTCGGGAATTTCCTCCTAGAACACAATGTACAAGATATTCAAAGAGGATATTCCTGCAGAGGATGTCGAGCAACCAACAGTGGAAATAGTGTAGTAATGAGGAAACAAAACTTCTAAACTAATTGTCAAAGATACCACCCAGTTTTATTTGCACAGTATTGTTGCATGACCAAGGCTCCTTCCCTACACAGATATGGTATGTTGGGTGTTTGAAAAAGTGGATATAATAAAAACGCAATTTGTTACTTCTTTCGGAATAGTTATTGACTCATTTAAAAAAAAACATCTTCACAATATGTACCATTTTTCTAAGCCCCAACTTACATACAATACTCAATTTGTTCAGGGATTTGTGAAGGAAGAATGTGACGATAAGGAAAAGGACCTCCCAAATGTAATTAAAGAATGGAAAATAGATCCCAGTAAACATAAAGTATAGTCTACAGGTATGAATTCTATTGTGTCCTTGAATCCCCCTTTTTCACTACATTGTCATAATTGTCTGCATACTCTTTGATGATCAAAATGTTTCCCAATTCCCTAAGAATTGGGTCCTTATTATCCAATGGGAAACCAATAGTTATAGTTTCAATTGGGCCCAAATCCTATCAAATAATAATGTAAAACACATTCTCCATTTTTTTTCCATCCAAAATAAACTCATAACCCTCCATTTTACATGTCAGCATATGTTATGGATACCATTTTTTTTCTCTCTAGACTTTCCAACTATGGATTGGAAATGGACACTTGTTGACCCTCTTCATATCCACATCTACCACAATATTCTTTGGGAAGAGAATTATTTCGACTATTTCTATAATATTTTCCATTTTGTTCATGATACCTATTTATAAATCTATTTTTAATTCCAAACCTCGTAGAAGTCCCCTTCCACAATAGATTGTCTATCTAGGATTGGGAATTGGTTTATAGAAAATTTATTTACTTATATTAGAGTATGGGGAAGCTATGGAAATCCACATGTGCTACCCTTGTATGTGCCTGAAAATATTTTATGTAGGGAGGTCACATACCAAATGGTGGCCACTAATATCACTAAAACCCTCAAAGTGTCAGCTAAAAATATTTGGCTTAAATTTTCATTACAAATTGGTATATGTTCATTTCACAATTTTACTCATGTTGAAAAGGACTTCCAATCCTTATATGCATTAAAGCTGGCTACAATTCCTGCTAAGAAACATGATCCATTTGTTATATGGAATCTACAACTGGGGACAAAAGTATCTTCCCTAGACTTGATGGCTTAGTCTAGAAAAATATAAAGCAGTAAATGGAAAAGGGGATGAAGCCTACCTGGAATCTGTCGTATGCTTCACTCCTCTCTTGGATTGTATGCTTAAATCCTAGCTTTTATCACTATAATTAAAAAATACAAGCCAACGATCTAGGACATTTATCTAGCATCATCTAGTCACGTTATTCAATGGATCAACCTGGCATCAAAATACATGAAATCATAACATCACATATAGGAAAACAATGAACTCTTTGTACTAATATAAATGGAGAGAGTTACAACCAAATATAGGAGTTGATCTTGTAGAAGAGCTCCTCCAAGTTGACTTTTCCTTCCTTTCCAGAAAGTGTACCTCTATGTCACCCTAATGAATGGAATAATGACTCTCACAGTAGCAGCATGAGGGTAGAAAATATCTCCAAAAAGACAACCCCTAGCTTGTGGATGGAACCAAATATATAGAAGAGGATGGTAGGTTAAGAGTTATTCTCCATTTACAAATCTAGGCTTGAGATCCACTCTTGATGGGAGGATAAGCTCAAGGGATAAGAGGTGAAATATCCAAGGTAGGATATGATAGGATTCGATACTTTAATCCAAGGTAAATAGTTAGAACAACCTTTGGAAGCTTCTGGAAGAGGAATCTTTGGGATTCTTTTTATTTTTCCTGAATTTCTAGAATCATCGCACCCCGAGCAAGGGGAAACATGTTTTTGATCAATGCAAGTATAGATAGGGCCAACCTGTTGGTGAACGCTAGTCTCTAAAGGGCGAGGTTGTTTTGGGCCTAAAAATCATTGAAAGGATTTAAGGGCAAAAATTCAAGGTTTTGAGAGAGTCATGCTTAGGGCTTTATGCATGGATGATGACAAAGTGTTCAAGGATTTGAATGATATTTTTTGAATGATTATCAATCATATGCAAAAAAATGGCCTATAACAGATTTCCCCCTAAAGCGCAAAGTCAGAAATGAAAACTGATGACTGAAGTGCTTTACCTTGTGTTAAGTCAGGATAAAGAACAACTGGTGAGACCATCTTATATTACAATACATCTACATCTTGAAATATTTGATGAGGGAGGCATACCCATTCTCAACACATAAGTTAGCATTACATGTACAATGATTGAAAGGCATGTCCACTGATGAAAAAGGGTGGATCCATGACTAGATGATTGTTTGTATGATCATAGCCATCATACTTTTTAATCTTGTGTTAATCATGAAATCACAGCCCATATGGATGAAACTAGATCTAGGGTCTTTAATCTCGTCCACACAATCATGTACGAGTCTAACCATGTGAATCAATGAGTTAGAGTCACGCATGGTAGACACCATCTGATTACCATCTAATGATGTAAGTCATTAACAATTGTGAGAGAAACTACCGATGATGTTAATGTCCCTCAAGGTATTGTAGTACAATTTATATGGTGTGAATAAATGAGATGAAGTAGAACACCACACATAATTTTTGGGTCGAAGGCCAATGATGTAAACTTATCACCGAGAGTGAGGAAACTTTCCTTTTATGTATGCAAGCACCAAGGTACCAAAGGGATTTTTCTAATTTAACTTCCTAGATAATGATATGATGTCGACAGGAAGAAACCTGTCACAGGAGGGCCTTGATGTATCCCCCACCAATGACATGAAATAGGTATCATGATTTGAGATAGAATGATACTGATATAGAACTGGATTAGGAATGAAATATATGCAATGAAGGCTTAAGAATATTGTAGCAGATATTGACGGAATGAATTCTCTTGAACATATCGATGACACTGAATGGAGTTAGCATCAATGACCCAAAACTGAAAATGGAGGCTTTGAAACGGTGTGATTAACCAAAATACAAGAAGATTTCCCAACCAAACAGCCACGGAGATGAAGTGGAAGAGTTTCATGTTCATGAGTGACTCGCTGCAATTAACAAGTGAAGTACCCTATTTTCCCAATTTCCCCAACAATACTGGTCAATGCCTCTTTATTTTTTAACGAGATTGAGGAGGATAACATATGCGCTATCTATAATTTCATCCTTCGGATGAATCCCTCTGAGTATGTTTAACAAACCCTGAGAAGGAGTGGTTCAATCTCTTCATGTTTGATGGTTCCATCATTGTTTGATGTTTTTACGATTCCAACGAAATTAAAACTTGACATCTTTTTCATGTTTAGAGAGCTTGAAAAAGAGGCAAAAAAGAAAAATCTAAAGGTTCCTTTTTGTAGATAGTCCCTTGAGCCTGAAAAGGAAGAAAAAAATACCCAATATTACTTCTTAGCCATGTTGGAATAAGGTATTCCTTTTTTCGTAAATATTCTATCTCAATCATGAAAAGGGTTAAACTTATATTAAGTAGACGTCTTTTAATTTACTTTAACGAGTTTGAAAACACAAGTGCTTGTAAACCATTTCATTTTTAGGGAGACTGAAAAGAGCTTAAAGAGGAATCCACCTGAAGGAACAAGTGGTATAAAAGGATAGCAACTAGTTCCAGTCATGATGGAACTGCTCAAAACACATAGAGGTCAAGAGGTAGGCTAATAAGACCACTCATCACAGTTGTTCCCCAGTAAAGGGTAAAAACCAAGTGAAAGTGTATGATCAACCAAATAGATGGTGATGATGGGATGAGAAAACCCAGGCTCATATAACAGAAACATGCTAATAAAAATGGAAATCATGCAGGATAGGATGAGAATGGTTTCATTTTAACACAAGCTTGAAAAATGGGAAACTATGCTTGAAATTGCTTTCATTTTTACACAAGCTTGAAAAAGAGGAAAACTATTCTTGAAATACATTTGCATGCCCCCAACATAATGACTCAATTCTAGGCACATTCCCCCTGAGCTTAATTTCATTCACCTAAGTATACTATTGGTTACTAAAAGGTGGATGGAATGAAGGTTCATTAACGAGATCAAGTGAAAGACTTGACTGGGAATTTACAAGATCTAATCAAAGTCTCGAATTGGAAGGGGATATTTGTTTCATTTTTTAACAAGATTGACACAATATAAGAACTATGCTCATATGACCTTGTTTCATTTTTTAACGAGCTTGACACAAGACAAGGAACTCTTCTTCGGATACCTTGTTTCATTTTTTAATGATCTTGACACAAGAAAAGGAACTTTTCTCTGAAAACCTTGATCATGACCTCCAGAAGGTCGTGGATTCCAAGAGGTTCTCTTCATATGGAAGAACAATGCTCTAGAAGGTATTATCAAGGGATCCAAAATAAAGACCAGGATCCAATTACCATAGTACATGATGCGCTACATTACCTATTAGATCATCAATAGACACATGAACAGAATAGGTTTCCACATAGTTAATATATGGTGGGTAAGATACCACTTGAATATAAGGACCATTTATGATGTTGGTTTATTGTGAGTCAAATTATGACAAACAAACAAAAGCTGGTCAACGGTCATGATTCTTCCTTCATGTGGAAAACATATCACACGAAAGCGTGAAGAGATAAGAGAACCAATGACATAAACATAGTCATGCCCAAGGAGTAAACTAAAATCCAAAGGGCCTTAGACTACCGTCACATTGATATATATAGTATTTCCTCCCAAAGTAATAGGAAATTGAGGAAGTATCCCTAATGGTTGAACGGTTCCTCTGTTAAAAGCCAACAAATTTTGGGTAACGGGCACAAGTTGCGGAGAACCGAAAGCTTGCCAAGAAATTGAGTACATAATACTAACATATGTGCCTTCATCTATGACTATGCCAGGTACGAGAATATTATAAGCTTGTACTATGATCTGGAAAGGCACATAAGGAGGAAGACGATATCTTGCTAGTTGGCTCCAATCAAAAGAAGTGACCATACTACTTGGAGGGGGTGTCATGGAAATGGGAGAACTGCTCCCTTGTGTTGTGGGAATGGGAGTATTGTCCCCCTATGCTATTGTAACGAGAGGATTTCCCCTCACTTCATTGGAATCTAAAGAAATGAGAAGAACTGAGGGTCATTATTAAATTAGAAATAATATAAATAAATAAAATTGAAAAAAACTAAAATAAATAGCTAAGTAAATTAATAAAAAAAATTTCAAAAAATGGTCGGCCCTTTCATCTCTCTCTTTCCACAATTTATTGACCCTGATATTTTCTCTTCTTAGCAGGTTGTCCTAAAGATGAGTCTTGATTTAGTCTCGAAACGTAGACTAAAATGATGACTGTGGATATTCTGAGTTTTACATCTGAAAAACTACACCACAGAAACCTCCAACCTAGAAACGAGAAAAACCTGAGCAGTATGAGACTCACCCTCTACGGGAAAGGTATGATCAACTTAAGGTGGAATCAAGTCAACCAATTATTTGTCGTGAATGGACTCATAGGATTCACGTTCAGAGAGAGTGGGATTGATTCGATTCTGATTCTAATCAATCACTTCATCAACTAGTGGAGGATTGGGAGAAATATTTATATAACCAACAGGAAGACAAGGCTCAAAATCTATAAGTTTATCCAACATTTTTTAGGCTTCATTCGTATAAGTAAAAATTGGAATAGGATGATTCCCTTCAAAAAGCCTACAAGGAAACTTGGTTTTCCCCTTTTTCCCATGGATCTTACTATCACTAGTATATGGTTTGTCACCAACATGATCTCTAGAGGCTGATGGCAAAGGCTGATGTGAGCATGTGGACCACACTTCTAACACCTATGGAATATCAGGACAATCTCTGAGAAGGTGATCACCCTTAAATAACATTCAAGGGAATTTAACTTTGCAGGGTTGATTGGAAGGTTATTCCATACTATTTTCATACATATGAATGGTTTCTTGGTTGCCCCCCTGCTTATTTTTATTCTTCTTCTTCGTCCTTTTCTTCTTCTTCTTAGCTTCCTGGTTACTAGAATCAATACTTTCACCAGGCGAGGAGGAAGAAAGGATGAAGAAACAATAGGTGAAGAAGGAAAAGGGTCAACTATAGGATCAACCCGAGGTTTCTTTTGTTCAGGTGGAGGACTAATTGGTTGAGAAGCAGTTTAGACATTCAGAACCAAAGAGGTTGAAAATAACCAAATTGGAAAACCAATGGTAAATTCAGGAATGGACAACATTGCCATATAAGGAGCACCAATATTTCCAAAAGAAGGACAATTACCAGGATTCCCATCAAATAGGTTTCCTTGATTGGTGGACTCATGAACTATTTCCATTAGTATCAACCTAAGATCCACTTGTAAGGATGTAATTTCATGGTCAATTAATTGATTTTAGAAATTAAAGACGCAAAATAAAAAAAAAGGGGTAACTAGGCAAAAGGGTCTACCAAGCAACCATGAACTGCAATATATAACCTTGGAGAATCAATGATTTACATATGGAAAAAAATCTCCCTGAATGTTGTGTTTGGTGTATCATGTTATACAAGGCAGCTGACTTGATTAACTATGCCGAGGATAGCAACCTATGATGGACTTCCAAAATATACTCGACGATACGTGGAAGTGCATTACATATTAGTGTTGTCTAATTCATAATCGTTCGATGAGAGCATTCCCATATACTCATCATGCATGGAGAAACATCCAATATACCAAAAATTACATGGAGAACAACTCGATACACTTACGTACATGGAACGGGATTTCACCTCGGAATGTAACGCTGAGAAAGAAAAACAACTCCTATGTTCAAAGGCGTTGGAGCACATCTCTAGCCTAGACCTGTATGTGTGTCATTAAGTTTCAAGTGCTCCTTAGCTCGATTCAATAAATTATAATTTTTATCTTCAATTAAGTTTCATTTTTAGGGCTCACCACGAGTATCACCTAATCTCCCTAAAATGAAAGCTAACATGAAGAAATGAAATCTTTCACTTTGAATGAAAATATATCTAAAGGAGGGAAGAGACAAAGAATATGGAGCAAACAATATGCTAAGTGCAATTCCTGTTAGGTCCCCATATTACTAGTATAGTCCCTTATTGTTATTAGTGTAACCCCCTTATTGTTATTATTGTACCCTTGTAACCCAAATTTTTTTATTATTGTGCCCTTAAATTATTATTGTTAGGTCGGCTAGGATTACATTGTGGCCCACTAGGATTACATTATGGCCACATGGACTCCTATATATAGAAAGGAGGTTTTGTAAATTGTATCATCCAAGAATTGTTCATTTATGTAATGTATTGGAGGTTGCCCCCTCGAAGTGGCTTATTTCTATGGCGTTGATATCTCTTTTCTTCTATTTTTGGAGCTGGTTACACAACATTTGGTATCAGAGCTTTGGATTCTAGGCTTTTGCTGCTCCAAACAGGTCATCGTGGCATTTTCGCTATAACGTTTTTTTTACGAAGTTTTAGAAGCTGAAATTTTTAAGGTGGGAAGCAGAAATCATGAGCAATATCGTCTAAAATTTTCAGATCTTGGTTCGCAATATTGTCGGAGATATGATCTGTGGAATTTAGGTCTTATTTCAGGCTCCTAAACAGGTCATCGTGGAATTTGCGCTATTACTATTTTTCTACAAAGGTTCAAAACCTGAAATTTTTAGGGTGCGAAGCTGAAATCTTGAGGAAAATTTTAAAAAAATTTCAGAGCTTGGTTCGCAATATTTTTGGAGATATGATCTGTTAAAGGTAGTGCTTTTTCAGGCTCTCGAATTTCATCTCAAAGAAGTGATCGTGGGAAAAGTTCAATAACTCTCTCTATGAGCATCGGATTGGTGTGCCGCAAAAAATAATCGCAATTACACGGACTGTAGTTTCTTGGATATAAAATTCAAAGGTGAAGGAGGAGATAGTGACACGTGGCAAGTCGTACAAATTCACTCTACTGAACCAGTCCATAATTAGGTCATTGTGGGAGATTGGACATAACTTTGTCTTGGAGAATCCAAATCAGGTCAGACCTGTGGCATTCAAAAGAGAATTCAGTGGGCTACTTTATTGCTGAATTTCATATATTGAAGATTTGCAATCACAGAGATAATACAATTTCAATATCGACCTCCTCAAAAGCAAGAAAAATGTGTGTATTTTTTTTCCGAATTGCATAAGTCTTGTTTGAAAAATCAATTTGAATTGATTTCAAGGGCATATTGTAGAATAGATATCAGTATTGGGTTCTAAAAAATGCCCCGTAAAAATAATTCAACACCCATTAAGCCTTCAGAAGGCTCTACTATGACTCATGAAGATGAAGAATTGCAACATGATCTATCAAAATTACAAGAGCAAGTGCACCAAATTTCGCTCTCGCAAAGAGTAGCAAAAAATGAAATGGAAGTTTTGAAGAAAGGCATGGAATCTAAGATAGATGGCATGGAATCTGGCATGGAATCTAAGATGGATGACATGGAAGCTAAAATGGAAAACATGAAGAATGATCTAAAAGCAGACATAGAAGGTTTGACAAAGTTGATACAAGAAATGTTTCCTAATGGTGAAAAGATAGTAGAGGAAACTCATGATGAGAACAAAATAAATGTTAATCGTGATTTCATAAACTTTAATGTTGGCAGGAAGAACCACCATATTCAAAAAATGGATATGAGGAAGTTTGATGGAAAGGATCCTGTAACATGGGTACTACAGATGGAGCAATATTTTGATCTCCATAATGTGAAAAACACACAAAAGGTACGCATTGCAACTTTACATTTAGAACAAAATACATTTGAATGGTATCGATGGCTTTGCTCTCGTAAAAAAATTGTCACTTGGTCAATTTTTACGAAGGAAATGATAGCACATTATGAGGATACAAAGAGCAACACCTTCTTTAGCCAATTGATAAATCTCAAACAAAAGGGTTTAGTGGGGGAGCATATTGAGGACTTCCAAAAATTGAATATAAGGGTAACTGATATTCCAGAGGAACACAGGATTGATCTCTTCATAGGCACTTTAAAGGATAACATCCAACATGAAGTTCGCGTTTTGGAACTTGATTCATTGGAGAAGGCATTTTTGAACCTGATTCCACAACCTACAAGGTTGACACCACAACAATTGGAAGAAAAAAGAGCAAAAGGGCTTTGCTACAGTTGTGATAGAAAATACACTAAAGGTCATAAGTGTGCTAAGAATAAATTATTTTACATAGATTGTGAAGAGGAAGAAGAAAATGAACAAGAAGAGGATATACACCAGGAACCAGCCCTAGAAGAGGAAGAAATGAATTCGACCATATCGTGTAATGCACTGGCAGGAATTACCACTCCTCAAACTCTCAAGATAGAAGGACATATCAAGAAGAAAAAGGTAATAGTGTTGATTGATTCAGGTAGCACCCATAATTTTATTCATTGTAAGGCAGCCAAGGAATTAAATTGTTTCCTATACCCAGCACCAGAATGTCAAGTGATGGTTGCAAATGGAGGAACTATAAATTTCTCTGGAAAATGCCATAATATTAAGCTAACCATGGGGGAATATGTATTGACTAGTCCAATGCTTTCCATTCCTATGGAGGTGCTGATGTTGTACTAGGAGTACAATGGTTACAATCTTTGGGGACGGTAGCTTTTAATTTTCAAGAACTTTTCTTGAAATTTTTTTCAGAAGGAAAGGAAGTCGAATTACGAGGTATTGTAGGGAAGCCAGGAAAGATAATAAGCTCTAATTTCATGAAAAAGCTTCTAAAGAAATAAAAATGAGGCGTAATTGCACAATTATGCTCACTAGAAGTTCCAACATCAAAATCATCTATTTCTGCAGATCTCCAACAAGTCTTGGACAATCATTCCAAGGTGTTTGAAACTCCCAAAGGACTCCCACCTATTCATGATCATGATCATGATATTCATTTGATTCCAGGAAGTGTTCCTCCAAACACCAGGCCTTATAGATATCCTTACTTCCAAAAGAGCGAAATTGAACGTATGATTACAGAAATGTTAAAGGCGGGTATAATTCAACCTAGTCAAAGTTCTTTCTTTGCTCCTGTAGTATTGGTACACAAGAAGGATGGATCATGGCGAATGTGTTCGGATTATAGGGAGCTCAATAAGCTCACCATTAAAGACAAATTTCCCATTCCTGTGATTGATGAATTATTGGATGAATTACATGGAGCAATTTATTTTACCAAGTTCGATCTTCGTTTAGAATATCATCAAATTAGAATGAAGACTGAAGATATTCCAAAAACAGCATTTCGAACTCATGAGAGTCATTATGAATTTTTGGTCATGCCTTTTGGCCTTACCAATGCACCTTCTACATTTCAAGGGTTGGTGAATTCCATTTTCAAACCCTTCCTTAGAAAATTTGTGCTAGTATTTTTTGATGATATACTAATCTACAGCAGGTCTTGGAAGGATCATGTTGAACATGTTGAAAGGGTGCTCAAACTATTGCAGGAGAAACAATTATATGCAAAAAAATCCAAATGTTTCTTTGGAGTACAAGAGGTGGAATATCTAGGTCATATTGTATCTCACGAGGGTGTTAAAGTAGACCCTAACAAAATTAAAGCCATTAAGGAATGGAAAGTCCCCACAACCATAAAGCAGTTGCGAGGATTTCTCGGGTTAACAGGGTATTATCATAAGTTTGTTAAGAATTATGGGAGAATAGCAGCACCTCTAACAACATTATTGAAGAAAGATGCATTTTCATGGACTCCTGAAGCAACTAAGGCCTTTGAACATCTTAAAGAGGCAATGTGCCTAGCACCGGTCTTAGCTACGCCAGACTTCACAAAACCTTTATTGTGGAATGTGATGCCTCAGGAAATGGAATTGGTGCAGTTTTAATGCAGGAAGGAAGACCCATTGCTTTTGAAAGTCGTCCAATCAAAGGAAAGTATTTACAGAAACCCATTTATGAGAAGGAAATGTTAGCAATACTGCATGCACTAAAGAAATGGAGAACTTACCTAATGGGAAGACACTTCAAGGTAAAAGCTGATCATGATAGTCTTAAACACTTTTTGGAACAAAGACTATCTTCAGAAGAGCAGCAAAAATGGGTCACAAAGATGTTGGGTTATGACTTTGAAATAATCTACAAAAAAGGAAAGCTTCATGTTGTTGCAAATGCACTCTCAAGAAAGAATGAAGAGGTGGAAGCATTGCTTTGTGCCATTTCTATTATCCAACTAGATTGGATAATCGAAGCAAGAGATGAATGGAAGAAGGACAAAGATGTATGGACACTCATTCAAAATTTGCAGCAAGATCCTAGTACATCTGATACATTTAGTTGGAAAATGATTCCTTATGGTACAAAGATCGCTTATATCTTTGTAAGAATTCCCAACTGAAACAAAATATTCTTCTGGAATTGCACACTTCTCCTTTAGGAGGACACTCAGGATTTTTAAAAACTTACCACAGGGTGAAGAAAGATTTTTTTGGGATGGCCTTAAATCTGATATTCAAAATTTTGTGGCGGAATGTTTGGTTTTCCAGCAGAATAAAGTGGAGACAATTAAGACCCCAGGACTTCTACAACCTTTATCCATTCCAAGTCAACGTTGGGAGGAGATTTCAATGGATTTTATCACAGTTTACCTAAGTCTGAAGGAAAGAATGTCATCATGGTGGTAGTTGATAGACTTACCAAGTATGCACACTTTTGTGCATTATCTCATCCATTTAAAGCAAGTACAGTTGCTACTACATTTATGGACAAAATTCAAAAGCTACATGGAAGCCCAAGGGTTATTGTGAGTGACAGAGATCCCATTTTTACTAGAAATTTTTGGACGAAGTTATTTTCTTGTTTGGGTACTCAATTAGCTCATAGCTCATCTTATCATCCTCAATCTGATGGTCAAACTGAGATAGTAAATAAATGTTTGGAAGGATATCTTCGTTGTTTTGTATCCGATAAACAAACACAATGGGTCAAGTGGTTACCTCTTGCTGAATGGTGGTATAACACTTCCTTCCATACTGCAGCAAAAATGACCCCATTTATGGCACTTTATGGATATCATCCACCATCCATCACATCATCTTTAAGGGAAAATTTGAAGGTTCAAGCAATGGAAGATCACATCGAGCATCAGCAAGAAGTTCTCCAACTCTTAAAGGATAACCTGAATTTGGCACAAAATCGAATGAAACAACAGGCAGATCAACATCGCAACGAGAGAAGTTTTGATGTAGGAGATTGGGTATTTTTACTACTACAACCATACAAACAAATGTCCCTCAAGCAAGCTAAGAAGGATAATAAATTATCGCCAAAGTACTATGGTCCTTACAAGGTGTTGCAAAAGATTGGTACTATGGCATACAAATTGGAGCTTCCTGCTTCTTCGCGAGTACATCCACTTTTCCATGTTTCATGCTTAAAGAAGGTTATAGGTGAAAATCTTCCAGTTCAAACAATATTTCCAGAACTTGATGAGGAAGGAAAAATCATATTGGAACCTGAAGCGGTCACGGAAACAAGAACTCTATAGCTACGAAATCGATCAATTTTAGAGTATCTCATCAAGTGGAAGAACTTACCCACCGAAGATTCTACATGGGAGGATGAGAATTTTATACAGAAGCACCCAGAGCTACTCAAGTGTTGAGGACAACACTTTTTTTGAAGGAGAGGGGCATGTTAGGTCCCTATATCACTAGTATAGCCCCTTATTATTGTTAGTGTAAACCCCTTATTGTTATTATTGTACCCTTGTAACCCCCATTTTCTTATTATTGTGCCCTTAAATTATTATTGTTAGGTCGGCTAGGATTACATTGTGGCCCACTAGGATTACATTATGGCCCCATGGACTCCTATATATAGAAAGTAGGTTTTGTAAATTGTATCATCCAAGAATTGTTCATTTATGTAATGTATTGGAGGTTTCCCCCTCGAAGTGGCTTATTTCTAAGGCATTGATATCTCTTTTCTTCTATTTTTGGAGCTGGTTACACAACAATTCCCTATTAATGCAATTGTTCCAATTTTGATGCACACACAAAACCATATATGTCAATTCAGAGACATTTTTATTTTTAATTCCACTTAATTTTCAAATATAATGAAAACTAATATGCATTTCTAATCACTAATAAAATCAAACTTTTCATAGCGATGACTAGAACACCAATTCATTCAAGCACTCAATCATTAAACATATAATTTCTCTAATGGCCAAATGATAAGAACAAAGTAAAAACTAAAAAAATTCTTATCAAATGCACTCAAAACCAAAATAAAACCAAATGGAGGATTTTGAGAGACCACAAGACACCCAAATACTTAAGGAAGAGCAACTGGAACAAATCTAGACAGAGAAAAAATCAAACAAAAGAAAATTTGTGCATGAACATTGGTCAACGCAGCTATTGGAGGGGCACTACTTCTATGTAATATAGGCACAAAGAAGGCTCAAGGGCATTGCAACGCTATACCTCTAGCGGGGAACCAAAGTTTCGACACAAAAATTACAATTGAAACTCAATAAAAGGGTATTCCTAGGGTTTTTCTTGACTGAATAAGACATTGAAGGTCTGAAGAAGAGGTAAAAAATGCATTAAGGACAAGGAAACCACCAAGGGAATACATCGTTACCTAGTATGGTCGCCAAGTTTTTATACGAAATATATGACTATGGACAGAAGTATCTTCCCTAGACTTAATGGCCTATTCTAGAACAATAGAAAGCAAAGAAGCTAATGTTTTCCTTAAATTAATTCACAATGGGAAGAATCCTACCTAGAATTTGTCGTATTCTTCACTCCTCTCTTGGCTTGTATGCTCCAATCCTAGCTCTGATCACTATAATTATAACCTGCACAATTAAAAAACACAAGCCAACAATCTACGACATCTATGTAGCATCATCCATCCAATTTATTTAATGGATCAACATGGCATCGAAATACATGAAATCATAACATCACATATAGGAAAAAAATGAACTCTTTGTATTAATAGAAATGGAGAGAGTTATAACCAAATATAGGAGTTGATCTTGTAGAATAGCTCCTCCCATTTGAATTTTCCTTCCTTGCCACAAATTTTACCTCTATGTCACCCTAATGCATGGAATAATTACTCTCATAGTAGCAACATGAGTGTAGAATCTACCTCCAAAATTCAAACCCTAGCTTGTGGATAGCGACAAATATATAGAACAGAATGGTAGGTTAAGTGTTATTATCCTTTTGCTAATCTAGGCTTGAGATCCATGCTTTATGGGAGGATGAGCTCAAGGAATAAGGGGTGAAATATCTAAGGTAGGATAGGATAGGATTCGAAATTTTCGTCCAAGGTAAATAGTTAGAACAACTTTTGGAAGCTTCTGGAAAAGGAAGCTTCAAGATTCTTTTTATTTTTCCTGAATTTATAGAATCAGTGCACCCCCAGCAAGGGGAAACTTATTGGTGATCAACGCAGGTCTAGAGAGGGGAAACCTATTGGTGAACTCTATTCTCCAAAAGGTCAGGGTGTGTTGGGCCTAAAAATCACTAAAATGAAGCAGTTAAGGGAAACAATTCAGGGTTTTGAGGGAGTTGTGCTTAGGGCTTTATGCAAGGATGACGACAAAGTGTTCAAGGATGTGAATGATAATTTTTGAAGGCTTATTAGTTATATATGAAAAAAATTCCTATAACGCCATCTAAACTATCCCTTAATGTAACCATTAATTTCAGCATCAAAATGTATTATCATGGAGATAATCAATATGATAAATTTTTGTATGGGGCATCCTCTTATCTAGTTGTGTGTAATAGAGCCGAGGAGTTATCTCAGGAGAAATATAAATGGTTTCTAGTTTTCAAAGTATCCATAAGGACCACTTTCCCTCTACATCTACTTCAAGTACCTCCGTAAGAAATTATATCAGGAAAAGCTACGAATTCTTCCTCTCAACAAGTCAACACGCGGGTCACTTCTTGTGCTCATATTTCTTTGACCTAATCTAAAGGGAAAACTACTCTAGAAAATATTATAGTCAAGGATATATTCAAAGACTCGTAAACTGAAGAAACTAAAATTCCTAAGGTTACTTCTACAGTTAATTCATAGCAATGGCAAGTGGTTATTTCTCCTAAATCATTTAAAATTTCCTTGTTAGAGCAAGGCATTGTTGCTAAAACACCTATTATCTCACGGCCTAATGTGTAAAATAGTTCCAACATCTCCAACCTCTCCAATCTTGCTAAATCTTGAAGTGATACCTCTAATTGATGTATTTTATAGTTCTCAACATAAATCCCTTCTTAAAAGGGGCGGGAAAAAGAGAAAGTTGAATGATACACATGCATTGACCACGAGCGTTGCCTCACAGACATCTTCACTAGAAATAGTTTGGAAAGGAATTTCAACATCTCCACATGAAAAACTAGAAGAATTAATGTAATATGCAGGAGCATATACTTCAACAAGAATTGAAAAAGCAACCAAGGTCAAGGAGTTAATCAGAGAGAAGGAAAAAAATATTTAATTGCTACAACAAGAAGCTTCACAGTTCAAAGAAAAATTGAAGCAAAATGATAACAGATTATCAGAACTGAAAAATAAAGTTAAGAACTATCATGCTAACTCTCTAGATATTACAAATTTTAAACATAAGGCTAATGAAATGAATTAACAACTTCATCACCAATAGTAGGTTCTCTATAATAAATTGGCCTTGGTTAAGGCCCAAGAAAAACTTGTTAATTCATATATTGATGAAATTATTGACATTGAAAGTCAATATGATGAAAATGAGAGAAATCCCATGGATATTTTATAGTTTAGGAATGTCCCAAGAGGTTTTTTCCTAATCTTCCCAAGATTACTGCACTTAAAAAATCAATAGCCCTGCACACTTCGAAAACTCAAATACACTTAGTCAAAATGTTAGTTGATCATATTAAGAAACTTTCAAGTTCAAATATTTCTTCTATTATCTGATCATTGAAATAAGCAAAAATGTTATTAAGTGATATGGAATAAAAAATCCCATAGGGTGATGTACTTAAAATAAATTGGAAAAATTAAAGAGATGAATGTAGTAATAAGGTTGGACAATTGTTAAAAGTAGATTTTGAATCAACCTGGGCATTATTGATTGAACCTCATGGTTACCTATAGTTTATTAAGGTTATTATTGAATAGGTTACTTTGTTTCTCCCTTCACTACAGGAACAAGTATTCAACTTCCATATGCATATCAGAATGCATTCTCCTCTTAAGTTGGCACTGCTTCTAGAAGTCTACAGTAAATGGAAAATTCCCACTGGTTCCTCATCTGCAGTTCTCCATCAAATTGACCAATTTGTATTCATTTGTAACAAATAAATACTTTGCTACAATTTGTCTTTTTTTAGTTGAGAGAATGTAGGAATTGTAGTTATTCCCTCTAATTTTTGAAAAACTATTTAAGCCTTTCTCGAACCCAAAGCAAAGAGTTTTGAATTTTTGAAAGGAAAGCCTTGTTGCAATATTGTACACTTTTTTTTCTTAATTTGATGATATGAACCATTTGATTCCATTTCTAAAATATTAAAAGCAAAGTTGGTACTTTTATCAGTTTTATTTTCAAATTTATAAGTGGAATCTTGTTTTATGAATTGTTGTTTATGATTTTAATTATTGGATGAAATATTATCACTATTAATGTGTTCCTTTCTTTGATGATAAGTCTAAGTTAAACGGAAAATTTAAATTGTATGTGAATGCGTTGACATTAATTCAATTAACTATTTAATTGAATTAATCATCTTAGATTTCTTTAATTAACATTATAGGATGTAATTTTATATTTTCAGTCACACATTATATTTCTAGTTCACGTCAGTGTATGAATACCCAGGATATTTAGTATATATATTAGTTTAATTTATGTTTTATTTATTATACATAATAATCATTCAACCCAACGCCACTCACCCCATATATCTTCCATACCTCTTAAGTCTCCATTTATTGGAGCAACTCATTTTTTACAGGTAAATGGAATCAATTGAACCAGTCAAAACCACCATTCCAAATGGAAAAGAGTTTGGTTTGGGGCTCTAATAGAGTGGTCTCCCTAATGTCGATGAAGGTAATTTTTGGCCATCAACATAACTGAGGGAGACAATTTTGACATCCTAAGATAACATATTGGGAGAATATATTAAAATCCATGGACACACATCTTTGACCATTGAGCACTCGACAAATAATTACTATCCATTCCTAATGTAAGAAATAAGAAGCAATGATCGCATACAACCCACACATGAATTCATGGAAGCTTACTTATGTGATAATGTCTATACTATTAATAATCACTACATTGGAACTCTATGTAACAAGCCTAGACATGAATTTTCTCTGAGAGAATATTTTAAAATGCTCATAGTGCAATCATCAATCCCACATTATGAAATATGGTTGGGTAGGATAAAGGGTGTTGTCTACATATATTTATATGTTCCCACTAAGACATACAAAATAGTGTTTCATGTGTGGAAGCCCATAAGAACAATAAGGAAAAACAATTTTTTGTTAAATTTTTTTTTAAAATAACACAATAGTGAGTTGTTGGAACAAAAATAATGGTCTCCATAGATGAATAACATCATATGGGTGTAGAAATGTGTTTTAAATTGCAACTTCTCAATAATTTGAACTGAAATCAGGAGACACAAATTCTACTACTAATATGCGGAATGAAAATCATAATTTATAACAACATGCAATAAGAAAAACCAAAAATACACAGTGATTTTTAGGGGAACTCAATTGGGAAAAAACCCTCAAGCCTCTTTTAATTAATCAGTCGAATAGAGAAACTATTACAATTACTAGCTCCAGCTCTGAGCTCAACTTGAAAAAGAATAATTGTTCTCTTTTCTCAATGACAAACTTTGGCCAACACTTAGTTAAATATTTTATCGCCAAGCCTCATATTTCCTTGTGCAAATAATGAGGAAATTAGCCCTATTATTTAAGAATTTCCTCCAAATTGATTGTGCAATTCCCAAGGATTAATCTCCTGATCTCATGCAACACCTGTACACTCAAGCTAGTATACAACTCATGTTACACTGCCTTTTCGTCTCCACTTCAACTAAGGAATTTGAATTCCTTGTATGCATTAGCTATTTTTTGATGACTAATCAGTTAATCGACAGATATTTGAATTAGACTGTTATCCCACTGCACAATTGACCTTCAAATGACTCTATCAATAGTTAGAGGTCAGTTAACTGAAAATAAATGTACTGGATTACTAAAATTTAGCAAGCACACATGCATAACTGAACTCCAAGCCCTCTAACTCAAATTTATTGAGCTAATTGAGTGACAAGATCCATGTCACGCTAGTTAAATACCTCCAAGTTGTCTTATTGATGTGGAAATTCGATTTACTCAATTTGACTAAGGCTAAAGTCAAATTGAGTCTTTCTTGCTACATTTTTTCAACAATGGACATGGTCATCAAAGGTTGGATGAAAGGGATAGATAATAAAAGTAAATTGGAAGGGAATTGAGGCAAATGAGGTACAATGAGAACAAGTTGAATAAATTGAGGGAGTGATAATGATTTCGACAAATGAAGCTTTATTTGAATGAAGAAATCACTTGTCATTTTTCAATGCCTTATATCCTATAAGAACTCATAAATTAGTAGCTAGTTTTAATTAATATGTGTTTCTTCATGTAAATATTGAATGTTGATTTCTCTCTTCTCTTTTAGGATAAAGTTTTTGTCAATACATTTTCCACAATTAAAACAAATTATAATGTTATTAGCTAAGGTGAGGAAGCTAGTAAAAATAACTAACTCATGGACATCATTTTGTTAATATGGAACCTTATTGTACATTGCCTCAAATATTTGTGAAAATGGTACAAATCTACAATGCAATGATTGTTATACTTGTTTTTACTTTATTATGTCTCTTTAATCTTGATATATATAGTAATGTATGTCATTATGATGTTATTCATACACACACACACAAAAAAATTGTTGACAATTATACATAAATATTAGATTTAGATATTTTATAGACATTAGAAAATAAATTCAAAATATTGAAATCAAAATATGGATTTTAACAATTCAGTAGTAACACTTTTGGAATCAAAATTTATAATTTCAGAATTGGAACTCACAATTTTGGGTTCAAATTTGATACTTCTAAATTTCAAAATTCACACTTTCAAAATTGAAATTCATAATTTTGGTATCAGAGCTACACACACCAATAGCCTTATTTTATGTGACCATGTTGGCCATCTTCGAGAAGTATTGTTCTACAACAACAAAATATAAATCAATATGATGTTTTTTTCATAGGGATCCTAAGAGAAAATCCTCATTAACAGACTGCCAAGGCCTATTTGAATTAATAGACGTGTACACAAACTTGAATGATTGAAATTTTGAAGTATAATTTCTTTATGAATATTGAATAAAGGAAAAAATAATAAGAATCCTCACAAGTAATTATCTTGTATTAGAAATTCAAGCATGCAATTGAATTTTCGAAATGGTATTAAAGCTAAGCTATAGGGTAGTCAAATATATTGCCCTAGTTCAAGTCACAAGAAGCCTTATGATGGAACTAAAAGTCTATGTAAAGGTTAAATCTCCATATATATCAAATTGAGTTCTTTGTATATGGTCAAGGTCATTTAGAAGCAGATTTGAGTTTTGATGCAGACACAATAGCACATCTCTGTGATAATAATATTGGAGAAAATTTCTATGGCATTAACCCTATGGAAAGGCAGTGAATACTTATGATAAGAAATACCATCAAGCCTAGCATCCATGTGACATACTTCACTCAAACATTTTTTCAAACACTTTGGTGACAGACTCAAATAGAACTCAAATTCAGAGATACAAGGCAGATATGAAGTTACAAGGTTTGTGTTACAACCACCAAATGAATGGTCTCAAATGTATTATTTCTATTGTGACACCTTGGGAAAGAATCATTCATACAAATATGTGGCTTGGAACATCTGTAACTATAAATCTAAGCAACAAACTTTCATGGAAACTCAAATACAAAACCTACCAACATTCAGTAATATGTTAGCTCTGATGGATAAGAGTTGTCTTGGGAAGAAACATACCATTTGAATTTATTTATATATTTAAATGGCCAAAATAATCCTCATTTCCTACCAAATTTACAGTTAAAAGGTTAAAATTTTGGCTGAAGAGAAAGCATACAAGTGCTTTGTTTTTTATCTTCAGTGCATGAAGTCCAAGGTGTGAAAAGAAGGGAATTGTTTTACTAAAATGAAGGTGCTCCATATGTACCTCTCAAGGTAAAAATAACCCTATTTCTATATCTCTTAAGAACTTGGAAAATGTCACCAACAATCATTATAAAAGAGACATGAAATGCAAGACATAAAAGCTAATAAAAATAACTAAATAGGAACATGAATGGATTACGCAAGGAGGATCTACATAGGAGTTTTGTATCCAAGCTAAAAAAATTGAAGCATGAAGAAACCACATTACCATTTTGTTGCTTTGTTTCTCAACCTTTCGTTGTGGCCCTAGCAGATCAATGTCTTAGTGCTCGAACGTGCGAGGTTTATGTTGATGAAGAATTGTAGGGGAAGTCTGGCCATGACTCTGTGGTGATTCAAATTTTGTATCGATGGACTGGATGTGAGGGAAGGAGAACAAAGTGGTAAATAATATGATGGCACCAAAGAAGCCTCAGTGGAAGATAAAATATAATAAATTATATATAATTAGTCTTATATGTTATATATAATATAGCCTAGGTGAAGAGGTATCCTAGCCAAAGGCAGCCAAATAAACTTTTATTTTGGTTCACATAGGAGGAGTCAAAATGATTCACAAAGGTCAATAAAAAAGTCATTTTTTTAGTCAGAATCGTGACAGACTATTTCTAGGTCGCCACAATTGAGAGGACATATGTTTCTCATCACAATTTTGAATCCTAAAAAGGTCATCGAAATTTCAACCAACAACATCTATCATCGCAATTATGATAACCTATAAATAGCCTGTTGCTATTTTTACTTCCTAGAAATAGGTCATTGAAATCGTAATGGACATGAAGACTTTATCATTGCCAAAACTAAAAAAAATGACATTTTTCTTGACCTTTGCGACAGTATGGGACATATTGTTGGACTATGTCGTAGGAATTTAGTCTTATATGTAGTAGTGTTTCTTGCTTTAGCAACTTTTCCAAATAATTTGTATTTCTTCTTAGCACACAAATTACAGTCAACTTCCATATTTAGGAAATCTTAGAATTACCCTATTTATGAAATCCAAATTTCCATCATTTTGGATTTGTAACATCTATAATTCCACATCACTACTATGGTGACTACCACATCGGCCTCCACCTTACCACCCTTATGCCTTTGATCCATGTTAGCATGGGTCAACATGAGTCAACTTCCACTCATCCATATATCTAGACTTATAGATATTTGGAACATCCAAAATATGGATACATTGAAAAAGGGAATTTTAAAATATTTTGGATTTATAGATCTTTGGGAATCACATAATATATTCCATGTAAGCACCACATTATTCACCACATTGACTTCTTGGAACCTCTATGTCATTTCAACATGCCATTTCACCATGCCACATTAGCATGCCACATCATATAATCATGTCATTTGTGCCATGCTAGTAGTGGCACATCACCATGCAACATCAATAGTGACACATCATCACGTCACATCCCTCACATGTGGATCCACTTGTTCCCCACGTGGTATACCCTACAACAATATATCTATTTTATAAGTTAGAGGTACAAAAATCTTTTGTATGTCCAAATATTTAGGACATCCAAAACATCTATCATTTGTTGGACTTTTGCACACTTAACTAAAATCTCGAATGTATGAATATATGGAAAAATCATCTCTTTCGAAATTTCCAAATTATCAAGGGTCTCAGATTCTTAGAAATTACACACTTTAGCCCCTTTATCTTAATCCATCATTCATGGCCCCCATTAGCCCATATGACTAAGGTATGATGCTAAAACCTCCAATCCCTAAATTTCAATCATCTGTGTTTTTAGTATTGTAGGATTTTGATAGCCATTCTCAAGCCTACATCTAAGGATTGAAATCACCAAATCCCTTTGAGAGTAAAAATATTCACATCATCCTATAAAGGTATCCAATTTACTGCCATTAACTAGCCTCTTCTTAATGAAGATAAAGGGCAAGCTAGTGGCCAAACCCCCAAAATTTACCAACTACAGTAGACTCTTTTATTTTTTTTATTTTGACTCCTTCTATGCAATTAATTATTCTCTTTCCTATATAGAGTAGACCAATCTCCCAATATTGTAACTCACTAACAATATTTCGTAACTTTTTAGCCATCGTGGTTATCCAAGAGGATGAGGAGTTAACATCCCCTTCCTTCTTAGGGATAAATAATTCTTACCAAAGGCTCATTACAACCACATATAAGGGTTATACAAGAAATAAAAAATTGTATGAGAGTTATGCTCAAACATTGATTACATTAAAATAATAGAAATCAATTATACACTACATGACCATATATTAATTCATTAGGAAAACATATAAAAGTACACATTCATTAATATTATCCATGGAACTTGAACATATATGCACATATGTTTATATTTAATTCAAGAAAGACAATTACACTTATATGGATTTATTTTAATCTTTTCTTGAAATTGAAGAAGGGAGAGTCATGCTCCACCCAACCACAAGCTCGGTTACATTGTGAATTTATTATAGCTAGACACCCCCAATACAAAACTTGATGCCACAAGAGATAGCTTCACTCAATCACATAAGGGTCAAGTATAGGGTAGAGAAATTAAGGAAACACTTCTTCATACAAAGAAAGTAGACTATTGTCTCCCAAACCACTAAGTTAGGGACAAACATAGTCACATAATTTCCTTACTTGGACATCAAAAGAGATCCCTTCTTTTCCCATCAGTCCCTTGATACTTCCCTTTTCTAGTGTCTCACATTCTTATTTTAAAAATTAACCTAGATAACACACGACCCTTTATTCCCATCTCATATTGAATATTTTGCTCTGATTTCTCAACCAAAAATTAGGGGAATTCACATTCTCACGCAGATTATTGGTTCTCATAAGGTATTCCTACACACCTTCTACCATGATTTTATCGGTCTCAAAGACACTCGTGCATTTTTATCTATACTCCCCACACATGTGTGGATTATTCTCCATTCATTCTTTCCTTCCCTATAACCAAACTCTATCTAGGATATTTCGTGGTTCATTCTAAAATTTCCAAAAGTGTACTTCACCCCATACCTTTAGGACATATTTTGCAATTATCATTAGAGAAACTTTGAGGTCTAAAATGGACCTCAAAATAAAAATGTACAACCAAAATCAACTTTATAAGAACCAATAGGATTCCAGATGATGATGTCAACCATGGGGGATTATTCACCATTTTTGGAGTAAAAAAGTTTTTAAAAAATTAAAATTAAAAACTACTTTTTCAACTCCTATTTTAAACTTATATCCCTACATTTTTACTCAAATTTCGAGCGGGAGCACTCGTTAGATGTGGAATTTAAATCCTTATCCAAGGAGTATCCATGTTGCAACATACTTTTGATGGATCTGCTACACAGAAAATGATAAATTCATGAAAAAACATGATTGCAAGGTCCATCAAAAGTATGCAACATGGGTACTCCTTTGATGAGGAATTAAATTCCGCATCCAACGAGTGCTCTTGTTTGAAATTTAATTAAAAACATAGGGAGATAAGTTGAAAAGGTATTTTTTTCCTTTTTTCCCTCTTAATTTGATGATGTAATCTAATCTTATTTTATTATTTCCACTATTATTTTATAATATTCCTTAGGAGGCCCATTTTAGACCTCAAAATTTCTCTGATGTATATCTATTCCTATAACTATAGGAAGCTCATAATTCAACTACCAATATGACCTCTAGAGGATAAGGGAAACTAATATTAAATTTTGGACAAGATATTTCTACTGACAATGGGTTTCCTAGTTCACCCTCATAGCTTCCTCTCATGGCATTGAGATTTTTGTAGGCTTTTTAGTTAAAACAAAGCATCATTCTAGATCTAATTGCATTCAAATGACAAGATGAAATCAATTCCTATCTTATTCATTCAAGGCTTCTAGTCTTATGAAAAACAGAGCATAACTTAATATAATTCTATTCCATGGATTGAAATCTTAAATCATATCTCTCATAATTGAAATGACAGTGCTAAATTGAAATTGAAACCAAATACAAAGCATGAAACTATGACTGTTGTGTGACTGAATACTTAGATCTGGTCCAATTGGAAAATGGCAAAACCACCTCCTTGCGACGTCTTAGCAAGCACAATATTACACAGATAATTGGAAATTTAATCTAAGAAAGCATTCATAAAATTAATCTACAAAGCGGTAAATAATTTAAACTATGAATTGACAGGAAATTATTCTATGAAAGCAATGCGAACTTACCTATGAAATTGACAAAAACAGAAATGATAATTAACAGTGAATGAAATAACGAAATTCAAACTACAAAAACAACTAACAAAACCTCATTTCCGTGCAGGGGCCCTCTACAACAGAATGAGTCGAAAATATAATGGACTACGTGCACATCAAAGGCTCGAACTGGTCTTCTTATTATCAAAACAGAGTTTCAAAGGCATACATTGTATTATAAAAAATTAGGACTGTCTCTGGTTTCAAAACAACCAGTATTTAAACAAGTTTTGGATTCAACTGTCTGAGGCATTTCTTCTTACAGATAACGATTAGAACTGGATTTTAGAAGCATAAAAAAAAAATCTTAGTGGTTGTCTCTTGATTTTCTACGTCAGAGAAAATCGAGAGTATCTTGCTCATTGATCTCGCTCCTTGACCAACCTTTGACCACAAACATAGGAACGTTTTCTTTTTGAATTTGAACAGGTGGATGGGATACGATCCATGTGTGGATAATTCTTGAGATACCCATGTCATCCATTCCATTATTTGCTTCTCGAAACTTGTAAAACCATAACAGTAGCTACAGAAACAATGATTAGCTGCAGAACTGCACACATTCTGTAGCTAGTTACAGAAATTCATTCAAATAACAAGAAACATCATAATATAAAGTAGAGATCATTAAATGCTTTCTTTGGTATGGAATATGTCAATTATCATTGATTGGAGTCATGAATTTGTGAAAAAGGAAGGAAGATATGATGAAAAAGGGTGTCAAAGTAAGAATAGTTTTGAGGTTCAACATACCCCCACTAAGAAACCATTGCATGTCCTCATGAAATTTCCAAAAATGTGAGCTTCCCCCTCCTATTGCATTTTTTCTGATACCTTTGAAAATACATCCAGCTTTCTCTTCTTCCCTTTCTTTGCAGTGACTGCCATTCTAGGTTTTCTACTAAGGAATTTGTATTTGAGGCTGATGAATCTCTTGTTCATAGATTTTTTCTTTTACTTCAAATTCTTATTCTTATTATATCACAACCCCAAATGTAGGATGGTGTTATCATTGATGACCTTCTCCAACCAATTATGTTCTTTCAAAGTTTCATTCTCTTGTTTAAGGTGTTTGTTCAGTATCTCCAGTTCATAAATTTCTTGCTTGAGGGTGTTTACCAGAGGTTCTTGTGGCCTGGCAAGCTACTCCTCTACACTTGGCTTTGATTCTGCATGTTTCTTCTCCAATGACTCAATATAGTCATATATCTCTTATTACGCTGGGTCAATTTCTGGAGATTTCTTGCTTGGACTGTGTACAGGACTATGTGCAGGAGAGACAGTGACGGGTGAAGGTACTTGGGGTTCCTCATCTAAATTAACAAATTATGCCTCCTATAATGATTTTTTCTTCAAAGGTTTACGGAGTCTCGAGCTTCTCCTTGGCTGTGTAGGATTTAGGTCTTCTGTAACTTTTCTCTTTTTCTCTACATTTCCTCTCTTTTTTACTTTGTTCTATCTATTATTCTTCATTAGCTCTACAATGGTGAGCTCTTACTTTCCTTGTTGAGGTTGAGGTGAGGATTCATTCTCAATGCATACATCAATCTTCCTTCTTATACTTTTTCTAGTTTTGTCATCCTTAGGCTGTTATGGTTCATCTTGGAAGTGATTTCTGATTAGGAAAATTTCCCAGGAGTCTCCTACACTTTTTAGATGGAATTCAAGAAGTATTTTTATAATTCCATGATGGTGCATGGTATTATCTATGAATTGGACTCTTTTTTGGACATTTGTTGACATTCTCCTAAGAATATTCAGCAAGAAATAAGGGAGGTTTACTTCTCCATCCTCCAAAAATTTCGTCAATAATCAGGCATGATAAACAAACATGCAGCCAAATCTTCCCTCACAAGTAATAAAATTTTGCAAAATTAAGAGCATATTTATCCATTTATTTTTTAGTGTTGAACTAGGAATTCCTTTCTTGTAAATAGAAGTATCCATACCTGGATTGTTTAGAAAAACTTTCCATCTGTCACTATGCATTTCCTTGTTTTTAAACCATCTCTCGCCAATTCTTAGGAGTTCTGTAGCTTCGGACATAAAGGCTTTTGTCATTGAGAATTTTATATCTTCAATCTTGACCTCTATCTCGTCGAAGGATCTTGAAAAATACTTGGCAACCTCCTTATGGAATCCATCAAATTTCTCTATAAACTGAATCCATTGTACTTTCTACAGCATTTCCTTTATCTGAGGATAACCCTCCATGAATTTTGCTCCCACAGGTTCAGTTCTCACAATCAGACCCATGTCTCTGTTGTGAGGAGTTTTCCCTACGGAACTGTTCTTCTTTGATTGAATGAATTGAGGTTGCAGATTAGGGTTAAGGATATTAAGGGTTTGTAGAGAAGTACAGGTGAAATAGATATTCGGTGAGGTTTTAAACAAATGTGGATGAGTGGGTTACGAAAGTAGGACATGACCGTTAATCATTAATAGAAAAATGGTTATGAATTATTATGAGATATGACATGGATGCTATGGTCAGATTGTGAATTCGTGATGTGATTCTGAATCAAATCTAATGATGACATATTGAGGTAGCATATGATCGCCTACATTATATATGCTAATGTTTTTGGTCTTATTATTTAGACAAATTTTTGTAACATACCTTTGGAACTAACCTTTGTTGCTTTTTTTCTTTGTGTTGATTCTTCAGGTATCCTTTCATCATGATCTTCAATAAAGTCATTTATGTTCAGTATGTTTGTTTCAGTAGGTTGTAAGAAAATGTAACAGAGCTACAGAATGTGATATCAGCTACAAAATCTCTTGAGAGCTACAGAATGGTAACAATTCAGTAGCTACTTCTTTAATTGCTTCAGAGAAAGAAAGGGAACAAATAATTTGGGATTTAGAATGGGGGGAAAATATAAGATGTCAGAAATCTGATTTTCATCTTATATTTTATGTATAAAGATGCCAATCATAGTTTGGTTTTCATACTTATACAATTTTATTTTATTTTGAATAATATATATATATATTCACATATTATATATATATATATATATATATATATATATATATATATATATATATATATATATATATATATATATATATATATATATTATTTATATTTTCTTTTTCTTTTTCTTTCCTTTGTTTTTTAGATATGAAAATAAAAAAGAAGACTAAGTTGGGGAAGAATAGAGATTCTTCTTCAACAAATTCATATCAGTATTGTCTTGAAAATCTTGATAAATTGCTCCTTTGTAATTGGCTTATGATAGACTTTTAATCGATGTCCATTCACAAGAAGAGGTACATTTTCTTCATCAATTGTCCTTATCCTGACTCCTCCATTGTCAAATATTTTTTCGATCTCATAAGGCCCAGTCCAATGAGTCTGAAATTTTCCTTGAAATTATTTGAAATTTGAATCTAACAAAAGTGCCCAATCTCCTACTTGGAACTTTCTTTCTTTTATGTACTTATCATGCTATCTGGACCATTGTTGCTGGATTAGATTAGTTCTTTGAACTACATCTTGCCTGATCTCATCAAGCTCATTAAGTTGCTCCATTATGTGCTTTTGGGCTTCTGATAAAGTAAGTCCCAATCTAACCGCAATCTTGAAGGTTTTGATATGAAATTTTATAGGAAATAGGACTTGCTTCCCATAAGCAAGTTCATAGGGAGTATGTCCTGTTGTATTTCTCCATGTAGTCTGGTAGGCCCATAAGGCTCGGAAGCCTATACGCCAATCCCTCTATGTAGATGAGTCTTTGTGATGGTTGCTTCGATCACTTTATTGGTGGACTCCACTTGACCATTTTCTTGTGGATGATAAGAAGTGGATTTCATGTTTAACCTTGTATTCATCCACAATATTTTGCACCATCTTTGATGTAAACTAAGATCCTTGATCGACACAATTTCCCTTGGGACACCAAAACGAGCTAAAATATCCTCAAAAGAAATGAAACTACAACATCTTCATTAGCATTAGAAAGTGCTTTAGCCTCTACCCATTTAGTGACATAATCAGTGAAAACCAGAATGTACCTCTTTTGTCTTGATGGTGGATTGATTGGTCCAACAAAATCCAAGGCCCGTTTTTCAAATGGTTCGATGAGTACCTGAGGATGTAAGGGCATTTCATCTGTAGGAACAGGTTTCCCTATTATTTGACATTTGTCACACCTTTTGACATACTCCTTAGCATATTTAAATATGGATGGCCAATAATATCCTAAATGAAGGATTTTAGAGGCAGTGCTCTTATTAGTAAAGTGTCCTCCACAGGGTTCATCGTGGCATGCCTTCAAAATTCCAGGCATTTCATCTTCTCGAACACACCTTATGATGATGAGATATGGACCTGTTTTATACAATTCATCATTAACCCATGAGTACAATGCACCTGTTTGAATAATTCTTCTTTTATCTCTAAGAAACAAGTATGCTAGTAATTTTCTTGTAGCCAAATAGTTAGCAATATCTGAAAAAACCATGGAGATTTAGTAGTTATTGCAAAGAGATATTCATCAGGAAAATTATCCTCTCTTTGGAGTATCATTATTGTTGTTTTGAATTCTAGACAAGAAATCATCAACTGTGTTTTGTTTTCCAGGGTGGTCTAGAATTGTGATGTTAAATTCTTGGTGAGTGATAACCATCTTGTGATTCTGATATTAGTGATAGATTTATTCATTAAGTACCTAATTGCAGAATGGTCTGTGTGAATAAAGGTTTAATAGCCGATGATGTAGTGTCTAAATTTGTTGATAGCATAGACAACAACTATAAATTCCTTTTCAGTTATAATGTAATTTAACTCAGCAGGAGCTAAATTTTTACTTGTGTAATCGATGGGATAGGGAATCAAATATTTTTTTCCTAGTACAACTCCCAAAGCTGTATTTGAAGCATTTGTTGAAATGTGAAAAGGTATTTTCTAATTTGGTCCTCTTAAGATGGGTGCTTCAGAAATTTTTTCTTTTAAGGTTTCAAATGCCAATTGGCAATCAAGATTCTAAGTGAATTCTCAATCTTTGGCAATAATTTTCAAGAGTGGGGATGCTATCTTGGTGAAGTTTTCTATAAATCTTCTATAGTATCATGTAAATCCTAGAAAACTTCTAACATATTTTTTACAACTTGAAATTTATAATTTGGAGATGACTTCCACCTTAGATGAGTCTACTTTAATTCCATCTCATGAAATGTGATTTCCTAAAACAATGTCTTCAATAAACATCATAAAGCCTTTTTCATGACTTAATGAAAGTTTTTCTTCTTTGCATATTTTAAGAACATTTTGCAAATTTTCAAGAGCTTCTTCAAATGAATTTCCATAAACTGTAAAATCATCCATATATACTTCCACACAATCATGTATTAGATCAGAGAAAATTCCTAATACTTCCCTTTCAAATGTTGTAGGTGCATTGCACAATCCAAAAGGAATTACTCGGTAAGCATAGGTTCCCCATGGATAGGTGAATGTGGTTTTGTCTTGGTATTTAGGCGCTACTTGAATTTTGTTGTAACCACTAAAACCATCTAGAAATGAGAAATACTTCTTTCCTGCTAATGTATCCAATACTTGATCTATGATGGGCAATGGAAAATGATCTTTTAAAGTAGAATTATTTAACTCTTGATAATCAATGTATACCCTCCATTTACCATTCTTTTTAGGTACAATCACTAGGGGAGAAACCCACTGACTATCTGAAATTGGATAGATGAAGTTTACATTCAACAATTTTTGCAATTCCTCTTTCACAATTTCCCTAAGATTTGGATTCATCTTTCTTTGGGGTTGTTTGATAGGCCTAGATTTTTCCTCAATGTAGATATGTTGTATACAAGTCCCAGGACTAATTCCTTCCATGTTAGTGTACTCCCATGCATATGCAAAAGAATGTTTTTGTAATGTTTTGATCAACTCTTCTTGTTGGATTTTTTCCAAGTTTTTGTTTATGTTTAAAGATTTCACTGGAACTATTTCAATTGTAGAGTTACCAAATTCTTCCATAGAATATAAAGACATATGTGTAGATGATAAGTATTCAATATTGTATTGTTCTTGAAAATTATAATCATCTTCAAATTGTGAGGATGTTTCAAAGTTTTCTATTGAATTTAAGATTTGACTTTCTTCACTAATATGAGAAATAGTAAAGAGAGGTTGAATTTCCTTCTCATCATCTATTCATTCTTCATCTCCTATTTCTGTGATTGTTTTTGTTGGAGGATATAGAGTGAATTTATTTGCTGAGTTTCCATTAGAAATAAACATATCACCAGATCTACAAGTAATGAAAGCACCAACTTTAGCAAAACCAAGGCCTCCCTAAAATGAGTGGATGTCCCCCTAGGTTGTTCTTGGGAGTTATGATCATGAATTCAACTAGATATTCCCAAGAATATAAGGATAAAAATATATCTTCTATTATGAATATAAGGATAAAAATATATCTTCTATTATACCATCTGGCTTGATTATTGATCTGTCTGCTAATTACAATAATGTTGGTGTATATTGAAGGTTTGGAAGCCTAAGTTGTTCCATAGTCTGTTTGCTAATGATGTTGATGGCTGCTCCTACGTCAATTAATGTGTTTGTAATCTTAATGCCGTTGATGTGTGTTTTTACAACTGGACTTCCTGGGTCCAAATATTTTTGTATGGCTATTTTTCCCATCATAATTTCAGAAATTTTTCCTACTAACTGAATATTTTTTATTTATTTTGCTCTTCTTCCTATTTTTTTTATGCTCAACACTCTTGTTGATTTAGGTAGAATTAGAATCTCTTTAATGGCCTGTAGCAAAGGAATTTTGATACAGACATTTTTCAATTCATCTAGAAAATCATAATTGGGAAACAAAATTTATTTTTCTATCCCTCTATCGATTTTTAGTCTTTTAGAAAAGGAGGGTTAAAAACAGATACTGAAGGTTGCTCAATTATAGGGGTTGAGTTTACTGGATATTTTTTTTTTCAATTTTTTAGAATTTTTGTTCTGTTGAAGAGATGCCCCTTCTTTAGAAATTTTATTTTGTTGTAGATAAATTTCTTCATCAAAATCATCTTTCTCTTGAATAACAATGGAAGGCTTTCCCTTTTCTAATATTCTACTAGATCTAAGTTGGGCACTGTTAAGATCTAGTGGAGTAATCATGTAAGATGGAAAGTTTTATCTTTATATGTTATAGGAATTTTGAGAATTTTTGTTGTTTGGGTTTGGTAATGGCTAGGAAGGTAGTTGATTTTTTCTTTGTGGATATGGTAATGATAGTTGTGGATTATGATTTTGGATTTGGAGTGGTTGATTTTATGTGGAAAATGTTGAGGAGGATACTTTGAATAGGATTATGGATACTGGTGATACTGAGAGTATCTACCATAAGGATTTTTCATCCCTTGTGTACAAGGTTGAGGCTGGGACCAAGGGTTTTGCCATGATGAATTCCAATTGTTTGGTGGGGGTTGATTATACATCTGATTATTAACACCTTGAGTTTGTGGCTCCTGCCATGGTCTTCTAGAGACAAAACAAAGATGATCTACTGGAGATGGAGTTAATTCTTCTTCTTGAAAAACAACCTTAAGACTTGGTATAGAAGGACATTTTTTTATTTCATGATTTTGTGCACAAATAACACATGTCTCTATAAATTTTATATCAAGAGGATACTCTCTCAAAGCATGTTTCTTTTTGCATTTAGGACAAAAAATAGTTAAGACATTAGTTTCAACTTTCTGTTTGTTCTGTAATTTCAGGGTGTCTATTTATTCACTGCGACTCCCTAAGATATATGGTTTAAATTCATCAAGAATATTTCCAATTTCTACCCTACTCATTGTTCCAGTTGCAGATTTATTTACTCTAGAAAGATTAGGATCCTTTGTATTTTTCCCAGTTTTTTATTTTTCTCTTGAGAGATGAATGCATAATTCAACAATTTCAACTAATGGTGATTGAGAGTTATCTTGTTTTCCAATAATGTTAAGGATATCTATCCATTCATCTCTAATGGATTTCAGTAAGAGAGATTTTAAAGTAGCTTGATCTAGATGTTCCATCTTAGCTCTCTTGATATTATAGTTAAATCTCTCAATCAGATCTTCTAAGTTTTCATCCTCTCTCTGCATCATTTTAAATACTTCATCCTTCCTATTAATAGGTGTGAAATAATCCAGGTATCTTTGAAAAAATTCACTTTTCATCTCACCCCATGTCCTAATAGACTGTGTTGTTTAAGCCATGAACCATTTTAGAGTTTCTCCCTTAAGTGTTGTAGGGAATAGTTTCAATTTTTGAGAGTATTGTAATTAGTAATAAGATATACATAAGACTTCAAACCCAAATAAAAATGTTTCACGATATTTAGTTCTTAATCTGTGGAAGTTGGGAAGGACAGAAGGTGAAATATTTTTCATTGTAACATTTGTTTCCTCATCAACTATAGGAAATCCAACAGAGTTAGGATCTCCTCTGCCTCTACCTCTTCCTCCTCCTCTTAAGGCTTTTCGATTTAGAATTTATCCATGGATTTCTTCTTCTACCATTGTAGACTCCTTAGAGCTAATATAAGGTTCTAACTATAGGGTTAATTTTTCTTCTTCTAGTTCTTCTATCAATGGAATATTGAAGAAATTTTCTTCTTCTTCTTCCTCACTAGGAATTTCTAACTCTTGAGCTAGAATATGTTCTCCTGTAGAGGTGAAAAACGTTACTCCTTCTGTTGGAGATTTAGGATCTTCTTCTTCTAAGATTGCCTTAGTAGATGAAGTTGGAGAATCTCCTGGTTGGATTTCAGACCTTAAGACTTTAGGAAGTCTATGTCTTGAGGTGAAAAATGGGATATGAGTTTGAGATGATGGAGTGGCACTATGTGGTCTTGATGGGGTGAGTGGTGTTGTGGGAATCAAAATTCTACCTCTAGCTATGAATCTAACCCTAGAGTCTCTTTCTCTATACATTTCTTTTTTTATTTATTTTTTATATAATTTTTTTATGTTGTAAGAAATAAGGCTTCCTAATTTCACTTCCCCAGCAACGATGCCAAAATGTTTAGTCATTTTGATGTTTGAAATTTCTATCATGAATTATTGACCGAGGCTAGTAATTTGATGAAGTGAGGTGCACAATCTATGCTTAGGTAACCTTGTTATCTTACTTCGTTGTGTATTTTTATGTTGTTTTGGGGGATTTTTGTTATCTTATATCTAATAAATGGAATATTTTAATGCTAATGAATAGTTAAACCTAAGTGTATCTTAATGAAGAAAAAATAATTAAAGAAGGAAGAAAAGGAAATGTTGTTTTTATTCTAAAGCAAGAAATTAAATTACAAACTATTTTTAATGTAATATGAAATCTAAAAGAAGGAAGAAAAGGAAATTTTTATTAACTAATATAAATTTCATAAAAATAAATCAGACTTTGAGCGATTTTAGTAGGCTGGTAGAATGTCTATGAATAATGTCTAGCTAGTTAAACCAAAGCATCATTCTAGATCTAATTGCATTCAAATGAAAAGATGAAATCAATTGCTATCTTATTCATTGAAGGCTTCTAGTCTTATGAAAAATAGAGCATAACTTAATCTAATTCTATTCCATGGATTGAAAGCATAAATCTTATCTCTAAGAATTGAAACGACAGTGCTGAATTGAAATTGAAAGCGAATACAAAGCATGAAACTATGATTGTTGTGTGACCGAATACTCATATCTGGTCCAATTGTAAAATGGAAAAACCACCTTCCTGCGACATCTTAGCGAGCACAAGATTACATAGCTAATTGGAAATTTAATCTAAGAAAGCATTCATAAACTTAATCTATAAAGCAGTAAACAATTTAAACTATGAATTGACAGGAAATTAATCTATGAAAGAAAAGTGAACTTAACTATGAAATTGACAAAAATAGAAATGATAATTAACAGTGAATGGAATAACGAAATTCAAACTACAGAAAAAACTAACAAAACCTCCTTTCCATGCAGGGGCCCTCTGCAACAGAATGAGTTGAAAATCTAATGGACTACGTGCGCATCAAAGGCTCGAACTGGTCTTCTTATTATCAAAATAGAGTTTCAAAGGCATACACTGTATTATCAAAAATTAGGACTGTCTCCGATTTCAAAACGATCGGTATTTAAACAAGTTTTGGATTCAACTCTTTGAAGCATTTTCGCTTATAGATAACGATTAGAACTGGATTTTAGAAGCATAAACAAAAACAAATTCTTAGTGGTTGTCTCTTGATTTGCTACGTCATAGAAAATTGAGAGTATCTCGCTTGCTAATCTCGCTCCTTGGCCAACCTTTGACCACGAACATAGGCATGTTTTATTTTTGAATTCGAACAATTGGATGGGATACGATCCATGTGTAGATCATTCCTAAGATACCCATGTGACCTATTCCCTTATTTTCTTCTCGAAACTTGTCAAACCATAACAATAGTTGCGGAAACAACGATTAGTTGCAGAACTGCACACAGTCTATAGCTAGTTACAGAAATTTATTCAAATAAAAAGAAACATCATAATATAAAGTAGAGATCATTTAATGCTTTCTCTGGTATGGAATATGTCAATTATCATTTATTGGAGTCATGAATTTGTGAAAAAGGAAGGAAGATATGATGAAAAAGGGTGTCAAAGTAAGAACAATTTTGAGGTTCAACAATAATCTTGTTATCCCTTTCAAACTTATACTTCACACTTGACCTATTTTGGATCAATATAATTTCATTAAAAATTAAAATTTACAAGAAAAAAAAAAACTCAATGTCTCCAATATGAGAAAGAAGGCATGAAAAAAAAAAGAGGAAACACTTAAAGTAGATCAAGAAAGAGAAAATTGTCTTAAGATTTGTCTTGAGGATTTGGAGAAATATGAGGATATATGATATACATTGATAACACATTGAATTTATGGAGATGCCTATGAGGAAATATGGGAGGAACAGTTCCTTTTATTCATTGAAGTTGATAAAAAGTGAGTAGTTCACTACAATGAACCTACATTATGAATAGAACTTGAGATGTGGATTGTAAAATAGATCTAGCATTGGGTGATCCTATAAAAGTAAATATGTTTCATATGTCTCTTTATATTTACCTAAATATTAGGGTAGTTAGAAGAAAGGTTTTAGATGAAGTTGGATCAAGGGTATGAAATAATTTCCACTAGAATTGACTAACATGTGTAATGAAAAACTCAACACATTTATAGTCTTCATAATAAATCCCATATCTTAAATTGTGAGGATGCATAAATAGGAAATAATATCTAGAATATATCTGATAATAAACACTAAAATATGAAGAAATGAAATGTTCTTCTGATATATACCCCCTATTATTAACTTAAATAGATAATATGTAACATATTGACCCCCTTGGTGCCAAAATAAGGATATGGTTTTCATTTACCTCATGCTTGGATGCCTCCCTTTGGCATTTGGGTATCCAAATGTGGAACTTCTTAATTTTAGCAAGTGCACTACTCTATACAATACCCAACCCCTTTATTATTATTACTATTGGGCACCCTATCACCATTCATTTACAAGCTAGTGCACATGGCTATATGCCTTCCTTTATTTTCCTTTTCCTTTCCTTCTCATTTCTTTCCTTCATTTTATTTTTCCTTTTCTTTAGACCTTTTTAGGCCTACTAGATATAACACATGTCACTTTAGATGTCAAGTTGGTTCCTTTAGGGTAAGTCCCAATCACCTTTATCGTGGATGTAATCCCATGTGTGGACCTTAAATCCAAGCAACAGTTGTGATTGTGTCGAGTCCTAAGGTACCTATACTTTGGCATACAAGTATATAACTAGTACCAATCCTAGGGCACCAATTTTCCATCTTTGTTTGCCCAAAAGATACCAATCATTAATCATTTTTATGATGGATTAAACCTCAGTAATAGATCTCAAAGATCATTAAAAACATATATCTCTATGTTTCATATGAGTCTTATTGTATTAGTGTCTGATTATAAAGCTTACACTAATAGGACCATGTCATGTGTGTTGATAATCAATAAGTTTGTAGATTAGGGTTGATTTCTCCTTCACGATAATTACTTGTGAGTATTTGTTGGATTTTTATTATTATTTTATATTCTTATTCATCAAGAAATTAATTATCAAAATGTACATAAAGATCTCAAAGAAACAAAAGAACACAAGAAATTAGTTTGTCCAAGCCAGGGCCTAAACCCGAGAAGGTAGAAATCCCAGAAAATTGCTCTTCTTATAGAATGAAATCAAAGTGAGATAATCCAAGACCCAAGACCAAGACAAAGACTATCACACAAACCCAAATCAGCCCTCCTTCACCACTTCTTCATGAAGTCATAGTCAAAAAAGTCAATGTTGATCAAACATCTAAATTTTGGTCAATCCCTAAAATTTCGGTCTTCTTGAAATCTTGGCCATGTAATTTCAGACCTATAATACCACATAAGCTACCTCGGAAGCTCAAATATTTTCCGATCCTCTACCATAGAAAATTTTTCATATGTTCAAATCCTATTGCATAGAGAAACTCACACCAAGCCTTTGAACTTGCCACAAAACTCAATGAACTAATTTCCAAAATGGAGAACAAGTGCCAATATATAGTTGCTTTCCTATGCAAAGGGTCATGTCCTTTGGGAATGTCGATTTGTCCATCTATAAGGCCAAGTTGGTCTTGTGGAGGACAAATTTCCTTTTTAATTCAAGATAAGATATTTTTCTCTTTTCTTGCAAGAAGTTCAAATTGGACTTCGACTCTTTGACTCATAATAAATATTAATTTTAAATCAATAAACCCTATGAGCATGAATAACATGCTTCAACTAGAGAAAATAATAATAATATTAATATTCTTTTTCTTATTTATGATTTTACGTAAAACAAAAATTGATACAAGCACAATGATAATTATGCAGACCGAACCTAGTTACACTTTTAAACCCTCCCTCTTAACTAGGGAGGTATTCATAATTACACAACAAGATATAAGGATACACTCAAATTGAAATATTCTCATAAGAAGAATTTGGATTGATAAGAATCATCAAGCATCAACATCATAACTATCATTATCAATTATAAAATAGAAAGGCCTTGACTGAAAATCTCTAATTCTCCACTAGAATAGAGCACAAAGTTGGGAGGCATATATTTGGACACCACCACCACTACCTCTCAAGGCACATACCCCATCTAGATGTTCACCAAGTATGTCCTTACAGGACTATTATTACCTTGGATTTCGTCCTCTTCGACTACGTTTATCTTGGATACCCTGCCATATCCTCAAAAAGTATTAGTCCTGAAGACTACTCTATCTTGGATTCCTAATCCTAAAGGAGAATTTTTCCTAGATGCTTATCAAATCCTCCATTCTCCCTACCAATTCCTTCACTAGACTTACGTCTATTAGTCCTAGCCTAATGCATGATGCATGGAGAATATGGTGTCCCTCATCACTCCATATAGCCTAGGAAGGAGATTCTTACTCCCTCTCAGCTAGGGAGACATAACCACAAGCATTACCTTGTCTCATTCATCAGTTGTTGATTCTTCTGTGGATATCTTAGTAGTATCTTGCATGGATTCTCGACTCCTAATAGCATCAAATCATATCAAACTTCAGCCTTCCTATATCATGACAACCTTCATGCAACTTTGTCATCAAATGGTTCCTCTATCATCTTCAAGGAGTCAAACTTCCTCACAATTCCTAGCACATTCCTTCTTCCTTACAGGCAAAAAAAAAAAAATTCCCTCGTGCTCTTCCAAGCCATCATTAGTGTTGTCCGCTTAATCCATTTTCTCCCAAATTGAATTAAATAGTTGTTTGTCCAATATAATCATACAACTTATTTAACTGCTAGCTTCTTCACATACTTATGCAATAATACCTTTCAAGAATCTAAACCATATCTCATCATTATCAGAGTTTCCAAATCACAATCACTTCTAGTCAAGGTGCAGAATTATTCAAAATCTTGTTGCTTGCTCCCTTTGAGGTCAACATTCCTTTTCATGGTATATTTTTATATTGCAATAGAATTATGCTTCATTCTCTTCACTTTTAATAATCAATCAATATTTTTTAAGCGTCAATTAATACTGTATCCATCACGATATTTATAGCTCTTTCCATCTTAGGTAAGTAAACTTATTTCCCTCTAATTGAATTCTTTGATGTAAGATTCAAATTGCTCCTTTCATCTTCATGCTTTGTCATGTTCTTCTACTAGTCAAGGTTTTAGATAAATATTTCCCTAACTTGCAAACTTTATTAGAAGACCATGAAAGAAAAAAAAAGGACAAGGCACAAAGATAATAAAAAACGAGATATATATTTCTTGTCTTTTGAGAAGGAATAGCTCCCTCTTAAGCTTGGATATGCTCACCAACCTTGTTCTCACATTAAACATCAAGGGTTAGATTTACCTCTATTAGTGGACACGATTAGAGAAGATTTTACTCCTAGGGTCCTTGATACAAACTATGCTAGGGTTCACAAACCCTAAATGCCAAAAGTATTCAAGATCTTTCAACTTACAAATTGAAATTTCTATATACGTCCAAACCTTATAATTATCATTAGCAAGATTTCTATATAGAATTCCTTTCATTCCCAGTTCTTATATGCAAGGAAAATATTCAAAATATAATGATATATCTACACAATCCCTATCTATGATGCATTAAAAAAAAATCCAGAGATCATTTTCTAAGCATCATTTCTTATCATCAAATGAACATATTTATGTGTACCTCCTTTTAATTTTACCTAATCTTTGTGATTTCCTTAGGAGTTGTTTCAAAGAGACATTCGAACTTCTTATTTAATTCTCTCCATATGCCTCTATAGTAAGGCCTTTATATGATTTCCACATTGATATCATTCCTTTATTCTTCAAGCTAAACCACATAAATGAATTGAATCTCCAGAATGTCATATTCCTTTTAGTTATTGGAAATTTCTTGTTGTCTCAGATAGGTTGGCTTCATAGTAGATCCTTAATTTTTCTATTATGTATGGGGAGGGAGATAACATAGTTTCTCATTTTTTAAGTATTTAAAGGTTCCATAGAGTTTGATCCTTTTTCTCCATATCCTTTGATTTCTTTCACTTCGGATTACAATACATTTTGTCCTTTTTTCCTTGGTGTGGAGCCTAAAAATATAATAGTACCACAATTGTTTTAGATTTCAACATAACGTAATGTTACAATAGGGTTTAGACTAGTCACTTCGTTGATCTTGGTATAGATGAAAGGGGATTTTAACTTGTATTATCTCATAGATTTTGATCCAAGAAAAATAATGTCATAGATATATGCCACAATGTGTTTCGTATTCCTTCTAAATACTTCCATTTTACACAATAATATTGTCACGAGTCTATTCTCTTTAAATATTTCTTAATGCCTCAAAGTTTTCATTCTTCATTATTTCAGATCTTCACACGGTACTTTATTCAAGATGTCTTGGAAATATACTTCAGTCTAGTAGTCCAACTGAGTGAGGAGTAATTCACATCTCTAATATTTGTATTAGCACCAAGAAGCATTCCACAAAAGAGAGAGATATTCCATAGGAATCAGATGCAATATGCCATAGAGATGTATGTCATAGTGATAAATTTGGATGCCATCATAGAGATCACAGGTTCAGATCTATGGTATATGTTTCGTGTCTTTTCTATTTCTTGAGAATTTATGTAGATTGTCCACATCAAACTCTAGTGCTCTTGTTCATCAAAAATTCGTCCTTTAAGATCTTTTTTCGTTGTAGGTAATTCAAATTGTAATAGTTCTCACAGGATTGGAGTTCCTATAGGCCATCTCAGATTTTTCACTAGTGAATTCTCATTCCAGGGCTATCATAGATTCTCCTTATGTCACAATGCTATAGAAACTTCACATATTACAACATGTTGGGTATTTGACGTACCTTTCATGCTTGAGTGAGTGCATATGATCTTGCTACTAAAACTTGTTCTTGAACTATATCTCAGATAAGAGTATACCACATATCTCATAGTGCTTCAAATTAGGATGTCATAATAATAAACTTCATGTACCTTTAATAAACTATCATCTTCATGATGGATGTTAACTAATGAATATGTATTCAAGTTTCCAGGATATTCTTAGGATGCTTCAAGAATGATGATCTTATGCTGGTTCAAAATATTTTCTTTCTGTCTTGTAACAACTGCAATGATATCTTCTTCAACTAAGCCAACAATATGTGATCTTCAATCTGCCTTTTTATGCACCTTATCTATGATGCCATGTTGAGAAATCAATAGGTTTGTAGATTAAAGTTGATTTCTCTTTCATGATAATTACTTGTGATTATTTGTTGGCTTTTTATTATTATTTTATTTTCTTGTTCATCAAGAAATTATCAAATTGTACATGAATATCATAAAGAAACAAAAGAACACAAGAAATTAGGTTGTCCATTCCAAGGCCAAAACCCCATAAGGGAGAAAACCCAAAAAATACCTCTTCTAATAGAATTAGATCAAAGTTGGATATCCAAGACCCAAGACCAAGAAAAATATTTCCACATAGACCCAATTCAACCCTCCTTCAATACTTCTTCTTCAAGTCATAGTCAACAAAGTCAATGTTGGTCAAACATCTAAATTTTGGTCAATCCCTGAAATTTCAGTCTTCTTGAAATCTCAGCCCTATAATTTTGGGCATGTAATACAACAAAATATGCCTCATAAAATCACATATTTTCATATCCTCTACCACAGAAAAATTCACATATTTTCCAGATCTTATTGCACGGAGAAACTCACACCTTTTTTGGTCCTATTAGCCTTCGAACTTGCAAACACAACAAACGGATTTCCAAAATGAAGGAGAACATGTGCCAATATATGGTTGTTTACCTATGTGAAGGGTCATTTCCTTTGGGCGGGCCAACTTGTCCATTTGGAGGGTCGACTTGGTCTTGTGGAGGAAAAATTGACTTTTTAATTCAAGATAAATTATTTTTCTCTTTTCTTGCAAGAAGTCCAAATGGGAATTTGACTCTTTGACTCAATAAACCCTATGAGCATGAAGAACATGCTTTGACTAGAGAAAATAATAATAATAATATAAATTTTATCTTTCTTCTTTATGCTTTTACATAAAATAAAAATTGACACAAGTACAATGATAATTATGAAGATAGAACCTAGTTACACTTTTCAACAATGTGTTCCCCCGCCTATCCTCAAAGGGCTCAAATATTATGATACAGGAACACCCCCACTATTAATATTAATGATCCAATGGTTTAAGTTAACTTTACCAAGGGACTCTTCCTACCACTCATTATAAAATTTGATGCAACTTTCCTTTGAATTGTATCCACACCATTGATCTCAAAATCAATGAACAACTAGAATTGCCACTAGTCCAAAAGGTATTCTTAGAGCTACTAGTCTATAAACGCATTAATAAAAATGGTGCTAAATGTATCCCTTAATAGTTCTTCCAAAGGACCAAACCTACATCCTTGGGATATTCTCCATCATTGATCTTGGATCAGCCAATGATCCATCCTTTCCCTCTATCCACGACTTCCAGTATTACTTATGTCATGATCTTAACTTGTCATTGTCTTTCCTCTCAAAAAATGATCCAAAATTTGCTGGAGTTCCACAATGTTATGGCCCACACCAATTATAATTTTCTAGGTGTTTCCTCCTTGAAACCATTTACAATGCTAAATCTTGGGCTTATCCATGCCTAATCATATATTCATTGTTGATATTAGATTAAATATAGGTGTTAGTGATCAATTTGACATCTTCTATACAAAGAAATAATCATAAAGTGAGGCTTGAATAAATGATGGATTCTTATAGATCTTGAGGACCACCCCCCTCCGACGTGTAGGTGTTATGACCCACACAAATAGGAGGGCACCATGTGTCCTCATCCCATGGACTTCACCAATATAATCGCTCATGCATCTTCCCATGTGTTTACTTTAACCATTAATTTGGGAACTATTTGTATGGCCTATATCCTTGCAAGTTAAAAAGGCCCTTCCCTCTAGGGTGCACCTCACACTAATATGAGACTACCACATGTCCTAGGTGTATAAAAGCTAATAATACTAAAAAATAATAATTTTGGTGATGGTGCACCCTTAACAAACTTTTCCAATCACTTTCACTCTACATCAACTCTACAAAATTAAGTCACATTGTTTATATTATGTTGTACCTTTCCTCCATGCTACCCTTAGCCATTGTTAGTTTCTATGAACAAGACCGTAAGTTCTAGTAAAGTAAATATAATACGGTCTCTTCATAAAACCAATTACCCATTATCATGCCATAATACAGAAATATCCAACGAAATAATAAAAATGCATTTGTGCTGCAAGTGAATGAAACACGCTGATATATATGGTCCCAGGATAATCATTTCACAACCACACTCTCCCTCCTAATGCATAAATATCCATTCGAATACATAGACATGCAAAACACATGAAAAATCCATAACCAACATGGCAATGAATACACATACTCTGCATATATCCATAAATAGCATGTAGATACTTATCTATTTATGGATTTTGTCCATGAAACCAGCTATGAATAAGAAATTTTCCACGCACGCATAAGAATTTAACATAAATACCACCCTCGTGTTGGGCCATGAGGCTACCAAGGCAAAGTAACATGTCATAGGATTATTTACCTCCCAATTGAACCCATATCTCTCATGGTTAGTCAATAATTCATACTTTGAGAAACTATTTTAGTCCTCAAACCAATCTTCGTACTCTTTATCTCTACCCCACACATAACACTAGCGAAAATATACATTTTTCTATACTCAAAAATCACTTTAAGATATATAGACGACTTCCTTTCTTTACTACACATTCCCTATGGAATCCTTCTCCTTCCCAATGCTCTTAATGAATGCAAAAAAATTATCTACTGTCTACATTCTAGATTTTTATTGCAGGAATCTTACTTGTCTTCTCAAACATTTATGGAGCTAAACTACATAGGGTTCTATGGATTTGATTTTTCCCAACCTCTATGCTCTCTTACAACCTTTTATACCCATCCGTAATATTCACTCTTTCTCTTCATAATACAACCTCTTTATCCATCTTCCCATAGCATGTCCTTGTCCATAACCAAATGGATTGCACAAGCTTCTTAACATGAACACATTTCTAATGAGAAATATCGTACCAAAAAATGTATGCTCAACAACATGCTTCTCGGTTTTCCCTTTACACATGAATTCCAAATAGCAATAAGAAAGTAAATAATCAAGGTTAGCATTATTTCTAACCAAAAAAAAATATAAGCCTCTTGTACTTAGCCATTACCTTTCATAACTACATTAAAGACCTTCCTCACTAACCTCTTACATACATTCGTTGATTGGTTTAATTAATTAATGGAGATAAATGACTTTTTTAAGCAATGTGGAAATTTTTTAAAAATAACTCTTATCAATGTAGTAGTATTCACTTTACCTTAATCCCCTTTCCTTCACAACTCCCCTCATTCATATGCTCTCTAAAAACAACTTAAATCATTATATATTATAATTAAACAATATAAATTATATAAATTGCATATGTCATGACAAGCCCATCTCATTCATATATATAATTTACTAATTAAACCATGCTAAAAATTAATACTAACAAATTTTATATTTTCAAATTATGGTAGCTCAGGATCAAAATCCCCTCAGAGTGTCCAGCTGGTTTTGAAATTCAATTCAAAATTCACTTTTAATGTTTCAAGGCAATAGCTTATAGGGAATTGATTCGTATGAAACCCATCAAGCCTAACATCCTATGATGTAATCTCATGACGACCATCTTATAAAGATGTAATGTATATAATGAGGGAAGTAATAATTGTTATTTATAAGAACTTTATTTAATTTGCTACCAAAATGATGTGATTTTTATTTTGTGTTTGTTATGTTGACTTTAGGACCTCACCAACCGTGTAGTAGTTTTAATGTTAATTACCTGGTGTGCACATCACTCCGGTGGGCTTCCCAATAAATGATTTAAAATATTTGAAGGCATTGACTAGTGCTTTGTAGTGATGTTGTAATATATAAATACAATTGACCTATATGCTTGCTTATAAGTGATGTCAAATAGGTAGTGCATGAATGTTGTTCTCATGTAGCCATGCCACTTCTACTCAATATTATAAGGTCACTAACACGATGGGTGGAGGTAGTCAATAAAAAAATAATTAGTGTAGATTTATTCCATTTTGCCCAAGCTTGTTAAGTTGACTTTTTAAATCATTTTGCTTTTAATAAAGGTTAAAAATGAGTGGCTTAAAAGTAGTGATCACGAGCATAAACAAAAGTAGTGATAAGCTTAACAACTAATTCTTTAAATTAGAAAAACCTTGTGATATAAATTAAAATAATGATGTTTAGTTGTATAAATGATGAAAGTAAAAATGATTACTTGGTCAATATGAAATATCAAATTAATGATAGGTAATAGTATGATGTCAAAATATTTATGAGACTTAATCTTTCATCATCAATACTAAGTTTATTAGGATTTTTTTTTTATAAGATTGTGATGTTTTTTGTTTTTGAAATTGAAATTGAAAGGTTCAAGTATAAGTATTTATTGTTTTTAAAAATATAGAGAAGGTTAGCGGTGCTATTATTTTTATGATTATATGTTGTTGATCGGTAAATTGTCGTGGATATTTTATTGGACAATTTCCTCACAACAAATCTAATAATATTAAATTAAAACAATGAAAATTCTACACTATTAGAGTTTATTAAACTTTAAGATCTGTGGATTTAACTATAATTAGTACATGCATGCGAATATAAACTATGCAGAAAAGTGGAGAATGAAAATAAGCTCAGACACACATAAGACACAAGGTATGCTCTCTAGGAAACCCTTTCGAGAGAAAACCCAACTGGAAGGTGAGGTCACTTCGCTCTCTTTCTCTTTCTCTGTATGGAAATATGGTTGAGGGTACAAAGAAGTAATTCATGTGGCATGTGGGCTGCTACAATGCACATATCCTCTTTGTGTGCTCTATCTCCTATCTCTCTTGGCTATCTTTGCTCAACTATGGAACAAAATGCTTTCGAAAGAATGAAATGCCTCTTCCTCCTAGTGGCCCTGTTACAACATAGTCTGATAGCCTACTAGTGGTTAATTTTGACTACAATAACTCTTAACTAGAGTTACAATATAGTCTCTTCTAGGGTCTTTTACATCACAAACATGTGGCTAGACCCTTTTCATGAATAATGGGGGATGACGCGGCATCCTCCCGAACTATAGGTGTGAAAACAAGAAGGTCAACTTCTGAGTAACATATTTTTTGCATACAAACTCTGATTAATGCACTTCTTGCATTGTTGGAAAGGTCTTTGCGTGGTTATTTGCATGAAATGGTGAAATGCTAAATCGACAAAGTTTTACCCCCAAAAAATGTAGTTTGATGCCTTAAAACGCACCCAAAAGGTTTCAAACCTCGTTTCGCCAAACTAGGTCCCGTTGGTAAAAGCGGTCCCATGAGTTGATTCCTCCACTTTTTCCACTCCAAATGCATCGAGATGGATGACAAGCAATATAATGATCCAATTCAAAGTAGGTGTTCAATTAACAAGAGCACCATTCATATTCTTGACACTAGGCTTTGTTAACATGAGATTATGTTGTCGAAGTTCTTTGTTCATGGTAAATTATCTTTGTTGTTTAGCATAGGTATAAATGGGTCATTCCTTTTACAACCTAACTAGTGACATTGAATTTACAAATGGAAGTTCACATGTGTTAGATACATGCTAAACTAAGTAAACATGTTTAGTGATACACATATTTTAAAATATTTTGATGAATGACACTTATGGATTTGTGAAGGAAAATCTTTGAGTATGCATTCATGATTAAAGAGAATTTATTCGGCTAAATACACCCAAATTCACTTCTAGCTCTATTTACATGAATACAATTTTTACAAAGAAAAATCAATGCATGAGTAACAAGCATATTATTATTCAAAATCTATGTTAAATAAAAACATACCAACACTATGCTTTAACCAAGCAAATAAAACCCATATATATATATATATATATATATATATATATATAATAATAATAATAAAATTAATTTTAATATATAATTATATTACGATCAAATAAAAAATATAACTCACCAAAATAATTTTACAAAACATGACAAAGTCATTAAAACTAAAAACAAAACTTATAAACTAAACATCCTTGTTTAATACTTTATATTTTAAAAAATACACATACACCTTAAAAATGTAAAAAATTACATCACATCTCATTTCGTGCAAGAAAAACATATATAGCTCAGCAAAAATGACCTTCCGGAACATGAAAGATGGCGAAAGTTGAAAACAAAACTCACAACCCACCATAGATGTTTAATAATTTTGTTCTTTAAAAAAACACTTCTACAAATTATTAAAAAAACCCTTCCTGCGAGTATAGTTGAATTGATCTCTCTTATTATAAGGTATTCACACCCAACATGATGTGGTTGCTGACCTGGTTTTGAAATCACATACCTTTAATGTGTACTTACTAATTAGATTTGGGATTAGTGCAAGTTCACTAGAGATTTAAAATTTGTGCATTTTCAAATGGTGGCTCCATTAAAAAAACATGATAGATATCATAATCTTTAAGTCAAATGGGACACAATCACATGCTATGAGGAGGGTTTGACTTTAGTATAGTGGACTTTGATAGCAATGCAGAAAATAATGGCAGGAAGGAAGGGAGAAAGCTCTGGGAGGAAAAGGTTAGTTGGAAAATGGGGTCAGTGGGAGGGGTGGGGCCTCCCTTCTTTCTTTATTGTGTTAATGCACTTGTTCTCAGCTGACCCTGCCTCTAGTGGGATTATTTGTCATTATCATAATGCCAACGAGATGTCTTTCTCTAGGTGTCTTTCAATGACGTTTGCAGAGTAATTGACTTGGGGGTCACCCTCACCTAGTTTTTTACACACCACAATGTAGGTTGCTTGCAATTTCCATAAATTGTAGAATCTTCTCATCCCTTTCTCCATAAAACAATCTTAGAGAATTGTAAAAGTTGGACTTTTATTCTGTTGCCATACTCCAAAGAAATTAGCGATTTTTTTGGGCGAGAGAGAAGTCAATCCCTAGGGTACACTCTTCCTTCTTATAACAAAAAGAAAGAGAGAGGATGGTGGGAAAGAGGACAAGTGGGTTGCATACATATAAAGAAATCTCATATCCTAATGCTTTGACTTTAATATTTTTCCGTTTTATTTGTCTTTCTTTATTCTCTTTTCACATCCAATTTCCTCCTTATCGCAGACAACCAAATTATTTATGGCATTTTCTTTACTTTGTATCTAAACATATTTTACGCTATAAAAACATCTTTCATAGCACGCTGCACGACTATTTATTAAAGAAAATATTTAAATTATATTTTTAAATAAAATTGCTAAATTATTTTATAATTTTTTATTAAAAACTATTTTGAATAAAAATATTTTTGTGTTCATATTTTAAACAATCTGAATATTAACAATAATTTTAATAATTTCTAATTTTAGTCTAATATAAATATTTTTATTTTTGGATTAAAAAAATTTAACTAATTTAATAATTCAGTTGAAAATTTAGGAAAATTGTTAAAATTGTATATTTAATTATTAAGATGATGTGTAATTTTAGTATTTTACATGTTTTAAAGTGCTGAATTAATTTATACATTCAAAAATATAATTTAAGTGAAATAAAATTGTGATTTCTATTTTTTTAATCTGAATGAGGATTTCTAGAGAATCAGTGGACAAATTGTTCACCAAACCACTTAAGCTAAAATCCTCTCACAATATAAAATTGTGATTTCACCAACAACAAAAAAAAATACATAACCAAGTCTCATAACTATCTTAAAAAAAACCCTAAAATAGAAAATCTAAAATTTATTTAAAAATGTCTTCCCAACAAATAAACAAAAATATTGTAGGCAAATTGCAAACTCCTTCCTGTAACCGTTTCAATTCTCTAAAGCAATTATTTGAAATTGAATGCATGTCGTTCAATGACAATTTTGGGGTTAGAGGCTCTGTTAATAATGCCAGTAATGTTCAAGGTAGCATGGGGGTTAGAGGCTCTGTCAATATTGATAGAGGCATTAAGGATATTAGGACCAGTATAACAATTTCCTGGTTAGTTGGGGGGTTACCTCAATTTCATTCTGGGTTTGCATGGGAGTTACTACAAATTTTATCAAGGTCACTTATTATTTTGTATATGTCCTCCTGGTTTTGGTCAATACTGAGAAGGACAAGCATAATGACAATTGGAAAGTTGCGGCTTGAATCATAGTAATCATGAAGAGGGCAATATCTAGCCAGCCTGTGAGAAAGTTACAGGCTCCCAACAAGTAGGATATTATTGTAAAATATCTATTTGATTTCAATATTGTTATGTTGTCTCCTTCTGCAGGTCTTCCTAGCATTTTTCACCCTAAGGCCATTGCACGTCAGGGTAGAACCCCGGTGTGCATGTGGGTGAACGCTCAGTTGTTGGGAGACCAGCTCCAAGTTAAAATGGTTAAAGCGCGGTCTGGAAGAAGGGAGAGAAAGGATAAAGGTAAGACCAAAGCAGGATCAAGCGGAAGGGAAAGGAAGTCCAGGAAGGAAATCATGGAGAACCTTTTCCAGGCATATGCATAAGGGACACCTAGCCATGTTAAATCTCTGAATTCTGGATGAGAGCAAGATCTATAAACCAAGGTCGAGGAAGATGGATCCAATCTTAACTGGTCTCGGTCATACCAGAGGTAGACTGTCGCATTTTAAGCGGTCTATTCATATTTACTGGACCATGAAGTGTTTAATGACTAAAGAAATTGTAACAACTCAAGAGATTGGAGGAGATCCGAAGGCTGCCTCCATTTTAGCTTAAATCTACAGGGACATCCAAGAGATTCGCCTACAAAAGAATCATCAGAACGTTTGCCTTGGACAAATAGATAGGCAGCTTCAAAATCTGCTCCAGGTTGACATGCCTGGGTCAAGTGTCAAAGACCCGGCACCTATCAAATCATCTGATGACTGAGTATACTGAATACTTGCTTTTTGTTGATATGCAGACTACGAATAACATTTAATTTTTTTATATGTTTATATATGTTAAGATTGACAATAGACCTGTTAAGATAGCTAGAGATCGATTTAAACTCTTTAAATTTTGGCTGGCCTATAACTCTCTGAGATGGCCAATAGACCTGGTTTCCTACAACTCTCTGAGATGGCCAACAAGCCTAGTTTCTTAGGTGCAGGTTGAGGTCAACAAAAATACATATTAATGTAACCTGAAATTTTGTTTAGATGAATGAATAGTGAGGCACTACCAAGTTTAAAAAAATAAAAATAAACAAAACCAAAACCAAGATATATATTAAAAAGAAGAAGAAGTAGTAGTTATGGTTCTTGCAAGATTCACATTTTTTTTTAAAACTCAATATCATCTAACTCAGCATAAACACTTTTTTTTCTAATATTCGACCATAATTTCTATTGATATTGAAAATAAAACCAAATTACAATTGGTGTTCTTTGAAGCATTATGTTGACCTTGCCAACCATACCAAAAACTGTTGACATCACAAGCCCAAAAGCTACTGACATTCTTGCAATAAATCAGCAACCCTATAGTGAACATATAACCATGAGCATTGACCACTCATACAAAAAAACACATAATTGGTTACAGTTAGTTATACCCATTACACAATTGATTGCCATGAGGAGAAAGACAAAATACTAAGATAATAGAACAAACATAAGCTAAAATACCAATAGAACATGAGAGAAACTATGGAATCATTCGTCCAGAATGCTCACTAGTTGATATGGACAAGAATTTGCACTAACCATATTGATTGGGGTAGCATTGATAATCACTTATCCATGCTAAAGTGTAATGGAGTCACTCATTGAGTTTGAGGTTATGTAGCACTCTCTTTTATTATTTATGGCATTTCTTTTACTTTGTATCTAAACCTATTTTACGCTATAAAAACATCTTTCATAGCACCATTACTTATTAAAGGAAATGTATATAATATTTAAAAAAGGTTGCTAAATTATTTTATAATTTATTATTAAAAAATATTTTGAATAATAATATTTTTTGGTTCATATTTTAAACAATTTGAATAATAAGAATTTTGTGTTTTAGTATAGTATAAATATTTTTGTTTTTGTATATAATTGGTTTTACTAATTTTATAATTCAGTCTAGAATTTAGGAGGATTGTCAAAATTGCATATTTTAGTTATTAAGATTGTGTATAATTTTAGTATTTTAAATGTTTCAAAGTGAATCAATTTATACATTCAAAAATATAATTTAAGTAATATAAAATTGTAATTAATTTGAATGAGAATTTCTAGAGAATTTCTAGGGAATCAGTAGGCAAATTGTTCACCAAACTACTTAAACTAAAATCCTCTAACAATATAAAATTAAAAAACCCTAAAATAGAAAATCCAAAATTTATTGAAAAATGTCTTCCCAACAAAATAAACAAATCTAAAACCAAGATTTAAAAAAAAAAAAAAAAATTATGGTTCTTGAAAGATTCACCTTTTTTTTTTAAACTCAATATCTACTAACTCAGCATAAGCACTTTTTTCTTGTAATATTGGACTGTGACTTCTATTGATATTCAAAATAAAACCAAATTATAATTGGTGTGAATCTTTGAAGCATTATGTTGACCTTGCCAACCATACCAAAAACTTCTGACATCACAAACCCAAAAATTACTGACATTCCTAGATAACCATGATCAGATATGGAATCATTCATCCAGAATTATCACTGGTTGATCTAGAGAGGAATTTTCCCTTACCATGTTGATTGAGGTAGCATTGATAATTGGTTCTTCATTTTAGGCTATAAAAACATATTTCATAGTAGGCTTATTAAAGAAAATGTAAATTGCGAAATTATTTTGTAATTTATTATTAAAAAATATTTTGAATAATAATATTTTTTGGTTCATATTTTAAACAATTTGAATATTAATAATAATTTTATGTTTTAGTATAGTATAAATATTTTTCATTTTGGATAGATTTCCTTTTACTAATTTTATAATTTAGTCTAAAATTTAGGAGGATTGTTGAATCAATTTATACATTCAAAAATATAATTTAAGTGATATAAAATTGTGATTTTTGTTTTTTTAATGTGAATGAGAATTTCTAGAGAATCAGTAGACAAATTGTTCACCAAACCCCTTAAGCTAAAATTCTCTGACAATGTACCAACATAGATCCATCTAAAGCACTAATCTAACATGAGCAGAGAAGGATCAAATTTCTTTTGTTACAAACTTGTTTTAGAGTGCAAAAAACAATGTGTAATTTTTTACTATTTAAATTGCATTTTTGAATGTTATAAAGATTGCATAACATGTGTATTGAGTCATTTTGTACTTATTGGATGTTTTATCTCTGTAAAATTATATTATTTAAGATAGACATCAAAATATTGTATTTTTTACTTGAAGAGTGAAAGTGAAATATCAACAAGTGAGTTAATTGTTTTGTTAATAGATTTTTAATTGTTTATTTATATGGTTATTTAATTTTTGTTTTTTGTTTGGCCCCCACGAGCTTTTTTTTTTTTTTTTTTTTTTTGAGGACGTGACATACTTACACATGTTCCTCATACCAGATTGTAGAAAGAGCCTCTGGGCTCAAAAATTGTGATTTCACCAAAAAAAATACATAACCAGATTCTCATAACTATCCTAAAAAAACCCTAAAATAGAAAATCCAAAATTTATTAAAAAATGTCTTCCCAACAAAATAAATAAAACCAAAACCAATATTTAACAAAAAAAAAAAAAAAAAAAAAGTCACCTTTTTTTGTTTTTAACTCAATATTATCTAACTCAACATAAACACTTTTGATTTCTATTGATATTCAAAGTAAAACCAAATTACAATTGGTGTTCATTGAAGCATTATGTTGACCTTGACAACCATACCAAAAGCTGTTGAGATCACAAGCCCAAAATCTAGTGACATTCTTGCAAAAAAGCAACACCCCTATAGTGAATAGATAACCACGAGGCATTTTCCACTCATACGAAAAAAACCATAGTTGTTGATAGTTAGTTATAACCACTAAACAATTGATTACCATGAGGAGAAAGACAAAATACTAGGATAATACAACATACACGTAGAAATTATACAACATGCATGTATATCTTGGATTCACCCGATCTAACAATGTACTAACGTTAAATACTGAATCACTTCTACAAATATTTTGCGGAATTAAAAACACAATCGCCAATTACATGAAGTAAAGAAGAATCAAACCACACACAACACAGATAATTTCCCGGGGAAATCTTGCTACTCAAAACCCCACTATCTTCTATTGTATATTCAACATGGGTCATGAAACAATTAAATACAAAAATCTTCTCACAAGAGCCCTCTAGTACTCAACTAATTGTCTCACACTTTCGTACAAAAATTGACCAATAATTAGCCAATTTATGCCTCTAGATAGCCTGCCTGCCTTGCGCAATCCCTGATGAATGTAATCCCTAAAAGATAGGAATTATGTCCTTCCTTGACTGCGCAAGTATCATGGGCACTCCAATGGGTGTTTGGTTGCATGTGTGCAACCCAATAATCCTACAAATGATAGTCAACTTCCCTTTCACTTAGATCTCAACTGGGTCTCCACTGGTTCTGACATGCATGCAGCTAATAATAGTAAATCCTCAGTTGCATGGGAGATCACTGATTGTGAATTAATTAGTATTTAATTCACTTGATCTCTCACTAGTATATCTTTAGTTACAACTAGCACAACTGAGTTTAACTCGCTTAACTGAGTGAAACTGATTACAACCTGCATTAACTAATGCACCATTGCACTTCGAACTCTGTTACAACTAGAATTACTCTGCATTCCTCAGCAACTGCCTCTAACTCGAAATCCACTAGCTAACTGAGTTTATCACTCTCAGTTAACTATTTCAAGTCATCATTGAGAATAGATTACAGTTTATTGTCCATCTTAATTAAGGGATAACTAAAATAGACATGCACCCAAAAATAGCATTGTGGGCCCCACCCTAGTGTAGGTGCTTAATGCACTAGGCGTGGGTGCTGAAATTTTCTTGTTCAATCTCAACACTCCCTCTCAACAAGAAAGGGATTATCCTTCACCCCGATCCTGTCTCTATGGTATTTGAATTTTCTACTAATGAGTGCCTTTGTTAGAATATATGCATCCTAATATTCTGTGGGAATGTACTGAAGCAACATTATCCTTCTCTGCACGCAATTTCTGAGATGATGGTACCAAATATCTATATGCTTGGACCTATCATGAAACATATGATTAATCGAGAGTTTAATGCAACTATGATTATCACAATGAATCATTGTCGAATCTATCTGAGAACCAAACAAACCAACCAAGATCTTTCTCATCCAGATAGCCTCACATGCAACTTGACTTGTTGCCATGTATTCTACTTCTGCTGAACTGAGTGCCACAGATCGTTGTTTCCTGATGTACCAGGAAACTGTTGTCGATCCTATGCTAAAGGTCCCTCCTGATGTGCTCTTTCTGTCTGATGGATTGCCCGCCCAATCTGCATATGTGAAGCCTTGAAGCTTCACTCCCTTTGTCCATTTGTACCATAGACCATACTCTGATGTGCCCCTCAGGTATCTCAAGACATGCTTCCCCGCCTTCCAAAATATCCTGGTAAGCTTAACCATAGCTAGACTCAGTTGTTTAACTGTGTAGCAAATTTCTAGTGTAGTGTTCACTAGATACATTAGTGAACCAACTAACTGCTTGTAGACAGTAGCATCCACTACCTCTCCAGAAGTAACATCCTCTTTCCTATAATTTCCTGGAAGAGGAGTATCCATGGGTTTGCATCTCTCCATGTGAAACTTACCCAGTATCTCCTTTGCATACTTTCCTTGAGACACAAAAATTTCACCATCCCACTGCCATATTTCCAATCCAAGGAAATAATGAAGGAGTCCCATGTCCTTCATTTCGAACTCCCTTGTAAGATCCTCCTTGCATGTGTGTATCAGTTGCTCATCACCAATCAAAATTAGATCATCAACATAAAGAACAATAGTCAATAGCTTACCCTCAACCACAATCTGGTACAGGTTTGCATCTACTTCACTTTTGGTGAAGCCCAGTCCGGTGAAATAACTATCTATCCGAGTGTACCAAGCACGTGGTTCTTGCTTCAACCCATACAGTGTTATTTTGAGTTTGCACACATGTGACTCACTATTGAAGATCTCAAAACCTTTAGGCTGCTCTATGTAAACCTCTTCCTCAATGATCCCATTGAGAAACACAGTTTTCACATCCATCTAATGAATGTGCTAGCCCATCTGAGATGAGAGTGCAAGGATGGATCTTATGGAAGAGTACCTTGCAATAGGCGCAAAAGTTTCATCATAATATACCCCCTCAATCTGTGAGAATCCCTGGGCCACAAATCTAGCCTTGTATTTCTCCACCCTCCCATCAACAGCTTGCTTTACCTTGTAGCTCCATCTCGATCCAACCACTAATTTGTTGACCGGTCTTGGGAATATCTCCCATGCACTATTCTTGACAATGGAGTCATACTCCTCGACCATTGCATCAACTCAAGTTGGTTGCTACACTGCTTCCTGAAAGGAAGACGGTCCAGTCACAATACATTTTATCATAAGAGCCATGTATCCAGTAAATTGTTCAGCAGACTGTATCTATCTACGTAGTGAATTGGGGGCTCCTACATTCTCTACAGCATCAAACCTCAATCTATCAGCTTTCGTGGTGCGCCTTTTTCCATTTCTGATGGATGGATCTGCATGAGTGTTTTCCTCCACTCCATGATCCTCCTATGTGGTTGATCCACATCTTGAGGCTCATCCTTGGGAACCAACAGTTCCTCCTCTGCATGCAAGGCCAACTCCCTCTCAAGGGACAACCGCATGGCTTTCTCCTCATCAAATTTATATCTCATCACACAACAGTCATTTTGTTGTTTGGAAAATACACACGATAATTATGGGGTGTTTCATTGTACCCCACAAAAATTCTGATCTCAGTTGTCGGTTCCAGCTTCTTCCTGGCGTCCTTGGTCACATGCACATAAACAGATGAGCCAAAAATCTTAAAGTGTGAAACATCAAGTTTCATACTAGTGAAAGCCTCTTCAGGTGTACTCATGCCAAGTATCCTATGAGGACAACGATTTTGCACAAATATCGCAATATTGCATGCTTCAACCCACAGATGCATCGGTAGGCCTTGATCATGCAACATCGCTCTTGTTGCACCCACGATAGTTCTGTTCTTTCTTTCCGCGACCCCATTCTGTTGTGGGTTATGAGGCGCTATCAGCTCTCTTCGAATTCCTTCTTTGCTGCAGAAGTTCTTGAATTTGTTAGATATGTATTCACCACCATTATCGCTCCTAAGAGCCTTCACTTTCTTCCTTGACTCTTTCTCCACCAGTGCCTTAAACTCCAAGAACTTATAGAATGTCTAATCTTTCTTCTGCATGAATAATATCCATCACTTACGAGAAAAGTCATCAACAAATATTACATAGTACTTATGTTTTGTTTTCGAAGCAACACAGAAAGGACCACACACATCTATGCGAACTCTTTCAAGGATCCCCGAAGCTTGGTTCTCCTTCTCATGAAAGGTGGCCTTTACATACTTTCCCATAGTACATCCCTTGCATGTGTCTAATTGCGCAAGTGTACCCCTGGGAAGACTAGTAGAAATATGTTGCATGACTTTCAAGGCTCCATGGTGAAGATAGCCCAATCTCCTGTGCCATAATTCGTCCTCATCCCATCTCACCACTTGATCTTCCTTGCCCATCATTGTTACACATCCATCTACCTCCAGCTTGTAGATATTCTTAACTCGAATCCCTATCGTCTTGGCTTGTCCTATTGTTTTATGGTGCAAGAAATATTTTCCTTCACTAAAAACAACATCATAGCCTCTATCCTCCAACATTGTGACTGAGACTAATTTTTTTTTGAAACCTAGCATGCATTTCATATTTTAATTGAAAGGGTTTACCTGACTGCCTCTAGAAGGTAATGGTACCAATCCCTGTAGAAATGTACCACCCGTCATAAACCATTTCAATATGCATCTAGAGATCATTCTCCTCCAAGTCGCTGAAAAGTTCCTTGTCTCTCGTCATGTGAAAGGAAGCACCACTATCCAAATACCACACATATCCCAATGCACTTGACACCATGCATGTAATCAATGAGAATTCAAGCTCAAATTGTGAGGCAAGAACCTCACTAATTGCAGATCCTCCAACCTTCTTCTTCTTCTTCTTTTGTGGATAGTTAGTAGCAAAATTCCCATGCTTGTGGCAGTGAAAGCACTTCACCTTGGACATGTCATGCTTCTTGCCATTCTTGGACTTGGATTTGGAATGGAGTTTCTTTCCCTTCCTCTTCTTCGCCTTGGAAGCCAAAGCACAATCCTCTTCATCTTCATTCTTAGATGACAATCCATCTCTAGTGTTCCGTCTGAACTCCTTCTGCACCAAATCCAACCACAGTCGTTCCTAATGTGGCAATATTTCCCTTCCATTGATAGATTCTTGATAATTGTGCCAAATATTGGGAAGTCCTAGGAGAGCCAAGCTCACCAAATCATTATCATCGACTGTTATACCAACGCTTCCCAGTCCATCCCAACATTGGACAAACTTTGTTAATATTTTGGTATGGAGTCACCCTTCTTCATCTTGATCTTCTTGAGTTTATCTTTGAGTGCCAATTTCATATTGTTGCTACCGCTTTGGAATAGATTTGTCAAAGCCTTCCACATTGCATATGGTGTGTCTTTCCCATGGAGGCTTGAGACAATATGGTCTCATACTCCCTCCAACAGGATCCTCCTCGCCTTTGCCACTTTCTTTTTCCATGCATCAATATTTGTAGCATCAGTGATAGTGGGTTTAAGAACATCATTGTAAATGAATTCCTTCAAGCCATTGTCTTCGATTACTGCCTCCATCCTGTCCTTCCAAGAAATATAGTTTGAGCTGCCCTCGAGTGCATACTCCAACGTCAAGCCATTGAAAGCCATTTCGATCTTGAATCAGTTGTAGCACCAAGAAAGTCTTTCTGCAAATTCGAATTCTATCCAGTCACAAACTCAACTCCTGCTTCACTTTTTCAATTTCTTGTGCTCTAATACCATGTAGAAATTATACAACATGCATGTGTATCTTGGATTCACCCGATCTAATAATGTACTAAAGTTAAACACTGAATCTCTTCTACAAATATTTTGCAAAATTAAAAGCACAATTGCCAATTACATGAAGTAAAGAAGAATCAAATCACAGACAACATAGATAATTTCCCGGGGAAAGCTTGCCGCTCAAAACCCCACTATATTCTATTGTATATTCAGCATGGATCATGAAACAATTACATACATAACTCTTCTCACAAGAGCCCTCCAGTACTCAGCTAACTATCTCACACTGTCATACAAAAACTGACCAATACTTAGCCAATTTACTGCCTCTAGATAGCCCGCCTTGCTTGCACAATCCCTGATGAATGTAATCCCTAAAATATAGGAATTATGGCCTTCCTTGACTGCGTAAGTATCATGGTCACTCCAATGGGTGTTTGGTTGCATGTGTGCAACCCAATAATCCTACAACTGATAGTCAACTTCCCTTTCACCTAGATCTCAACTGGGTCTCCACTAGACCTAACATGCATGCATCTAATAATAGTAAATCCTCAGTTGCATGTGAGATCACTGATTGTGAATTAATTAATATTTAATTCACTTGATCTCTCACTAGTGTATCTTCAGCTACAACTAGCACAACTGAGTTTAACTCACTCAACTAAGTTAAACTGATTACAACCCGCATTAACTAATGCACCACTGCACTTCGAACTCTGTTACAACTAGAATTACTCTACATGCCTCACCAACTATCTCTAACTCGAAATCCACTAGCTAACTGAGTTTATCACTCTCAGTTAAATATTTCAAGTCATCATTGATAATAGATTACAGTTTATTGTCCATCTTAATTAAGGGATAACTAAAATAGACATGCACCCAAAAATAGCACTGTGGGCCCCACCCTAGTGTAGGTGCTTAATGCACTAGGCATGGGTGCTGAATTTTTCTTGTTGAATCTTAACAACACATGAGCTAAAATACCAATAGAACATGAGAACAACTCGGGAGAGCATAAAGTCAGATATGGAATCATTCATCCAGAATGATCACTAAATGATCTGAAGAGGAATTTGCACTGACCACGTTGATTGGGGTAGCATTGATAACCACTTCTCCATCCTGAGATGCAATGGAGTCAATGTCCAAGTCTGAGGTTATGTAGCACTTTATTTTATATAGGAAAATCACAAGTCATCCATATCATATCATATATCCCTTATTATCCTTTTCAATTCCTCCTAACCAACAAGGAGTTTATAATTGTCCACTTGTTTATCTTGTAGCACCATGTGAAGAAGAGTATCCATCTGCTTGTGTGTAAATAACAAGTGCATAAAGTATATCCTTCACTTCCTCCATATTCCTGGGTCTATTACCCACTTGGTTTTACCAACACAAACTTTAGAATCTGAATGATACATTTTGTCACCAAACTCTCTTGCTTCCAAGGTAAAAATTTCCTTTCGCACCTCCAAAGGCACAACATCAAATAACTTGGCCATCGACTCCCAACCAAAAAATTGTCATTGTTTGGAGGAGGATGTCATTGATAAGTGTCCCCTACGACTAATTAAATGTTTTCATGGAGCCATACAAAATGAAAACCTATAAACGAACTTTACAAATAACTTTTGGGATGACCGATAGGAGAAACTTGGTTGAACAACTAGATAGGGCCAAACCACTAGTCTCCATATTACCACATACAAAGAAAATGGTAGCTTTGAATATACTGGTATAGACATGATACTGACATCATCCAAGAACCTACAACAGTGTATGTTTAATCCTAAATGGACACAACACTAATTGAGGTGCAAAAAAAATGATAGATTCCCCCCCTAAGAATTCCAATATGACTCCTAGAAGGTTCGAATGCAAACAACATTATAACCATTTAGAAAAAGAACCACTCTTCAAAACCCTGACAAACAAAACAAGACAGTTAAAGGATATGCCAGAGGGCTCAAGAGATTGTAAATCTGCAGAAGGGAGTACCACAACCAACTCAAATGAAGGCTCAGACGATGAATTGTGCAGAAAACACAAGAAAAACATTGGTTTCCTTCGCTTGACCCCACAACCCTTATGATAAAAATGTTTGTATGAAAAGTACAAAGGAAATGAAGCCACCAAATATAACACCTACCCGCGACAATGCCCAAGAACGAGACTTGGGACAGAATAAATCACAAAAAAATCAGGACGAGGATACATAATGTATCTTTAATTGACTTAGACTGATGGCGTAAACACCCCAGAGATAAATGAACAAATAGATACTTGAGACGAGTTGGACGTTGATAAATGTATAACGAAGACTAGTACTATGATTTGAAAGGACTAGGACCTCGAAATTTAGGGAAATAAAGCACCAAAGCACCTAAATTTTGATAGTGAAACTGAAGCTATCCTTTAAAACAAAGTTACTATGGAAGAAATGATCATCTAGAGCATACACTAACAAAATTATAACTGGGAGGTTCCACGATGAACATGTTGCAACTATTCGCCACCCTTGTGCATAAAAAAAGCTAATATATAATGTTGCAGACGAAAATCGACATTTCCCAGTCCCAAAACAAGGTCGAAACCATACACCCAACAACCACCAAGTGTAAGACCTCACTCTTAGTTCTGCTTGGCCAAAAGCTTGCATGATATGACTATCATAAATGAAACACGATTACCTGTCAGAGCAAATCAACCCAACATCCAATCCCCCATATGCATGCTCCTCCATAAATACGTCAAAAGCATAAACAAAATGTATTACGAGTTGTCTTTAGTGCGACTTTTTGAAGGTTTTTTCTGTGGATTTTCCTGGTCTAATTTCTCTAAAATTCGGAAAGAATTCATTGAAGACAGAAGTTTGACGGGTAACCTTGCACAATCGAAGCATCCTAGTAGTTTTTAGGGTGTTGAATCCATATATACAATAAAAAATAGTTTAAATAACATAAATCAAGATTCAACCTCAATTTTTTTCTCCATATTCCGGCACCAAAAACTCCAAAAAATTACACTAAAAACAATTCCAATATATTATAATATAAAAAATATCAACTCCATTGTTGCCCACCCTAATGAAATAAAAGCAATAAAACATTGACCATACGATCACCTCCCTTAACATATTATTACCTATCCCCATAACGTTAATTTAAAGTTTTACATTTTAGAATGGTTCTCTTTAAAATATTTTGATATTATTATAAAATATATTTTTAACTTTGTGTAGGAATATTTTTCAAAAGTATTTAAGAGACACGTATTCTCAAAGATATATATCACTATTTTAATGATTGAATATGTATAGTTATTATTTTTAATTTATTACCATTTATTTTTTATTATAATTTCTCAAAGATATCTATTAATATTTTAATTATTGAATATGTTTTATTATTATTTTTTAATTTAAAATAATTTAGTTTTTATTATAATTTGTATATTTAATTTTTATATTAATATTATTTTTCAATTTGTTGTGTGTGAGAATAAAGTAAAAATGAGATGAGTTTAACAAATTTAAAAAAAAATTAATATAAAAATTTTGTTGAAAGTTATAGTTCCATTTGATTGATAAAATTTTGTTGAAATTTATAGTTTTATTTGATGATAGATATTTTTTTGTTAAAAAAACAAAACAACAAAATATATATTAGTAAGAAAATTTTATCTACTAACAACTACATAAAATTTTAAAATTAAATCTAAACAATCTTTTGCTATGATACTAAGGAGTTCAAAACATATTACAATAAAAATAAAAATAAAAACATTCCAAATATTCATGCTTGTAGCTTGCTTCATAAAGAGTCTTGAGATTTTAATGACTTTGAAATGTATGAAATTCGATAAAACACCTTATTACTATTCACCTCATATTGCCCCCATAAGAGGAAATGGATTTATATTGTTCCAAATTAATTGGCTCATTTTGCTTATGAACCATTTTTTCTTTTTTAAATTCACTTCTATATAAATGTTGGATGCTCCATTGTTGGAAGCTAAGGACTGAAATCAAGTTCCTTTTCATATTATATTTGAATTCAAGGATATTGATTCTTTGCTTTTCATGAATTAACTTATTCATTATAGGAGTTTTCTAATTATTCTAGATTTTGAAGTTTTGGGGAAATAAATTTTGGTCAAATAATGTTTTTTCCATTGTTTAAAATATGTTTATGAATGCATAAATAAATTCAACATCATAAAAAACTCTTAGGATGCTCAGTTTGTGGAGAGTTCACAGATCAAATTTGTGATTCGAACAAATTTCTGGCAAATGTGACCCAAAAATATGATTGAAAGCCTTCAAAACTTAGAACATTTAGACTAAGACGTTCATTATATTTATGCACTGACATAAAATTGATCTTTGCAATAATTAAAAACATAATACTTTTGCTAAAATATATACTCTCATCATGTCTTCAGAGTAATAATTTTATGTTATCTCTGCTATACACTTTAATTATCCAATAATAAAAAAATTAACTTAAATTATACTACTTAATTTAAAAAAAAAATCTTAATTTAATTTTAAAAATCTAAATCATTAAAATTGAAAATATTAACTATACTTTTAGCACTTTAAAAAAAATATACAAATCTCTCTCAACATAAACTTTGAAAAAGTTTATATGCTCCATGAACTTATCCACAAAGAACATTATTCCATTTTTATCTCCCTTCATAATAATTAAATGGCATTTACATCAATTATCCATCATCAGCAACATTTTTCATTTTACATCAACACTTCAGCATTCCATGTGTGCCATCATTAAGAGCCCCTAGTATCAAAATCCTTATCATTACAATATCTTCGAAATGCACCAGTCCTAGACTCCAATTTTGAAGTGATGTTTAGGTGATCATGACAACGTGACGAGTCAAGGCAAGGTATGTAGCTCTGGTCATATGGGCCACACTAAAAAAAGTTGCCTTTATTTTAGACTTAGAGGTAGTGGGTTTTACCTTCTTTTTATATGGCAACAATGTTTTTTTTGTGAATTAAAAGTGCAATATTTCATAGAGAAAATGTAAAGTAGCAGTGTCAAATTAACCAGTATTTAGATTTTTGGTGGTAATCAAAGTTTATATAAGTATTTGAAATTTATGCGTATTTAATGTAGGTATTATGAATAAGGGTATTTATTTCATTTAAAATAGAGTAGAGTAAAGTAGCAATATCAAATTAACTAGTATTTAGATTTTGGTGGTAATCAAAGTTCATATAAGTATTTGATATTTATGGAGTAGTATTCCATGTAAATATTATGAATATGGGTATTTATGATATTTATTTGATTTAATTTGTTTATTTAAATTAAAGATTATGAATTTATTTATTTTCGAATAAAAAATATTTATTTATCAGATTTGTTTTAATTTAAATTTAAATTTAACTATGAAAGCATAATATAGCATATGCCAATTGTTAAACTTATTAAAACTTTTTATTATTCCGATAAGTAATTATATTGATTACATTAATGTGTAGATATATGTATTGAGAGTTTGAATCTAGATTTACATATTAAAAATATTTTGATAAATAAGAGCGAATCTTATTTTAAATATTAAAATTACATTGATTTCATTTATTTTTATTTTTTATTAAAGTGAGTGTTACATTAAAATTTACCAAATTTACTTATGACTTAAATTTAAATTCATTTTTTTAATGAAAATATTGTATTAATTGCAAAATCTATGTCTGGATCACAAATGTACAAGCGGAGTTACATTATGATATTTATTTTATTTAATTTGTTTATTTAAATTAAAGATTATGAATTTATTTATTTTTGAATAAAAAATATTTATTTACCAGATTTGTTTTAATTTAGATTTAAATTTAATTATGAAAGCATAATATAGCATATGCGAATTGTTAAAGTTACTAAAACTTTTTGTTATTCCGATAAGTAATTATATTGATTACATTAATGTGTAGATATATGTATTGAGAGTTTGAATCTAGATTTACATATTAAAAATATTTTGATAAATAAGAGCGAATCTTATTTTAAATATTAAAATTACATTGATTTCATTTATTTTTATTTTTTATTAAAGTGAGTGTTACATTAAAATTTACCAAATTTACCTATGACTTAAGTTTAAATTCATTTTTTTAATGAAAATATTGTATTAATTGCAAAATCTATGTCTGGATCACAAATGTACAAGCCGAGTTACATTATAATTTTCTTTCATCTTCAATATCATCTACAGATCCTTGAATCAAAATTATCTTCCAAAAAAGAATACAATTGATATTAAGCATATACGGGTTTTTGGAGTGAATACTTTCCAATAGAGCCCCAAAATTAAACAAAATTTGCAGTAATATAGCCTAGTTCAAAATACAATCCTTAAGTATCACATATTTCATCATATCCTCTGGCTCATTAAGGTATAGACAATTAACATTAGAGTAGTTGGAACTAGCTAAAATTTTCATATTTAAGACCAAACTATGGGCGAGAGATCTCGATTTAGTCTCTTGGAGCAGGAGAATATGGGGTTTTCTGTGGGTTTTCCTTTTTGAACTGATTTAACCTTTGACATTCTTTATCTGACCCCAACCCCATGCAATTTGAAGCGATTTATTTCATCATTTGTTATTATATTATGTAGCCCCTTGATTAGGGCCTGAATTTCCTTCTTTCCTTGTATTTTATCTCCCTGTGACGTGTCTATACAAAATACCTTGTCTTCCCAATTCTTCGTCATTTTCAATATTTTTTTATTAGAACACCTTTGTTTGTTTTCCTTCCCACCTTACGATGGATGTAATCTTGTTGTTTTTGTTTCTTTGTCTCTGATTTTTCATTCATTGAACTGAAAAGGGACGGTCCAGTTCGAGTTGCCTTGGGAGGTTGGAACTCCCCCTCATCTAAGGAAGAGTTGATCTCACTTATCACATGTATAGGGGCATCCTTAAGGGGTGGAGTTCCATTCTTAGGAAGACCAAGAGAGGATTTGGAGTCCTTCCCAAGGGAGAGTGGGATGTTTCTTGATGGAATCCCACCTTGCTCTTCAACTAGGTTGAGTCTTTCAAAACTATTGCTATTAGCCTTCACAACACCTTCATTGTTGGTACTCCCTCATGGAGTAGGTTTCGCTTGGGCCAGAAAGGTTGGGACCTTACCTTTGTTCCCTTCTAGATCCCTCTGTTATGGCTAATTATTAGTATATTTGGATGATCCTCTTTGCCTTTTGGGTTGTTTCCATTGATCCCATTCTTCCACCTAATTTTGTTGCTCCTTAATCGTTTTTTTTAACTTCTAGTGAAGTGTTTGTACTCATGACAAAACTTGCATTTAAAGGAAGCTTGTCATAATCCACATCTTGGATATGGGACCGGTTATCCAAGTTGAGATTTACTGGGGTTGGAAGTCCTTTGTACAGATATACTTCCACACAAATCTTGGCACAAGAAAGCAAACCCTCTTGTGGTTCAACATGATTAATATACCTACCCGGGGCATTTCCAATACATTTAAAAGTGACATCGTTCCTAAAATGTAGAGGAAGGAAGGGGAGTTTAACCCAGATCAAAACTATTGAAGGAACATCATATTCCAAGTCAAAATTCGAGCTCCATCAATCTAAATAGAGACCTTGGGAACCCATGAAATAAGGGATGCTTTTGAAGCTTAAGTCCTAGATTTCCTTATTCACGAAGAAGAATGTATAAAACCCTCTCTCGCAAAAGAAAAGGAAACTTGACCCTTTATTTGTGGCATCTAAGTTTTATTTACCCATTACTTCAAGGAATGCAAGGAAGGCCAGATACCCGTGAACTAGCCCACTAAACCTCGTTCCACAAGCTAAAGAGCCGTTATTATAGACTGAGAAGCATTCATCTCTACATTCAGAATATCCTCAAGGTTTTTGACAAGGCGTGAGTGCTTCGTCTTTTGGAACGGTGGGCCATTGGAGATTAGAGAATTTAAGGAAGTTATATCAGGCACTGACGAAGGGGGTGGGGAAGCAGGGCCACCTGAGCTTGTGCCCATCGAGTTGTAGTAGACCTCTTGAGCACTGCAAAAGCCCTGATATTGTTGTCATATGTTACTAAATTCAATTATTGAAACATGATATATCTATAAATGTGTAAAATCATTAAAGCTTATTATTATTCTTAGACATGATATCTAACTACATAAATGACATTAATGCATCTTACATACATATATAAAAAGATTTACGCATTGAAAGTGTTTTGATATAACGAATATGAATCTCAATTTGCATTAATTTAAATTTTGTATAAATAATATATTTTGTTAAATTTCTTTAAAATATATATTTGACTTAAACTTTTTGGATAACATTATGTCATTGAGAAAAATGTATTATAGTGAAATAAACTTTAATAAATAATTATGGTGAAAATATTTAATAAATAATTTAACCAAATCTTTGTTGACTTTGATTTAACCATTTCATCTAAACACTACCTAAAAGTTATTGATAAAACATTCTTCAAAACCTGGTATCAAAATGAAAAACACAAAAATAAATATTTACCTAATCTTGAAAGAGGGAGGTTTGACCTATATGATAGTGATTTATAAAATAAATAACCTAAACATTTTTTTAAGTTTTTTTTTCTAAAGAAAGTTTTTTTTGTTTTTTTAGTGCTTTTAAAAATAATAAAAATATTTTAAAATAAAATCTCATTTAAATAAAGAGAATTGTAATTTTTGACAAAATCTTTGATAAATTAATAATTAAAAAAACAAAACAAAACAAAAACTTCAATTAAAAAAAATCAAAACAAAACAAAAACTTCAATTGAAAAATGATTTATTTTTTCAACTTTTAACTTACTTTACTCAACATTGTTATTAAAATTTTGAGATATATTTAAATCAATATATTTCAAATAGAACATAGAGATTTTTATAATTAAATATAAGATAGTGAGTTGTAAAATAAATAACATTTTTTGAGAAATTATTTTTCTTACATGATTATTTTTTTATTTTTGACTTCTTCATTTTATTTATTACAATTTAAGAGTTTTAAAACTAAGTCAATATAAATAATGATAAAATTCATAACTTGTTACAAAATCACTCACAACTCAAAAAAAAAATAAAAAAAAAATCCGATTTTTGACTTATTTCATTGGACATTGTTATTGAATTTTTGAGATATGTTTAAATCAATATATTTCAAATAGAACACATAGAGATATTTATAATTAAATATAAGATGATGAATATATATATATATGTTTTAAAAATAAAATTCAGATAGAAATATAACTTTCTCTTTAACCAAAAAAAAAAAAAAAAAAACTTCAAAATGAGTGAGATTTTTTTTTTGACTTATTTCATTAGATATTGTTATTGAAATTTTTAGATATATTTAAATCAATATATTTCCAATAAAACACTTTACTCAAAAACAATATTTCAAAAAACTCACCTATGAAACTCAATTGACCATTGCCTGGTTATGAATCATATGTAAAGCATGAAATTCAAAATTCAAATCCAATCTATTAAACTAACATATAAAAAAAGTTATATATGAAAAAACAAAAAAATCTCAACACATATTTTTTCTTAAATTTTTATTTTAACTTTAAATTTCATAAATGTAGAAAATCCCATTCAATAAAACACCTAATTAAAAGATAAATTAAGAGGTAAACTCATTCAATAAAATTCTCACTTTCTAGTCCCTACATTTGTGGTACCTTCAAAAAAATCTTTGTACAATTTACATTAATCATGAAAACAACTAACATTGAGATAGTCATTAATATTAATGTTGAATATTTGTACAAATTTTATAAATCATTAAAAAAAAACAACTAATAATATTATATTTATCGAAATTTTAATTAAATAATTTTTTATTTAAAATTCACAACATTTAAATAATCAAATTTTTAATTAAATACTTTATATTTTAAATTCACTAATTTATTTAATTGAAAACAATTTAATATGTAAAATGTTTTTATTTTTGATAAAATTTAAATACTTAGATTTTATGATATTTTATTTTAATTGAAATACTCAATCAAATTTTATGATATTTTATCTTGATTTAACCAATTTTATGGTTTAAAATTAATTTATATTTTAAAAAATATATTTTTTAAGTAATAAAATATTTTTATTTTTAATTTTATTTAACTTCTTCAATTATAAATACTATTTATTATTTATTATTGTGTTTCAGCTAGGCATTTTTAAATTTCAAAGCTTTCTCCAAGTCACTACTTTCCAAAACAACAACCTTTGCAGGCAGGAATGGAATTTGTTGCAAGCTGATTTGCCCACAAATAATTTTCCTAATTTTATCGTCAAATACAATGTAAAATTTTTCATTGATATTAACATTTTGTGTTAAAATGATTGAGACAAACATTTCGACTAAATTATTTGTTGCAAGGTGATTTGCCCATATGTAATTTTTCTAATTTTACGATCAAATATATTGTTTTTAAAATTTGGCTGGATTATATCTTCATCATGTCTAATATATTACCCTAAACGAAACATTAAATGAGTGACAAGTGACTTCACATTAAAGAGTGCCTTCACTAACAAAATTTCGAATCACTTTATATCTAAAACCCATAAAATCACCATATATCAAAAACCTATAAATCATTAAAACCAACATTAAAATGAGAAAAACCATCAAATTTAAAGAGGATTTGAAATTCCTACCTTGCGTTGCCCTTGCTCACTAGTGGGAAGAAGCCCCAAAAAAAACAAAAAAAAAATAGTGCAAACCCCTCAGTGACCAGGCGCTTGATGCGGAGGAAGGAGCTGAGGTGGGTGGATGGTTTGGTGGGTGGCAGTGGTTGGATGAGGATGGTGGTGGTAGGTCCCTGACATGACGCCCAGAGAAGAAATGGCTGGTATTGTTTTCAACCTCTTAATAAATACAAGTAATTGAAGTGGGAATGGAGTGGGGTGGAGGGGAGGAATCGGCAGGCCCTGGCCCAATCTTCAGAAGTCAACTCCGGACAGGACGATGATGGATAGATGGTATACTTTAATGGCCATTGCATTGAATTGAATGAATGACCAACAACAAACTTGAAAACTGTTCAAAATGTCAACGGAATCTTCTTTGCTTGTAGAACCAACCCCGGAATAGTAGCAATCAAAGCAGGCACCTCCCTCCCTTTTTAACTAAATGCTACAGAGGATTTTCAAACCATAAAGAGATAGAAAGCAGTACAGTTTATTTAAAATGGTTTCAATGGTATACTGCCATTAGCGTGCATTTTAATAAAAGAATTGGGCTTTAAACGCCATGCCCATTTGGTTAATAATGGTTATGAGCCAGTAATTGCAGAACCCACTTCTTCCATCCTTCAAATTTGGTTCTCATTTCCACACCCTTCTGCTTGTAGCAGAATATGGGAATAAGGCCTTAGAAACAGAGAATTGGGTATTGCGGGAGAGATATGCAATGGGCAACGGTTACGGAAAGATAAGCGGTTGCTTCAGGGGCCAGGGCAGCAAGCGAGAGCGACACGATATTGCAGTGCTCATCTCAAACCCTTTGGATGAAGGATTGGGCCACTCTTTCTGTTACATTAGGCCTAATACCAGTGCTACCAGTGCAGATTTCTCTGAGAATATAAGTTCTGTTAAGCTCAATCCCATTAGCAACAGCAACAGCAACAACAAGCAGTACGCTTCGTCAAAGGTGCACTCTGATGAATGTAGAAGGAGCTCCGAGACGACAACTTTCAAATCCATATCTGGTGCGTCTGTGAGTGCCAATACTTCGACCCCTCTGACTACGGCACCCCCGGATCAGTACAATTCTTTCGCATATGTGAAGTATGACAGGGCTGCCGCGTTTGAGAGCACAACATCGTTCGGTGCTATTCCCTTGCAGCCGGTGCCGAGAGGCCTGTCGAATTCGGGGCCTCTCGTGAGCAGCGGAGGATTCGCTTCCGGGCCTCTGGAGAGGGGATTTTTGTCCGGGCCCTTGGAGAGGGGCTTTCTATCGGGGCCCTTGGAGAGGGGATTTGCATCTGGGCCTCTGGATAGGGGCTATAAATCGGGTCCTATGGAGACCACGGAACGCTCTGGGCCGCTTGGATGCAGGAGGAAATTGAGAAGAAATCACTCGGTGTCTAGAGCGTTGAAATCTGTGAGCGGACCACTGAAGAAGGTAATGTCAAAAACGATATCAAAGTCTGTAATGTTGTCGGTTTCTCGGAGCCTCAGGGGTTCCTTTGTCAGAAATACATCTTCAGTAGAAGGAAGAGAATGGCTAGGCGGGGATGTTACAAGTACCAGTTCCAGCGGCGATCTCAGTTTGGATGACACATCGTCGGATTCATTCGGGAGCGAGAACCTTCACTGGGCTCAAGGTAAGGCCGGTGAAGATAGAGTTCATGTTGTGGTATCTGAGGAGCATGGTTGGCTCTTTGTGGGTATTTACGATGGCTTTAATGGCCCTGATGCCCCGGACTACCTTCTCAGCAATCTCTATACTTCGATATATAGAGAATTGAGAGGACTGATCTGGGATTGTCCCGGTTTAGACAAACCCAATACAGAAACTGAGAGTAAACAGGAGAGGGAATCGGAAGAATTGCACTCCCAGAACTGTGATCAGGATTCTACAGGATCTGTGAGGGTAGAGGAGATTGGCAATGGTGATCAATGCTGCACGTCCTATTCCCATGCAATAGACAATTTAGTGGATAATAACAATTCCTGTCCGAGGCAACACAAGCAAAGATCCCGCAGAGAAAATGATCATGGTGATCCCTGCAGATGTGAGGCAGCTGCAAGCTCAAATCCTCCAACAGAGAGGACTTTACAAGACTATGATAAAACCACGAGCAAGAGCAAGACAAAACAAGTTAAGAGCAGGCTAAAAGGAATGTCGAGAAAATGGAAGGAGAACCAAAGGAAATGGAAACGTGAATGGAATCAAGAAAGACTGGAGCTTGACAGGATTCTGAAAGGGGATCTTAATAAAGATCGGCAGGTTGAGGACCAAGACGGGGGCTTGGATCATTTAGAGGTTCTGAAGGCATTGGCTCGAGCCTTGAGTAAAACAGAGGAAGCCTACTTGGAAATGGCTGATAAGGCCGTCGCGGAAAATCCAGAGTTGGCTCTGATGGGATCTTGTGTACTTGTAATGTTGATGAAGGGAGAAGATGTGTACGTGATGAATGTTGGGGACAGTCGGGCAATCTTGGCGAAGAAACTAAAGCCTGATCTGGGTGAAATCGTTTCTATATCTCAGGCAGTGGGAGAATCTCGACCCTGCAGAGACTTGGAACGAATCAGTGAGGAAACCTCACACGATTTGGAGGCCTTCGATGATTGCTCGAATGATATGGATCTACCAGGAAAGAAGCCAACCTTAGGTGCTGTGCAGCTATCCTTGGATCACAGTACTGGTGTTGAAGAGGTAAGATAATAGTTCTTTTTATTGGACTGAACATCATAAACTCGTGTTAATCGATCTTCTTTGTATTTTACTTTGTTTCATCATTCCGAGTATTTACCTTGTCAAATTGGCATTCTGAGGCATCTTACTGTCAAACTATATGCATTTTAGGATTGATTTGTTTCAGTGGTGTTTCTTCAGGAGGTTCAGAGGATCAAGGCAGAGCATACAGATGATGTACTGCCTATCATGAATGACCGTGTCAAAGGGACGCTGAAGGTCACACGTGCATTTGGTGCAGGTTTCCTCAAGCAGGTTAGAGATTATCCATTCAGGAATTTACCCAATGCTCAGTGTTAGATCAATCTAGGGTAAACTTTGGTTTCGATCTGTATCAGCTACCTGGGAAGTTAGATCAGCGATAATATCATCCATTAAGATTTTAAAGACCTTCATGTAAACACGCATAATTTGTATCAACTGCTTATTTTGTTCATAATTTCAAATATTACAAGTAAAATTATGTGACTTTCAGTTTCATAGGTCTGCATTTAGGACATTCATCCGTTCGGTTTAAAATTTTATCCAGTGAAGTAGATTGATCACATCATGCTCTGGGTCTGATGGATGCTTATCTTCTTGTGATTGCAGCCGAAATGGAATGATGCTCTTCTCGAGGTCTTTAGAATTGATTTTGTTGGCACTGCGCCATACATCACCTGCACACCTGCTCTTCGTCACCATAGACTGGGTCCTGAAGACCATTATTTGATACTTTCATCAGATGGTCTTTATCAATATTTTACCAATGAAGAGGTGGTTAACCATGTAGAATGGTTTATGTCATCTTATCCGGATGGAGATCCTGCCCAACAACTTGTTGAAGAGGTCCTCTTTCGTGCAGCAAAGAAAGCTGGTAAGGAGACTTAAACGCTTGGAAAAAGCTTGAATAAAGTTATTTCAATAGTGCTATATGGTGTACTTGTTTTTCTGAAGTATTCAACTGGCATATGGATGCAGGGATGGATTTCCATGAGCTTTTAGATATACCTCAAGGAGATCGCCGCAAATATCATGACGATGTTTCTGTGATGGTCATTTCTTTGGAAGGAAGAATATGGAGATCACAAGTGTAAATAATATCGGAGCACTAGAGAGTTAGGTGATCCCACATAAGAGTTGATTCTTTTGTCTCTTTTCAATTTTCCGTGTACCATATTTTGAAGCAGAGATTACAGCTTGTAGAGGCCTCTACCGTTGTATTTGATGGAAATGGAAAGCTGCAAGTGTTCATCTCTGAAATTTTGTCCTTATTTTGCAATGTTGCTGTTGATAGCTTGGTTTCTCTCTTCCATGGATGCTACATGGAGACTGATACCTTTTAAAATGATTCAACAGCCTCCTTTTCCATTCCACTGGCAAATTACCCATAACGAAAATGAATATATTTTCTGAGAAATCTTAAATTTGCACCAAGTGTTTTTTCTGTCAATGTTCATGAAAATGAACATCAATTTGTCAGGGTGCCATTACAGCTTATGTAATATTTACATTGGAAGTTGAGTATGATGGGAATACAGGGCTGCAACGATGCAAATGAATATGCCTCTTGCAATGGTAAACTTTGGAGGATTATGTTACTAATTGGAAACATTAAACTAATAAATTATATGAAGATTGCATGCTTTCAAAGTTTGCATGTGAGTATGATGGGAATACAGGGCTGCAACGATGCAAATGAATATGCCTCTTGCAATGGTAAACTTTGGAGGATTATGTTATCTAATTGGAAACATTAAACTAATAAATTATATGAAGATTGCATGCTTTCAAAGTTTGCATGTAGTGAAGGATCAGATAAGATGGCAAAACAATAACTGACTTCACTGTTACATTGACAACAGCTCTGGGTTTTACCTGTATATATAAAATTGCATCGATATGAGCTCTAAAATTTATTGTCATAACAAATTGTAACAAAATAGGTGAAGGATTTAAACTTCTAATAACCATATTAGAATGTCATTAACTCAATGAATTATCTAACTATGGTGGCAGGAATCAACTACATTTGCAGCGTTTTTTATTTATTTAAACTTCTAATAACCATATCTGAATGTCGTTAACTCAATGAATTAACTAACTATGATGGCAGGAATCAACTACATTTGCAGCATTTTTTTCCCTTATATTAATTAAGACGAAAACATTCCCTTTTTATCAGCCATCCTTAAGTTTTTAGTCCAGATAATGAAATGCAAATCTCTAAAACGATTAACTATAGGCCTATACTATTAATCATGAATCTCTCATCGTTTTCAAGGTGATGTGATATACCAGATATATTCATGAGGGATGTTTGACTTCTCCATTGGAAATTCCATATTTGAAAAAAATGAAGAATATAACAAGTCATCTGCCACCTTCAGGTGCATTACTTCATAAGATTTACCTAAGGGATAAGTTGATTTCAATTAACCTAGAAGCAGTTGGGTTCATTGTGCTTGCTGGCATTTGGGTTCATGTCAAACACTAACGTGTAGTGAAAAATAACTGTTACAAAGTGAAAGTTCGTAACTAAGATAAAGATTTCAATTTACCCAGAAACAGTTGAGTTCATTGTGCTTGTGACATTTGGGTCCATGTGAAATACTCAGGTCTAGTGACAAAAAGTGTTAAAAGTGAAAGGCTGTAACTAAGGCAAACCTTGCTCAGGTGCAGTGACAAAAAGTGTTAAAAGTGAAAGGCCGTAACTAAGGTAAACCTTGCTGACAGTGTTGTGAATTAATAGTTGAAAGTGGGTGGTATACCTGGGTTTTGTCAATATTTGTTGTTTCTAGGTTTTGTTCACTTGCTCTCTAGTTAACATCGAACAAGTTCATTCATATTTATAACTATAGTCTATCTGTTAGATGTTTTGGAGTTTTTTTGGGGAGTTTTTTTGTCAAATTTGCCTAGAATCTGGTAAGGATTTGTTGGAATTACAAGCTTGAGTCATGAACTCTCTGCAATTTGAGTGACCCAGGCATCTTTCACGGAGCTGAATCTATACATAGGTAGACAAAAACAGATTTTAAAAAACAAAAAAGTTCATATTTTACCTAAAATTATTTCGCTAGATTCCAACCAAAAACTCCAAAACTTATAATAGTTAGACAACGCCTTTAGTATATACCCTATCAAAATGAAGACCATATGGTGTTTTCCTCGAGTCCTCATTTTTTCCAAAGAGGAGCTAAAAGGAGGGCTTGTTGTATTGTCCATCTATTTATCATGTCGACTCCAGGGTTCCTGTCTCCATATGGTGTTTTCATCAAGTCCTCCTTTTTTCCAAAGACAAGCTAAAAGTAAGGGCCTGTTGTATTGTCCATCTATTTATCATGTCGACTCCAGGGTTCCTCGTTTTAGACAGAAAAAGATAGAGAGATGTCACACGGTGCAGTGTTTTGTTGGTGTGACCTTGAGATAAACCAATGCCACTCCCTGCAGGTAGCTTACAAAAGCCTCCTAAGTAAGCAGAAAGAGTGACTACCTAACTCCCTTTTCCAACTGAAGCTGAAAGAAATCTGAAAATTTTATCTGCGTGGAAATTATTGGACAAGTTCAATTGGGTGTAGTTTGCTGTAATTTTTTGGAGAGGCTAGAGTATGTTGCTTTTTGTTTAAAGCCATGACCCAGGCCCTGCACTCTATTTGCGTTGTGCTGTGATCTACAATAGTTGTGAAAGCAGCGATTGTAATCACAAGATTAACACTATGTCACCAGAAAACCTAACCATGAAACCCATTTCTCATTCGTTCTGGTTTCCCTTTTTGTACCTATTCTTTGTCTTGACATTGCATTTGTACATTACTAACCAATTTTACATCTTAAACAGTGAGAGGGAATGGGTACACATGGCTTATCCCTTGAAACCGTTTAACCCTGTTTCTCGTTACGTTCTTCATCCCAGTTCTGATTCTTGTTTCCTACACTATTTACAATGGGCTATGGTCTGCCATAATTCTGAAACTAGCAATTGTAATGACAAGATTAGCATTATGTCACCAGAGATCTGACCAGGAGACCCGTTTCTCATTCTGTTCTAGTTTCCGTTCTTGTTACATTGCTATCTCGACATTAGTAGTAAATTTTATATACATGATATACACCGAGGCAAGGTGGCTTGACGTAGTTATCCCTTGAAACCCTCTAGCCCTGTTTCTCGTTACAATTTTGATGCCTGTTGTAATTCTTGTTTCCCATTTCTCGTAACACACGGACTCGTTATCATATTGTGACCTAAAATATCTGGCGAGTTTGACATTAAGATCTTCAACACCCTGCTTGCAAGGGCCTATAAAGTAAAAAAGATATGAACCACATCAACGAATGATATCTATTCAAAGTACTCTCTCTCAATTGAATCTACTAATTCTCGTGATCCATCAATCGTGCTATACATCGCAATCCTTAAGCCGCACATGCAGAGTCGTAAGGATTGTTGTCCACAAATGGGCGATTTATGGGCAGTTGGAGCTGTTATCCATTCCTACTTCCAACCTGGGCTGTGGATAGGTCCGCCAATTTCCAGGTAACAATCATTACAAGTTTGTATGGTTGATAATGCTTGTCATGTTAACATTCATTACAAGTTTACATGGTGATGATTTTAACCATGTTAGATGACTGTAACATATTTTCTCAGCAATTTTACATACATGGGCAAGTGGAACTCTTACCTATCCCTGGTTCCAACCTGGGCTGTGCCTAGTTGGGCTATTTCCAGCAGCAATTATGACAAGTTATGGTCGATAATCTTATGTTTGCCATGTTACATTCATTATTAGTCTACATGGTGGATAATGTTTACCATGTTACACATGTGACACTACTGTAACATGCTTTCAAAACAATTTCTCAAATTGTTAAAAACAGCAATAAATATCACAGTACAACTGGGCTTCCAAAAGACATTTATGGTCTGAAAATTTTAATAAATTCCAAATCCTAAATGATGTTTACATTGAAAACTTTACTGGAGTGATGCAATTTCAAGATGTATTCACCAACGTATCAATGATGAACTTGAAAATTTATTAAATTCCTGTTAAGGCGGGCTGTGCAGAAGAAATAGTACTGGGAGTGGGACAGCACATGATCTTTTGTTTGTGTAGGCTACCCTTACATTTGAGCCGTACAATCCAGGACTAGCTGGGATAAGGGGTACTTACAAGGGTCCTCTTTCCGAGGCCTGTGTTGGCAATGGATCACGAAAAATCCAACCTTGAAAATCATAGCAACTAAAATTTGCACTGTCACTAGAAAATGCAATGAGTCAGATTATCACATGGTCTTTGAACCAGATTATTAAAATCACAGCTTGAACAATCGATTTTGTAATTTCAGTTAGGTCAGGTACATTCAATTCCAGAATTTGTCTGAAATTTGATACAGATGTGTTTGAATCACAAGTTTCAGAATTTGTCTGAAATTTGATAGAGATGTGTTTGAATCACAAGTTTGACTTTTAAATTTTTGGTAATCGAAGGGTAAAAGTTTTTCAATAAAAATAACCATGTAACCAATAATTTTTTCTCCCCATTTCAATTAAAAATTCAAAAATTATAATAATTAAACCACCCATTAAACCAGAGATATAAGTCACCAAACACTCCAAAATATATAATAATTAAACAACTCCAACCCGGCATATAAGCGACCTTTATACTGCGCCATCAACCACCGTATAAATTTCTCAAACCAGTACCGTCCAAAATGTCAAACTTCTGCCCTGATATGAAAGTAAATTCTGGGAAAAGTGTTCGTTGTTTTCAAATAGTACTCTGTATGTTGTCATGAGCACCTAAAGCGACATTTTTCAACTCGAGAGAGCTGTCACAAATGCCAGTAAATACTGAGGTAAAGGTACATAGGAGGATGGAAGTGGTCACGAAAGTCAATTTGCTGTTTCCGCAGTAAGAGGACAAGTCCTTTCTCTATATAATGTCAGATTTCTTCAACCCCAAAATTTACATTGTCAGAAGCAAGTCCCAAGTCATATGATGGGTGGAAAGTATTTTTGTAAGTGGAAAATTGGCAATGGAAAATGATGGGCAGGAAAGTATTTTTGTAAGTGGCAAATTGGCAATGGAAAGTGTTTTTGTACGTGTTACCAGTGGAGACCTCCAAAGCCACACTCAGCGCATGAGTACTTAATAATTATAAAGTCTTGAGCTTCAGCACAATTCACAATGAAAATTGAGCGTTTCTTTGGGGATTATTGGTGGAGGTTGAGGTTTGAAAACATATGGAGAAGTGTTGCTGCATGCATTTCAAATGTCATGCTATTATCCAGGCGAAGGACATGCAGCTGAATCGAGAAACAAAGAAAATTTGGCATTGAATACCTCGTGCAGTGATCCATGCCTGTGAAATAGGGCATAATGTCAACGGGTTTCTTTTGGTTAGTAACCATGATATCAGATTGTGTTACTGATGGAAAAGGAAATTTCAGAAGCAAAAGCTTTAAGTAGTAGTCTATAAAAAAAATCTTGTTTACAAAAATTTACAGATTAAAAAAAACTTACAGAATAATTTAGAAATTTCAGTATTATTATGAAAAGTTTTGATAAAGATTTTTGAAAATTTGGGCTTATAGTCGTTAAATTTCAGTAATTTGAGTGTTCTAAAACTTCTTGAGATAATGCTGAATCTATTTCCACCATAAAAAATGCAATTGAAACACTTTAAATTTTTACCATCCAAACTAACTATTCTACCTAAATAGACAATTCCTAAACTTAAACTCCCAATTCTTACATCCTTGATTCACGGCCAGTCAACCAACAACCTTATCCATTAGTGAATTTCACTATTCATTGGTTATAGTCACTAAATTTCAGTATTGTATTTTGGGTGTCCTAAAATTTTTGATGCTACTGAATCCATTTTCACCAATAAAAATATAATTCAAACACTCCAACTAACTATATAATTTTTTAATTTTTTTTTACCAAATTTCAACCCAAAAAAATTGTTGGTAAACCACTCCTAAACTTACGACTCCCAATTCTTACATCCTTGATTCACGGCCAGTCAACCAACAACCTTATCCATTGGTGAATTTCACTCTCGGCAATGTCGCAGGCGAGAATAATTCTAGGTATTCTGTGATGATGGTATGCGAAGGAATACCACATGGCTATTATGATGAGGTTATGCATGATTTGGGTTCCACATATTATATTAATTTGTATTATTATAGATGGTGTATAATAGCAGTGCCACCTCTCAACATCAGTTTTAGCTTAGCTTAGCTGCCTTCCACTATATTTATCATTCCTGGATCAATGGTAACTTTAATAATAAGAAATTAGCATTGCATGATTACATATATGATTACATATACACAAAGATCATAAGTTAAAATATATTTATGTTAATTTATATAGAAAATGAACTATAATTTATTTATTTATGTTTTTTTATTAGTGTATTTGTGGGACTAATTTATGGTTTTAAAAACTGTTATGATTGGGTAAATCTAATTGTATTATTGAGATTTTGACTTTTATAAAAGGCATAGAGGTGGGCTTTGATTATTTTTATGTACATAGGTCATGAGACCATTTAATATTATATATTTGAGTACAAATACATATTTAACTAAGATTTAGTAGAAATAGCCTCTTAGCAGTCAGGGTGTGGGTATTGAATTCATTGATATATTCAAAAATGTGTTTTAAACAGCAAAAAGCCACATTCTAGCTTGAAATTGTATTGCTCCATTCCTGTCAAAAATACTATTTAGTTTTTAAGCTAGACTAGGCCTACTACTTCAAGGTGTCTTAACTTTCACGCTAAGTTTTCATGGGAATCAAAGCTTGCTCAAGGGTGAAGAACTCCTTACTTTCTACCATTAAATCTAGTCCATTAAAACATTTATCATTTAAATGGCTAGTTAGCCCCAATCATAAATTTTGATATTGATTAGAAACTTCATTTTATTAAATCCAACCACAAAAAAAAAATTAAATAATAATTTTAAATATCATTAAGAATGATATGAATAATTACAAATATATATATATTTTTAAAAGAACTTTCAAATAATTTAAGTGTATGTTATATTAAATATATAAAGTAGTAGCTTTGAGGGTTAACTTAATTGGTAGAGAAAGCATCTTGCCATTCTAATCATGGTTTAGATTCTCTTTGAAGCCCTTAAAGTTAGGCTTTGATTAGTTTGAATGGAAATTTGATTTTGAAAGGACAATATTTCTAGTAACATATGTAAAAAAAATTAACAAATTTTTCCCTAGCCATTTTATTATTATGGAGTTGTTTTAATTTATAGATAGAAATATTAGTATTTTTTAATTTATAAATAAGAATGTTATTTTTATAAATATAGTATTTGTTTTTAAATATTTTATGAAACAAAATATAATTTAATATATATATATATATATATATATATATATATTTTTTTTTTTTAAATTGAACATATACTTTATTTGAGAAGATTCCCAGTCTTAGAATTTATTAGTAATATGCTTATTAATGTTGCTTCTCTTTCACCATTCTATGTAAGAGATTGAAAAAAGTGATTATTCTTTTGAAATGGTAGATTGTGTAGAACTTTGGAATGAGGACATTCAACTACAACATTAAGTATTGGCATCCTGCAATAATAACTCTGTAAATCTTAGCAATCTAAATATCACTATTGCAAAAAAAAAGAAAAAAGTGATTATTCTTTTGAAATGATAGATTGTAATGAGGGCATTCAACAACAACATTGAGTATTGGCATCCTGCAATAGTAACTCTATAAATCTTAGCATTCTAAATATCACTATTGCAAGAAGAGGTGATTGTGCTTTTAAATTATTAAAATAATAACCATTTAATTTTAAGATGGATAATCAGCATAACATTAATTATATCTATTATTATTATTAACATTAATTATATCTGTTATTATTATAGATATAATAATAATAGATATAATTAATGTTACGTTGATTATCCATCTTAAAATTAAATGGTTACTATTTTAATAATTTAAAGGCACACTCACCTCTTCTTGCAATAGTGATATTTAGATTGCTAAGATTTATAAAGTTACTATTGCAGGATGCCAATACTCAATGTTGTAGTTGAATTCCCTCATTACAATCTATCATTTCAAAAGAATAATCACTTTTTTCATTTTTTTTGCAATAGTGATATTTAGATTCCTAAGATTTACAAAGTTATTATTGCAGGATGCCAATACTCAATACTCAATGTTGTAGTTGAATGTCCTCATTCCAAAGTTCTACACAATCTACCATTTCAACAGAATAATCACTTTTTTCAATCTCTTACATAGAATGGTGAAAGAGAAGCAACATTAATAAGCATATTACTAATAAATTCTAAGATTGGGAATCTTCTCAAATAAAGTAAATGTTCAATTTAAAAATATATATATTAAATTATATTTTATTTCATAAAATATTTAAAAAAAATACTATATTTATAAAAACAACATTCTTATTTATAAATTAAAAAATACTAATATTCCTATCTATAAATTAAAACAATATCATAATAATAAAATGGCTAGGGTACAAATTTGTCCTGATGTTGCTAAAATCATGTATTTTTTTTTCTAAAGAAATTGAGGGTAAGAGTGTTTGAATTTTGTTTTTGATAGTGGAAATAGATTCAGCACCATCAAAAAGTTCTAAGGTACCCAAAATCTTACAGCTTGATAACTATAATGGAGATTTCCAAAAAAAGTTGCCTACCAAAATGTAACATACATAACAGTACAATTTTTTTTTTTTTACTTCTTTTACCTTTTCATGTAATTCTCATATTAATATTTATGATCATAGCAAGTTAATCCTGTACGCATATTAATTCAACTAAGACTAACCATACAACAATGAACATTCAGATATTCCACGTGGATCATCATTCTTTATCTTAACAAACAAGTGTTTTACTTAGCTTCTTTGATTTTTCTTGATACCTATGCTTGTACTCGTGTCACGGTAAGAAATACTTTTAAGCTTGGGTTGATTAATTGATGCAATTTATTTCATGAGACCTTTCATTAGTATTCCGAAGGGACAATGTGAAGATTGGCAGCTCTTTTAACTCAGACAATTGAATTCGTCCTTTGTTAAATGATATTCGTCGTAAGATTATGGGTTATTAGGAGGATATGAAGTACTGTACCCTTCGCATGGGGATATGGGATGTACATGTGACACATGCCCTTTCTAGTCGCCGTCGGATCTGGGGTTTGGGGATCAACGATGGAGATTTTCGCGGTACCCATTTAGGGTATCGACCCCTCTCAACCCTAACTAACTCTTCATTTGCCTTTGAGCTCAGTCGGTGTTGCCTCCCTGCAACTCTGCCACTACCCTGGCTCTGTTGACCAACATTCAGTCTTCCAGTTTGAACTTTGGCTTGATGGCGCTTCAAATAGGTAAGCTCCTACAGTTTTGAATTAGCCCTTTGCGGCAGCGTAAGTCCCAATCCTCCAGTTGAGAAATCCCTTTGTTTTATTGTTTGCAAGTAAATTAGCAGTTGTCTCTACACCATTTCTATGCGCTCAGACTTGGTTATATAAATTCATTTGAGTGTGTAATGATTTTTCAGGGTTAGGGAAACTTCATTCTCGACTAGGTGTGATCCATTTTTCTGCTGCCAACTTCCAGCTACGGTTTCCTTACCTCCACGGTAGGTAAGCCATCCAAATAAGCGAAGTTCCAAATTTAGTTAATACTTTAAATTGATTAACCTGTCATTTGATTTGCGTTAAGCTTTCCTTTTACTCATTTTAACTTCCTCTTGACATTCTTTGGTGTAGGGTTTCTATCACAACTTGCTGAGTTTTATTAAACAAGGTAATGTAAGATTTCACACTGTGTTTCTTAGATTTTACCCTTCGTTCAAAAATTAGGCAAATATGTTTTCTAAGATTCTACGATTGTTGGGTTTTGAAGCAGATAATTGCTTCACCGTTCAACTGGCAAGGTTTTACGAAATATGTTTGTCGATTTCTGAAATACTCTAGTTATCATAATGGACCCTGCCATTTTATAAATTCACCTGCGACAACTTGGGGAGATTTGTCTCTGCAATTTATTTGAGTGTGTAATGATTTTTCAGGGTTGGTGAAACTTCATTCCTGACTAGGTGTGATCCAGTTTTCTACTGTTGACTTCCAACTATGGTTTCCTTACCTCCACGGCAGGTAAGCCATTCGAATAAACGAATTTATAGACTTAGTTAATACTTTAAATTGATTACCCTGTCATTTTCTTTAAGTTAAGCTTTCCTTTTACTCATTTTAACTTCCTCTTGACATTCTTTGGTGCAAGGTTTCCGTCACAGCCTGCTGAGTTTTATTAAACAAGGTAATGTAAGGTTTCACACTGTGTTTCTTAGATTTTACCCTTCGTTCAACAATTAGGCAAATATGTTTTCTAAGGTTCTACGATTGTTGGGTTTTGAAGCAGGTAATCACTTCACCATTCAAGTGACATGTACTTAATTCACCGTTGGGGTTTTAGGTCCAGAGTAAAGTCCTCCAGCTTTAGTTCTTTGGTACTTGCGGCTTTATGAACTTTGTATTAGTTTTATGGCATCAGTTGTTGTTTACCTTAGTTTCCTTTATTCTCTAGGGCTTCGCCCTGTTTGGAATAGTTGCATGCAATTAAGATTTTTATTGTATAACTTGGTCCTCCACTTCCTATGGTTGTCGGTCGAACTCTCGGCCCAACCTAAGAGGAGAGTTCCTCAGTGTGACAGGGTTTTGTTGTTATCTAAATTTTGCCATGGTTGTTAGTTGATTCCTGTATCTTCAAATAGATGTGCCATTTGAACCTCTCTTAACTACACTTTTACTTATATTATTAGAAATTACAAACTTGATGTTTTCTCATATTATATAACACTGTTATTTTTGATTTATTTACTTGATCATTCACATTAATCTTAACTATTTTCGAAGAGGCTCATTTTTCCTTCTTGCTTGTAACATAATTTGTTTTTCTGCAATATTTATAGTAAAAATGTTTCGATGTTGAATATATTTACATTGGCAATTGCATTATGGGTTTCACTGCATGTGAATTTTCTAGAATTTGTATGTGTCTAATTTTTTCAAAACAAAGGTTTTATCCCTTCTTTCAAGAACTGATACTGTATTATTCCTTTTGTCATCTTATCTATTTAGTGAATCTTGAGTTGTTTCTCTGCAACTCATTCTGTCCGAGTGTATCATAGATTAAACAGATTAACAACCAGTTTTGGGTCCAGGGTTTCGATTCTGGACCTTGAACTAACAGTTTTTCTGGTAATTACTTTCAATAGATATTTCTGTTTTGCTCTTCCTGATAACACATACACTATTCTTTCTTGAATCCAAGAAATAATTTCAATAAATATATTTTTACGCAGTGAACATAATATTAAATTTTCTGCTGTAATTTCTTGGATACTTAAGAAAAGTAAAAGTAAATGTAACTACAACAATCTCTGTGTAAAAATCATCATTTCCTAATATAAAGAATTTTTTCCATACTAAACATATTTATGTCTAAACAACGTTTCTAGTTCTTACTTCTTCTCCAGTCTGTTTACTTATCTCGCTTCAGAGCTTGTTGATGATGTCCTCCCTACCATGAGAGAGATGATTTCGTCCTCATCTCCCCCAGTGCTCCACACCTGAGACGAGTTGGTTAATAAAAAATTTTAGAAGAGACCTCGGGACCCCTTGTCTATTACTCTTCTTTTTCAGGATTCAGAAATGAGTGTTTCCACTGGTCACCACCAACTTAGGAATTCACACTCTCTTCCTTCCTCTCCTTTCTATGTTCAGTCACAGAACCTCTTTTCCTCACTGGGATGCATTTTTTATTCCCAAATGAAAGGTAACTGTTTTTAACTGTTTTCTGTTCAACCACTCTCAATTCTTGGAATAATTTTATCATTGGTCTTCTTTTAATTTTATGGAACCACAATCCATAATTAAATTTTATTTCCAAAACTAAATTAATTTATGTTCATATTTCGTAATCTTTTTTGTCAAAAAATAAATGTTTAGTCTTTTTAAAATAAATAACATAAATCACACAAAATCATACTCAAATTTCTATTATTTTCCAAACAAATTTACAACCTCATTAAATTATGCATTATAAAATAAATAAACACAAAAAAAACACTTATAATTTCATTTGCAAATGTAATAGGGAAAATAGGGAAAACGGGACCAAACACTATCTCATTAATTTCCATGTTTAAAACTTCTTTATTGTTTTACGTAAAATTTTCAAATAGAGATACTATTTTAGATAGTAATTTGTGATTTTGTGGAAGAGCATTTTCATGAGTTGTGGTTTTCATAAATTAATCCTACAACTATTTTTATTACCACCACACGTGTGTGCATTGCCAAATTTCACGTCCATCTCTTGGAGAGGTATTTAAAAACATCAGCAACACTTTAAATCGTTGTTACAGCAAACCTAAATTATAAATGTTGTGTATATCTTTTGCAAAAGGAACACACGATCATTACAACTTCGATATAATCTAACAATGATGTTAAGAAATGCGGTAGTTTAGTTAGTTAGTTTTTTTCTCTGAAAATTATGGAAATTTTCGCAAGATTTTAATAAAATTTTGTAGAGATTTTTGTAAATCTAGATTATATTTATCAAATTTTAAGATTTTGGTCGTTTTTGAGGTTTTTAATGGTGTTAATCCAATTTCACTATAAAAATATGATTCAAACACTATTACTACAAAACTTCTTAATTTTTTTTTTTTTTTGTCTAAATTCCAATTACTTTTGATTATCCAAATAATTCTTTCACCTCCGTAAAAAAATCTTAAAAAAAAAAACCAAAAATCATATACACAATAGATATTAGAGTATACACAATAGATACTAGAGTAGATTGCAATTACAAATCCAAAATTAGAAGACAAATTTTCCAAGAGTTTCGCTTAGAAAAGAGAAGAAAAAATTAATGAATGAAACAGAAGAGAGACCCTCCATATGAAGTGAAAGCGAAGACGTAACTTATGGGTTAGCTTAAAATTATAACCTGATTAGGTTTTTATATAGTTAATTAATATTAATGTTTGTTTTATATGAATGATTTTTATACAAATTGTGATGAATATTAAGTAAGAGTATGGAAATAAAGGAATATGAATTTATATCTATTATTCTCTAAAATAATAATTTCTTTTAAGCCATAGCAATTAAAAAAAAAAAAAGTGAAGTTGAGTAGAAAATTTAATGTGTGTTTTTTATTTAAATATATTTGATAATGAATGTGGTTGATATATATAAATTATTAGTTTTTTTTTAATAAATTTTAAAATTGTTTTTGTTTTTCTAAGAAAGGAGTGAAAGCTTGTCCTTTTACATATTACTAGTGAGTGATTCTAAGTGGTGTGATTTTTATCGAATAAAAATGATGAATCAACTTGTATTAGTGAAGTGGTTTTCATTGAATAAGTGTAACGAGTCAACCTACATTCATTGAGAGCAACTAGTGATGGATGTGTTCACCGCTAGTTTGACAATTGAGTTATGATAGGCTTTCCCACTCTGTGAAAAAATTATTAGTTTTTTGAATTAAGTAATAAAGCCAACATCTGACATCTAGTGGGCATTCAACTTGAGGTACATCATACATTTTAGAAGTTCCCACCCATGTTGTGGTGTTTATGGAGGCATAAGTAGTAACATAAGAGTAAGGTTCTTGGTTATACTTTAAGTGGTATTTGATCTTGTTTATCTATTCTTAGTAATAGCTCACTACAAAATGATCATTTTTATGTTTTTAATGATCTTCAAAATACTAGTATTTAAGTAATAACTACTATTTTTCCATTGATTATCAACTACTTCTTCCACATATAAGAAGAAAACCTTTTGACAATGATGAACATAGGAAGAGCCAAATTCAACAATGGTTGTGATAAGAAGTGATTAGAGAAAACAATCTTCCCAAAATATTTAGGGGTGGCTTACTCTTAGGTTTTCTAGTGCACCTAGGTGGTTTATCACAATGCTATTAGGTATTTCACATATGATAATAATGTGCAACCAATAACAAACAAGCAACCAACCTTATAGAGATGCTCTAGGGGCCACTGAGGATATTCCATTATAATAGTTCCAATCATTAGATTTTATTTGTCATATGTTTAACAAAGTCCCTCTCATAATTGTTGCAAATAAGGTTTTTGTTGACATTAACGAAAACATTAATAAGAAATCATAATCTAAATATACTAAATTATTTTAGAAGGGATTTATGAATTTGAATCCATTTTTTGATGAGACATTGGTAAAGCAAATGAGGTTCCAAAGGAAAGAAAACTAGAAATAAATATATATAGAAGGAAAACTATAAATATTCATAAAATCATTTTGGTAAAAAAATATCACATTATAGAAGATTATCTGAATGGGAAAGTTAGTGTTTGTTGTGCTAAATTCCAATTCATAATATAAACAAAGTGATTGAGGATTATGAGGTAAATTGAAAGTTAACCATGAGTTTTTATGTGTTTTTATGTGAATTTCTTGAGCAAATTAACATAAACAAAACACTGAACAACAACATCTAACAAACATGAACATAAGCATAAACAGTAACACAATAGCACATGATGAAGGAGTTCACCCCACCTAGGTTACGTATCCTTGGTCCAACTTCCAATGGCTTGACCCTCTTCTATTATGCTCAAAAGTGTGATTGCATATGTTTACAATGCTCAAACAACTTTAAAACCTATTATATCAGCTCCAGAATGCCAAAAATGCCTGTGTAGCCTATTTCTTCTTCGAATTTTGTCAAAAACTGAGTAAGTTATGACTTCCCCAAGTTTTGACACTAACCGCTCCAGAATTTCCTCCAAATCCGGCACCATCCTACAATTTCGCCCCTAAAAGCGCTAATGGAGCACCAATTCTGCCAAAATCCAGGTGAAATTGTCATAGCGCTTAAATGCCTAATGATGCCTTAAACTCGATTTATTATCCATAACGACGTGGTTTAATTAAAATCTTTTTTAATTAAAACAAACTAGTGGATGGTTAGCTAACCGCCCACAATTAGTGCGGATGAGGTCACATTAGACGATGAGGATGGCGATTAAGCAGGGCGACTTACAACCCATGGTCAATGGTGGTCTCTTGTGGCAGCTAGGAGCTTGGTCACATATCCCCGACGGTTTTGGTTAGCATTACAGTTAGTGTCAGTTGGGGGAGGGGGGGGAGCGGGGCTAGCCTCCTGCCTATGGTCCCACCCCCGACGTGGTGAACAGCGCTGGGACTAAACCCCAGACCCCACCCCCAAACCTAAAACATTACAAATTTAAATATATGTCGTGACACCATAGGTTAAGAAACATGGCGCAGGGCACAGTGGTAATGTGTTAGGCTTGTGGATATGAGGTTGCGAGTTTGATCCACCACAGAGTTGTTCAGACTTAACCAAATTTTTGTGGCCTCCCATGTTGCCACATGGTGGCCTCCGGTTGGGCCATGTGGCAGCGTGTGGTTAGGCACATGCCCAACGAATCACAACATGCCATAACAAAGCAACTAGGCAGTGCCACTTGGTACACTTTCATTCGTCGAGGAAAATATTCATATGCATAGTCACCCTACCACATAGGCATGCCCAGTCAACTGTATGGACTGCTGATTGGGCTGTCCTACATTTTTTTTTTTTTTAATTTTGCTTGTTTGACAAAGGGAACATGATGTGTTTCTAGGAGCATATAATGTCAGTTTTTCGCAAAACGAGTTACGCCAGATTCAGAACACCAATATTTGCACAGTTGTTCAAGTTCCACACCATTCCGACAATTTTAAAATTTTAGCATAATTTTGAGCACCTGATCACACCTCCCAACTGGAAGATTTTGGACCCCAAAATATCTTTCACTATTGAACATGTGGATGAGGGTACAACCCCCTCACCCTTCCAGTCTTAGCCACTAGAATTTTCCTAAATTCATTGATTTGAGCTTTTCATGAAAACTGATCTTTTTCCTTAATTCTAAAGACCTTGTCTTGCTGTTGTAGATACCATCTTGCTGCAATTTCCCAAAATTTGCAAACAATAAACTATCCTTAAATAAACAAACATGTTCCTTCCTTGGTCGTCAATTAAAGAAAACTTGAATAACTTGAAAACTTTCTCACCTCGAACACTATTGACATGGCGATTTTTAGCCCGTCTTGCCTTGCACTTGCGTCGAATTTTGACCAAGTGTTTTCGCCACTACCATGTTCCATTTTGAAACCCAAAAGAAGTACTTGTGGAACCTATTCCTTATTTGTCATCTTTTTTTTGTGCTTGTTCTTTTATTTTTTCACCATTCAACACCGACATCTTGTTCCCATCATTGTTCAACAATGATGTGGACTGCTGCAAATATTTCACATCTTGTTTACCTCTTTTCAAAGGAAACATGTTAGAGCCCTGAAACATATTATTACAGCCATGAGCAACTTCAATGAAATCATCTTGTTCATTTTATGCATCTTCTTGAAAGGTCCCATTCAAAACATCACCATGCTTGAACATTAACAAAGCCAAATTTGGACTTGCATTCACTATTCTCTTCATTTGTCCTGCATTCATAAGAGACAAACTCATATTCTTCTTATGCGCTCTAACTATGCACTCAATTCCATTCTTGAACAAGTGGTATTTATTCTCATGACAATGAAATACCGCCCTCCTATCATAAAGATAAGGACTTCCCAAAACAATACCTAAAATATCAAGCGAAACTACATCAAGTTCAACTTCATAAAGAAAGTTTGAATTGATTGCAAACCTTACGATGCAATTCCTTGTTAACTACAAGTTTGCATTCTCGCATATCCAGCCTAAAGGATAAGGTCTTGGATGTGCAACAGTTTCTAAATTTAACCTCTTAACTAAGTCTTCATAAATAAAATTGACTTGAGAACCACTATCAAATAGTGTGTCTATTTTGGTATGCTTTGAAACAACTCTAATATGAAAGAGTTCAATTCTTGTATCATCATATTGAGTTAAATTAGAACAAATTGAAGAACTAGTGCTTGATATGTTCTTGCCTTTCAAACCCATTGTTGTAATCTTGGTTTCATCTCCTGAATCTGAACCTACCTCATGTTCAATGATTGCAGTTGTTTTCTCCTTCTCTTTGATTCTAAGTTTGTTGGGCTTCAAATTTGGATGGAGTTGCCAACAATGGTCCTCATCATGGCCATTTTTCAAACAATGTTTACCTGTGATTTTCTCTTTTTCTAATTTAATAGAACCATTTTTCTTTCATTTTCCATTAAACTTACCCTTTCCTTTTCCTTCATACTTAAGGGAACTATCACTTTTCTCATCTGCACTATGTTTCCCTCTTGCTTCCAAATGTGTGGCTTGAACACAAACCTAATATAAGTCTGTCGGATTGAACATGAGAATAGTATGCCTAAGATAGCTACGCAAACCCCCAATATACTTTAACGAAGTTTCTTGAGAAGATAAATTGATGCCCAAAACTAGTGCTCTTCTCCTAAACTCTTGAGTATAATTTTGAACACTTTATCCCTTTAGTTGTCTAAAATTATGCCAGTCCATAATAGCTTTATGTATATAATATGGAGGGTAAAGTTGTCTTTTAATTGCAGCAATAAAATCAGACCAAGATATTGAAATCTTACCATGGTTTTTCATCTCTTCTTGTGTCTTAGCTTCCCACCATACTAGTGCTGCACCCTCCAGTCTCAAGGAAGCTAGCTGAATATTTGTGTCATCATCTTGAAGGTTTTGAATCCCGCAGTAGGCATCCAAATGATGAACCCAATTTTCAAGGTTCTTTGCATTCACTTCACCATAGGAAGCTCAAATTCAATATCAAGTTTTAACAAGGGTGTTTTACCAATTCCTTTTGAGGTATGTTGACGAGTATGAGTAAGAGTTCTAGTAGTGGAAGAGGATGAAGATGCAGGTGAATATGGCGGTGAGGATGATGGTGGAGTAGATGGTGGTTTATCCCATTTCCATTACCTCCTCCTCCTGGAGAACCCTCTCCTCTTGGAGGCCTGGAAATTTCACCCCGCAACCTTGTATTCCTCTCTTCATAGAGGACTTTCACCATCTCTATCATGTCAAAGAAATAATTCCTAAAAGACTTCTCATCCTTTGTCATGTTATCATTTCCTCCATGAGGCATGATTACTAAAGCTTCTACTGCAACTAGAGGTGAATATTGTGGTGGAGATTGTGGCAACTATGCCCTCCTTTTCCTTGCTCCAACTAGAGAACTTGCACCCACAAGCTTGCCTTCTCCTCTCTTGAGATTCAACCTTGTAAGCATTTAAACACTTGCAAAACAATTAAATCCTCCTTGCACAAGTAAATCTAGTGCTCTGATACCAACTTGACATGAATGGGAAAGTTAGTGTTTGCTGTGCTAAATTCCAATTCAGAATATAAACAAAGTGCTTGAATATTATGAGGTAAATTGCAAGTTAACCATGAGTTTTTATGTGAATATCTTGAGAAAATTAACAAAAACAAAACACTGGAAAAAAAAATCTAACAGATATGAACATCACCAAAAATAGTAACACAATAACACATGATGAAGGAGTTCACCCTGCCTGGGCTATGTCTCCTTGGTATAGCTTCCAATGGCTTGACCCTCTTCTATTATGCTCAAAAATATGATTACATATGTTTAAAATTCTCAAACAACTCTTAAACCTATTCCATTAGCTCTAGAATGCCCAAAAAATCTTGTGTAGCCTCTTTCTGCTTCGATTTTTGTCAAAGACTGAGTAAGTTATGACTTCCCCAAGTTTTGGCACTAACCGCTCCATAATTTACTCCAAATCCAACACCATCCTATAATTTTGCCTCCAAAAGTGCTAACGGAGTGCCAATTCCACCAAAAACTCGGCAAAATTGCTAGAGCGCTTAAATTCCTAATGATGCCTTAAACCTGATTTATTAGCCATAACGACATGGTTTAATTAAAATAATTTTTAATTAAAAAAAAAACACCAGACAGTTATCTAACTGCTGACGGCTAGCGAGATGAGTTCACATTAGATGACGAGGATGGTGGTTACGCTAGGCGGCTTATAACCTGCAGTCCGTGGCGGTCTCTCGTGGCGGCTAGGAGCCTGATCACATATCACCGACAATTTTGGTTAGCGTTACGGTTAGTGTCAGTTGGGGGGGGGGGGGAGCGAGGCTAGCCTCCCGCCCATGGTCCCGCCCCTGGCGTGGTGACCAGGGCTGGGACTAGACCTTGGTCCCCACCGCCAAACCCAAAACATTACAACTTTAAATATATGTTGCAACACCATAGGTTAAGAAACATGGCGTGGGGCGTAGTGATAATGTGTCAGGCTTATGGATACGAGGTTGCGGGTTCAATCCACCACCTAGTTATTCAGACTTAACCAAATTTTTTTGGTCTCCTGTGTTGCCACGTGGTGGCCTCAAGTTGGACCACGTGGTAGCATGTGGTTGGCCACATGCCCAACCAATCAAAATGTACCATAAAAAACCAACCATCCAGTGCCACTTGGCACAATTTCATTCGTCGAGGAAAACAATCATATGCACAGTCACCCTGCCATGTACACATGTCCAGTCAGCTATATTGACTGTTGACTGGTTTGTCCTGCTTTTTTTTTTGTAAATTTGCCTATTTGGCAAAGCAAGCATAACACATTTATGGGAGCATACAGTGTCAGTTTTATGCAAAATGAGTTGCGCCGAATTCAGAACAACGATATATACACGTTTGTTCAGGTTCCACACCATTCCAACAAATTTCATTTTTTAGCATAATTTTGAGCACTTGATCAAAAGATGAGTATGAAATCCATAGCAATGCAAAGGCTAAGTTACAATATAAATAGGGATTCCTTCCCAACCATAAGTTATTGATCTTTATTGGAAAGAAGTTGGAATATGGGAACACTATAACTTAAATTATAACACCCATAGGGAGTCAACTTAATTTGGTATTTAATATTCCATATTTATGGTGGTATTAAGGAAAAACATACAGTTTTCTCTTTTACTACTCTGAAAATACCAATCTTGGAAGAAACACTCAAAGGTAAGCTAATCTATTTTAAGGACATTCCTCTTCATTAGGGAACAAATTTGGATTTTACTAATTCTCCCCTAGAGACCAAGACACATACTAACCCTTTTTATATGTGTAGAAGGAACTAGCATCATTGGTTTGAAACTTAATCCATAATAGGTTAAATTGAATAAGAGTATTATCTTGAACTATTCGAATTATGGCTAATGTGTTGTCCTTGATGGAAACCTACTTGATAAAGATGTTAACATGATGGATATGCATATGCTATAAGTGATATGAACAAAGGAATGTCAATTCAAAGACAAATGGATGGTAAAGGTAAAGTTTGAGAAAGTATACGTGGGTTTTGTATAGCAAGGTTGCATACATACGCAGGTATTGAGAAGAAAAGTCACGTACATAATCCGCACCATGGTAATTTGAATACTAGGGGCCTTTACCATGGTATTGGCCCACATTAAAGGATGTGAAAATGATTATTTGATCCTGTCAAAGAGTACCAATGACATTACTAAGGGATTGGCCTAAGGTATTGGCTAAGGTTAATGCTATATAAGGAGATGGAGATAGAAGTGTTATGAGTGCAAGTGATGGATTATTTATATATGATTTGATCTGAAATAGGTGTGCACCAAGGAAAAAGGAGAAGACTCATATTTGAAATATCTGAAGTATGGTGATATGTGTGCTTGTTTGATGTACTTATTGATAATGTTTAACAATGATAGATATGTGGTTATAATAATTCTATGATATGAACGAAGTATTCTAAAGAATGTAATTCTAACAGTAAGGGTTGCAGAGTGTGAAGATTATGTTTAAAGCGAAATTTTTCAGATGTGTATGCAGTTTTATCTCAAGTTACTCACATACATATGCGGATCAACTTTTGGGTAGTCGTGTATATATTCAGCGAAAGGTTTTCAGTTTTTGCGGATCTGTATGTGAGTGTTAAGAATGGTAAGCACGTACACACGGTGATGTTTTTTGTGGAAGTCACATACATATGCTAGGGTTTTGCGATATGGCTTGTTGATGACATTTGATCAGTTATGTTTTGTTTGTTGCTATTTTTCGATGACGTCTCTATCATAATAAATAATGTTGAAAATACTTATTGGGTTGAATTGGTTATGAAATGGAATGTTGATTAGTGATAAAGATACAATGTGGTGATCTATAATTGGTTCAGTGATCTGTTATTGATTCAATATATAATTCAATGATTGATTTATTGTTACATTGATTTAGATTTAGTTATCAATGATTTGAGATATGTACATAGGTATGATACAAAAGAAGGGCGTACATACACTGGTGTGATTCATAGAAGTAACGTATACATTCTGACATGTGTTTGATCAAGGTTTACAATGAAAACATTTGGTTTTTGTAATGAACAATATATGGTATGGAATACTTATGTATGGTTGTACATTCATATGATCTGATATAAATTGGTTTGATCTAGTTTCAATGGTTGATTGAGATTCACTGATTGATTTGATGATTCAACTGGTTCAGTGTTTGGGTGATTTGATTTAGTTATTAGTTTCAGAATTGTTATTTAGTATTGGGTTTAATGATGGAAGTGGGTCCATTATGAAAATATGATAAAAGGATACCTACAAGTTTGATGGCTTGAGTAAGGTGGATCTAGTATGAAATATTATGAAACGTGGTCCAAAAATTTGCTGAGGGTTGGAGCCTTTAGGGAGGGAGTCAAAGATTCCTTCCAGTGGTAGTTGTTTAATCTGTATAGGGGGTAGGAGCTCCCTTCCCGTAGGAGCCAATAAACGAGATCAGGGGGTTGGATCTCCCTTCTAGTGGGTGCTGGAGAACGAGATAAGGTTGTAGCCTTTTTAGGTTGGTTCCTGCGTATTGGTATGAGTCTACGCCAGTACAAGATTGCAATATGTTTTCCTTTATAATAAAAGAAAAAGACAAAGACGAAGATAAAAATGATTTTATCCCACATTGGGTTTCCACCTAAAAATATCGGTGTCCTCATGTGTTGTTGTTATTCTTATGTGTGATGGTTTATTCTTCTATTACTTCTCATGGTTACTATTTAATTAAAGCATAATGAAGTAATGATGCAATGGTAAAAGTTTAATAGATGATGAAATATATGAAGAGTTAGTTAAATGGATATTTGCCTTTACTAAAGTGGTGTACATACATGGGTTGCATGAATAACAATAGCATATGGAAATCAAAATAAGAAATGAAAAGTTGAACTAAGTTTAAAATAATGCGATTCACTAGCCCCCCCCCCTTATTTTTTCCAACAATTGGTATCAGAGCATGTCACTTTAGTTGAATATTAACCACTTAGAGTGGACCGAGGATGATGGGAAAGACGCCAAAGAGGAAGGTTGTTGAAAGGGATAAATCAATTGAATAAAATTGAGAAAGCATATATCAAAGGCAGTTACGATTATAGATTTCAGAAAGTATTCATCTGCAGGAACACCCTGTTTTCTGTTTATCAAGAATGAAGAATATTATGACAAAGAATTATTAGGTATTGTTTCTTGTTCTTATTGTGGTCCATTTCCTTTTTTGTATAATATTAATGATAGTGGAGATGACCATGAGTCAACTGAAATTTCTCTTATGGGTAGAAGTGAAAGGAATAATCTCCAGGTCATTCATGAAGGAAAATCAAAGGAAGATTGTTCATCAAGAGAAACATTAGGTAATCTTGATTCTAAATAAAATAATTATGAGTATGCTATGTGAGATGGAGTCACTGATTCAGAAGAAGACATGTTAGAGGAAGTTCTTAACCTTAGAAGAAAACTTGATTTTTCCTTGAAAAGGATTAGCAATCTTAAGGATAAGTTTCAGGAATATGATAACAGGGATAATGTTAAATCAGTAAATGCTACAGTAGAATCTAAACAATATTGTGAAGGACTTGAATCTAAGATCATCTCTCTAAGAGCATTTCTAGAAAAGTCAAACAAACAAAATGAAGAGATACTTCAAGTATTTGAAGAACAAGAGAATGGGTTGAAGAAAGAGATCATCAAATTAAAGGAGAAACTGGAAAAAGGAAGAAAGGTTGAAGAAGGAACGAGGAAGAAAGGTTGAAGAAGGAACGAGGAACCAATTTATAGAAAAAGAAGAGCATTAACAAAGAATGGAGGTTGAGGCAAACATTCTAAAATGTAAACTAAAAGAAAAGAATAAACACTTGAGATTTAAAGATAGTACTAAGATTTTAGATAACATTCTTAATAGTTAGAGGTCTCCTTCCATTAAATCTAGTCTTGGTTTTCATGAAACTGTAAAAGGAGTATCTATTTCACAGAATTCTACAAGAAACTTGGAGCATAACAACATGAAATCTGAAATTCATCTTCAAGAGATAAGAAGCCAACCAGATCAACATCCAAGAAAGATGAATTTTCAAAGCAAATATTTTTCACCTAATAATAGAAACAATAATCGATTCTGTCCTCTGATAAATAATGTTGAATCCTTTATATGTCACAATTATGGACATATTTCAGCCAATTTTAGAAGCAGATTTTTTCAATCTTAAGTAAATAGCCACTTCACATGAAGGTCATCAACTTTCACGTAATAAGGTTTCTTTAAGGGATATTTCTTTTCTTGAAACATATTTTATCACAAAGTTATTGATTACAGTAGGAGGAATATGAAACAAAAATATTATAATTCCTTTGCTCCCTTTACTGGTCATATAATATGTTATACTTGTAACAAGTTTAGGCATGCAGAAAAAAAAAATGCAAAAACAAGTCAATGGATCTCCACAAAAAACAAGGAAAGCAACCAAATAAGAATATAGTTACGAAAAGACCTGAGAAGGATATGATCCACCAACACTTCTAAGTAGAAAGAAGAAGAACAGACAAGGTGTGGCCTTTATCTTTATTCATTTGAAGATGAAGAATAATGGTACATATATAGTGGATGCTCTCATTACATGAATGGAGATAAGGACAAGTTTGCGTATGTCAAGAAAAACAAATATGGTAAGGTGATTTTTGGAAATAACGCTCCAGCAAAAGTTATGGGGAAAGGTAGAACAAAACTTAAAAAATATGCAAAAGCAGTTGATGCAGTATTAGTTCAAGAAGAATAATCTAAGTGTAGGTAAAATAGCTGACAAAGGATGTATAATTGTATTTAAATAAAATACAAATAAACTAGAAATGTTATAGCAAGAGGATACAAAAATCAAGAAAAATTATATGTGCTAACAAAGAAGAAGTCAAGAATAAATGAGAGGGACAATTCCTCTTCCTCATATTCAAAATAAAATATGGTTCCAATTGTAGTCTATTTTTACAGTGATTGCAGAAGTGGTACGAGGTACATGACCTCATGAAGAGCAGTAACAGTGAATAAGAACATACAGTAAATGCACAGGGGGAGCTGTGGTTATGGAATTTCAACATTTTACTTTATGTATGTAGATCTCATGAAGAAAATTCAAGTATATACATGAGTTTTGATCGAGACAATCATGTATTCCTCTTAGTGATGAAAGAGGAATGACATAGATTCTAGCGGAGTTTCTGATATGCTTCAATCAATTATTATTTTGATTTTTGGTTCTGACATTGATTGGTTACAATCTGTTGATGATGATCAAATGTTATTTAGAAATGATGTTGGTTTTTTATGGTTCATGAGTCACTGCAAGTGTGATTTATTCTTTCGTTCTTTGATGAATTTTCTGATTGATGAAGTGGATATAATCAAAATTTACGGTGAATAGTTGGCACAGGTTCAGGGGGAGCATTTTCTATGCTTCTAATAGTGCATTGTTGGAATTATGATTTCTTGACTATTCCTTGTTGCATAATGGTGTTCATGATAAGTATATATCATTGGTGATGCTTCTAAAGATGCATATGGTGTTGAAGTCTTGGATGATGACTATATATTTCTTAAGTTTCACTTAGTGAAGTTGATCCTACGTGATACACTTGATGAAGAATACATGTGTGCTATAGTTGATGATTCACTCACTACTTGTTGACATTTATATGCTGTTGTCATTATGACTTCTACGATGCATAAGTTGCATATGGTGAAGTTATGGATGATGCCTATATATTGCTTGAGCTACACATGAGATGTTGCTATGATGTTTTTATTGTGTTTTATGTGATATTATTGGTTCTCACATATGTTGTTGATACATGGAAAGATACGTTGTTGTGCAGCAAGAGATCAATATGTCTTTAATGTTCGTGGATTGCGGCTCTTCGTATAGATGGAAAGAGCATGTTGACCTTGATGATATAAGGTCAAGGGGATGAGTTGCTGACAGGATCTACTGCACCATCTTATGCTTCTATTACAATTGCTTGGTGATGCTTGAAAGCGTTGCATATTTTATAACATGATGTTGTTGAAGATTGATGCTACATTGCCCTATCTTACTTCATGACGATGATGAAGATGTTCATGTTGAAGGTTATTATATGGTGTATAATGGTTTCTGATGAATATCATGGTACTGCTGCCTCACTAATTGAGATCTATGGTTTTGGTTATAAATTTCATATTTGTCTATTGATGTAAAGGTCATGTAAAGACCCATGTTGTAAAACATTGTAAAATTTTATCATGGGAATTTGAAGTCAAGTCATTTATGTATGTAATCCCATTATTTTTGGAAATTGATGTAATATTGATTCAAATATGTAACCCCACTGTGTTGGGTGACTGATGTAAAAATGAGTCATTAGTGATAGGAAAGGCCATATTTGGTTGAGTCATAGAGTCATGTACTTCATTGAATATATTCCAGAAAGTTCAACATATGCTCAGGGGGAGCTTGGTTAGTATGCAATTTTCAAATTCAACAATGATCCTCTCTATAAAGGGGCAGGGAAGCCTTCATTCAACCTTGGTCAATGCTTTACCATTGATGTCACAGGGGTAGAGAATCCTGGTGTTTGGAAAATAATGCTAGGTGAAAAATATTGGGAGAGAAGCTTGGTACGTTTACATATGTGTTTGAATGTATTTATAGGTGGTAGCCAAACACCAAAGTGGTTTTCATCAAGTACAAAGGGGAGATTTTTGTCATTATGGATAATGTGTTTTCCTTGATGGAAACCTACTTTATAAAGATGTCAACATGATGATTATGTAGATGCTATAGGTGATATGAACAAAGGAATGTCAATTAAGAGATAGATGGATGGTAAAGGTAAAGTTTGATAAAGTATATGTGGGTCTTGTAGAGCAAGGTCACATACATATGCAGGTATTGAGAAGCAAAGTAGCGTACATAATCCGCACCATGGTAATTTGAATTTAGGGGTCTTTACCATGGTATTGGACCATAGTAATGGATGCGACAACTATTATTTTATCCCGTTAAAGAATACCAATGACATTACTAAGGGATTGGCCTAAGGTATTGGCTAAGGCTAATGCTATATACAGAGATGGAGATAAAAGTGTTATGAGTGCAAGTGATGGATTGTATATATATTATTTTATTTGAAACAAGTGTGCACCAAAGAGCAAGGAGAAGACTCAGATTTGAAAGATTGGAAGTATGGTGACATGTGTGCTTGTTTGACGTACTTATTAAAAATGTCTAACAATGATAGATATATAGTTGTAATAATGATGTGATATGAATTAAGTATTATAAAGTATGTATTTTTGACAGTATGGGTTGCAAAGTGTGAAGATTATGTTTACAACGAAATTTTTTAGATCTATACACAAGTTTTTCTGAGTTTAGTTGCATACATATGTGGATCGACTTTTGGGTAGTCGCGTATATATTCTACGAAGGGTTTTCAATTTGTGTAGATTGGTACGCGAGTGTTGATAATGGTAAGTGTGTACATACGCTGATGTGTTTTGTGGAAGTCACATACATATGCTAGGGTTTTTAAATATCACTTGTTGATGACATTTGATTAGTTATGCTTATTTTGTTACTTTCTCTCGATGATTTCTCTATCATAATAATCAGTGTTTGAAATTACTTATTGGTTTGAATTTGTTATGAAATGGAATGTTGATTAGTGATGATGATACAATGTGGTGGTCTGTAATTGGTTCAGTGATATGTGATTGATTCAATATATGATTCAGTGATGGATTAAGTGTTACAGTGTTTCATATTCACCTATCAGTGATTTGAGATCTCTACTAGGTATGATACAAAAGAAGCACGTATATACGCTGGTGTACTTCATAGAAGTAGCATATACATTCTGACATGTGTTTGATTAGGGTTTGCAGTGACACCATTTGGTTTATGTAATGAAAAATATATGGTATGGTATACTTATGAGTGGTTGTTCATTGATATGATCTGATATGAATTGATTTTATCTAGTTGCATTGGTTGATTTAGATTTAGTGATTGATTTGGTGATTAAGTTGGTTAAGTGATTGGGTGATTTGATTTAGTGATTGGACTCATAATTTTTATTTGGTATTGGATTTAATGATGAAAGTGGGTACATTCTAAAAATATGATGAAAGGCTACCTACAAGTTTGATGGTTTGAGTCAGGTGGATCAATTATGAAATATTATGAAACATGGTTCATAGAGGTGCTGAGGGTTGGATCCTTCAGTGAGGGAGTCGAAGCTTCCTTCTAGTGGTAGATAGTAAATTTGTGCAAGGGTTAGGAGCCAGTAAACAAGAAAAGGGGGTTGGAGATCCCTTTTAGTAGGTGCTGGAGAACGAGAGAATGTTGTAGCCTTATGCAGGTGGGTGCTTGCGTGCTGGTATTAGTCTGCGCCAATACAAGATTATAAGATGTTCAGATTTAGCTTGATAATAAAATATAAAGAAAGAGACGACAAAAATGATGGTTTTCTCCCACATTGGATTTCCACCTAAAAATATTGGTGTCCTCATGTGTTGTTGTGTTTCTTATGTGTGACGGTTTATTTTACTCTTTCTAATCATGGTTACTATTTAATTAAAGTCTAATGAAGTAATCATGCAATAGTTAAAGTTGAATAGATGATGAAATATATGAAAAGTTAGTTAACTTGATATACATTTTTTCCTTTCATAAAGTTGCGTACATATGTAGGTTGCATGAATAAAAATAGCATATGGAAATCAGAATAAGAAATAAAAATTTGAACTGAGTTTAAAATACTAATTCCGCCTCCCCCCACCTCTTAATATTTTTCCCAACAATTGGTATAAGAGCATGTCACTTCAGTTGAAGCTTAACCACCTAGAGTGGATTAGGGACGATGGGAAAGAAGAAAAAGAATAAGGTTGCTCAAAGGAATTAGTTGAAGAGAATTGTGAAAGAAATATATCAGAGGAAGTTACGATTATAGATGTCAGAAAATATTCAGCTACAGGAACACCCCGTTTTCTGTTGATCAAGAATGAAGAAGATTGTGACAAAGAATTATGAGGTATTGTTTCTTGTTCTAATTATGGTCCATTTCCCTATTTGTGTAATATTTATGATAGAGGAGATGAGAGTGAGTCAACTTAAATTTCTCTTATGGGTAGAAGTGAAAGGAATAATCTTGTTGGCTTGAGGGGTCCTGGACCAGGTTTAGAGTTTATCAAGAAACCAACAAACCCTCCAACTACTGGCCCTTTCGGAAATGACTTGCTTGCATAGATCAAAGTCTCACCCGAAGCAGTATGGGGGGGTGTTGGAATCAGGTTTCCACACCCTGAGGAAGAAAATAATGAAGTGGATCTAATAAGATCGATTGCAGACTTATAAACATATGCACAAAATACTTAAAAGAATATGATATAATCGCAGATTGCTTCAGCGCAGATAAATCATAATTGAACCAGATCCAGATATAAACAATACTTAATCACTTAAGTAGATTTATCAACCATCAATATGCATAAATAACCATAACATATATATTCATGCAATGATAAATAAGAAACATAGAAACAATGCGATCTTAAACATAACACAAACAATAGATAAATATCTCAGATCAATAACATAATAAGTTCGCCAAAATATTTCCTTTATATTGATTCAAATCCTTTCCATACATCAGAATTTTCCCTTACACATAACCCTTCCGCACACATAACCAGGACTAGGTCTCCGTGCACACAGCTAGCAGGAGCCTTTCTACCCAACCTAGAAAACCCTTATACAGTCTTACAAAGGCATAAAAAATCAGATCATCATCCAGTTAGACTAAAACTGAACTAGACTGCTTTCCTTAGACTCAATCTATTTATTTATATTCTTCAAGCGTGTAGATAATATGGTCTCAAACCATGTTTTGAAGCCCATAGTTTACCCTTAAACCCATTTCATCAAAATTAGGGACTTTGACACACCCCAAATCCCCTTGACTCATTCGCGCAATGCGCATATACAAAAATTATACAAAATTACATAAAAAAGTGTGCCCCAGGGGATCCCACTCCAACAATCCCTCAACACAAACATGTGACTCGTCCCGAGTCACTAAGGCGTCTACTCCTTGAGCTTGGCTTGGAGCGTGCTGACAGAAGATTTCAAAGGGAGCACCATGTCCAAACTTTGTGCTGCAGCTTCCTGTGATTGCTAAAATAACTTCTCCGTAGTGGGTCCTTTAGTGGCCATTTCCATGCCGCGCTGTGTCTACTGGATTGCCTTCAAGGTGCTGTCCATAGTCTGTGAAAGCTGGAGAGAATTCTCAGCCCATGTTTGCATGCGTTCCTCTAGCAACTATTCTTTTTAGCGCATGTCTTCAATTTATATCTGTATCAAATGGCACTTCTGCAAACGAGTAAGGAACTGTGTAAGAATGAGGGTCAATGCCATTGTTCGGGTCTCTTCAAACTTCTACTCCTTCTAATGCAACTTTTCGTGCAACTGTTGAACTACTGGTTCATTCTACACAGATGTCCATACGCCCATAGCCTCATCTAGCAAACTGCCACACTGGTTGACTGCAACAACAATACTGTCTGTAGCTTGTTTCACTTCGGCTGCTCTTTGGGTGCTAGCCTTTGGTGGAGTCTCAGGCTACAATTTCATTTTCAGATCCAAAATTTGGTGTTCATAGTATACTTTGACGGTCTATACTTTGGCATGTGACGCTTTCAGGGCAACAACCAGTCCTTCCAAATTTTTCTCTAGTGCAGCTGTGGCCGGGACTATTGGAACATCATGACAAACTTGACGTATTTTTTCCTCTACGCAATGTGCTAGGCTTCAATGGCGCAACATGCTGCTTCTGTTGATCACTGTCTTTGATGTGCTTATTCAGCTTGCTTCTGGGATTCCATTGTAGTTGTGTGAGCAGAGACCTCTCAGAACTAAAGTTCATTAGCGATCATTATATGCATAAAGTGTAGCTCCCTATAGGTAACATAGAAAGATTAAAATTTATATCACTTGTACCACAGAAATGTGTATTCCGACTAGCGTCCACTCGAATCGCTAGCGTGGGGATTTCTACAAGGCTACAATCCCTAGTGGTTGGTAATGAAATATCTAAGGGTTGCACACTAGTGACTTGCGCACTGGTCTGAATTGCCTAAGCTATGCTCGCTTTTATCTGGCTCATTTGCATATTCAGTTCTTGTACCCCCACCTGAAAAATCTCCAGCGCAATCTTATACTACATCTCCATTTTGGTCCAACGGTCCTCGATCGAAAACGTGATTGTTTTAGCAATTTCGGTTAGGTCATCCTCCTTCAACGTCAAGACCTCCTGCTTGGAATCTTTGGATCCCTTTCTCTTATTTCTTGACCCACCAGCAACTTGACAGTCGTGATTGGTTCCCTTAGATGTCTCTGCTTCTACTGTGTCTTTTGGCGTAGACCCATTCTTTTCTAGCTCCGTTTCTTTACCAAGGTCAATCGCGTCACCAATGGTGGTGGGCGTTTCTTCTTTTTCTACTGGCTGCTTAGTCACCTTCTCGGTTGTTTTTACTAGCTGAGTGCCAATGCCCGACTTTGTTGGCATGATAGGTGTTAACCATGCTGGTGGCCATTCTGCCATAACTCTGAGAAAATCATCCTATGTCAGTAAGTATGGTAACTCTTACCATACTCCTTCCACAACGCCTTTCACATGGATTTGCATGTTGTGGAAAGTAGCCTTGAAGTCAACTACCATCTTGTACTGATCATATAGTGTGGGCGACAGTAGCGGCTTTGAATGTACAAATTGATAAAGGGTAGCATCATAAAGGACCCAAAAAATGTTATTCTCCTTGGCACGCACAGGGTTTGATGAGTTCCACAATGTGGCATAGCGTGCAACCTCACACATCTGAGGCTCAATCTTAGGAAACTGCGTTTCCTCGAGGTTTTTCCACCCAATTAGTGCAATTAACAGCAATAACCAAGCATAATGGAACTGCTTGCCTTCCTCCTGTGCTTCGTGCACATTTTCTAGGAATTCCTTGCACATATAGTTGGATCAGTTGTAAATAACTCCTTTCTCGCACTGCCCAGCGAGAGAAGTGACGTGCATGGGCACCTCCTTTGGTCTACATTTGCGCATCACCTTTCAGGCTAAGATGAGTGTGTCGAAATATACTGTTGGGTCGTTTATTTCATTTACAACGAAGCCTTGGCTCTTGCACGAGACTTGGTATTTATTTTTAATTTTATCTACCACAACTTTCTCTTAGGATTTACCGAAATCAACAATGGGGTCGAATCCTTTAGCAGAAAGGCTTGTGATCCTATGGATCAATGCAACATCAATGGGGATGCACTCTCCTAACTACAACGCATCATCGTGCACTAGCACGAGCAATTGATTGACACAATGTTCCTTATGGGGCTGCTCCCAAAATGAGGGATCTGCAGTAAGTTTAGCAAGCCTACCTTGTGCAAACTCATCACCCATCTCTTTGGCTCAAGGCGCATAATTCCTCCTTCATATGTGACGTGATCTAGGTAAAACCCTGGTGCAAGTTCTGGAAATTTTTCAACATCCGCAATGTCCCAATCCTCCAGTCTGAGTTGCGGTACTTTAGCAAACATGCCCCCTTCCATCAGGACATTTTCAGGGATTAATGGCATCTGGATACTTCTGTGCACCTTGTCTAGATCTTTAGGAACTATGACCATGGGTTTGCGTGAGACAATAAATCTCGAAAACTACAAGAATGGGGCCACTTCGACCACATCCTCCTCTCCTTCCACAATGGTTTTAGGGACCTCAGCCATAGGCCTCTTTAGTATTTTAGCTGCAGTAGAGCATGGCTTTGGGGTCTTCTCCCTCGGGGATTTTCTAGTACCAGAAGACTGCCCCTTCTTAGACTTTGAGGGCACAAACATGTCAACAATAGGGTCTTCGGGCATAGCAGGGTCATCTCCAGGCCTTGTGGCCATCATAATTCCAAGAATCATGTATCCCAAACCTTCCCGGCGCAATGCTTCGTCGAACCTCGAATCCAAACTAGACATAGACACAGAGTATGCAGCGACAAACAGGGATCTCAAAGCGAAGAATTCACTCAGAAAGAAAAGTGAACTAATTCAACCCCATAGGTCATATTTATACTTGTGGCGCATCCTCAATGACTCCTTCGACATTAATGCGTCACCATAAATGACAAAATGGTCCCAAATCTGGAAAAATACCTGCATTAAATGCAACCTAGATGCTCCCATAAACAATAATAAAGCTGTTTTTTCCAGATTTACTATTCCAATGGCTAGTTTTTGACACTTCTACAACCTCGTCGACCTCCTCGCGCAGCTACTGCCCGTGCGTCACACCTGCCTGCGCATATACTCCAAAGTTAATGATAACCATCTGCATATCATCCCCCCAACACAAGCTTATTGATCAGGTAATTCAAAGCATATTAGGTAGTGTCCGTTGTGTCCCTTAATAACTGCAAACTCATCTGACATTCGTCGTCCCAATGGAATGTCGCACCCTTTCTAAGTATTTTAGTCAGGGGCGTAGGTATCATTGCATAGTTTGGATTGTGCTTCCTATAGTACCCAGCGAGGCTCACCATGGAGCACAATTGTCTGACATTCTCAAGGGGAGAAATCAAAGTTCCAATGACCGCGCGTTGTTCCCTAGATTCCACAATTGCCAAATGTCTATATTTCATAGTCTCCTTCATAGGGGAATTAAGGATTTCTGGAATCAAATCTTGGCCACCGTGATCAGATTCATTCTCAAAGCTGAATGTAAGAATGAAACTTTTTGTCGGTGCAAACAATTCACTAGTGCCTCGACGCAAATCTGTCTCCAAATACCATTCAATAGGCACCTTCCCCAACATGTGAATAAACATGTGGACCCATTCAGGTCTTGGTTCTACGCCCTATACCTGATTCCATCTCGAAAAATGTCTACATGGATCCTCTTTTCCAGAGTAGACATCTTCCATCTTAATGACCAGACATTCAAACCATAACCTCATCATGCGTGCATATTCCTCCCAGTTTACCATGTTTTCCTTATGAGTTTCCCACCATCTTGTTGGAGTAGTGCGCAAGTCGAGATCCAAAGCATGGAATCTCTGTCCTTCAGGTACAGTCCTTTCAAGCTCCCTTATAAACATGTTTATATCAGTCAATCCATCATAGTGTGGCAAATCACGTACCTCAGATGTTATACAACTCAGAGATCGGGTCATGCAATTATAGTGCATCGCAGACACCTCATGCAACCAATTTTTCGGGTTTTCTAATTCCTCATCAGAGTCTGAAAAACAAGAGCTATCCTTCTCCCACTTAAGATTTCCATTTGTTGTTGGATTAATCCAATATTCCTCGCACAAAGTCAGCTTATAGATTTGATCGATCTCATCATCAGCGTGCACTGAATCTGTGTATCTTTATCCTTTTGTAGGATCTAGAGGAATGATTACCCTGAATCCATTGATTTAAAATTTCATTCTCCTTTTCTTTAGATTTATGACACCATGCATGTCAATAGCCCAGTCTAATCCTAGCAGCACAAGATAAGGATCAATATCATCTACAATTTGGATGACTTAAAATTATTCCATTACCTTAACACCCTCTATACTGACTACAACTTGCGATAGCTTCCCTAAAGTAATGATCTTCTGCTAATTGGCGATGTGCAGTTGAATGGTAGACCAATCCAACTTTGGCTCTCCCATACGCTGCCATGTTTTCTTAGGTAGAACATTAGCATCTGATCCCAGATTTAAAATAACCTGGTCCATCTCATAAGCACCAATCTGCGCGTTCATACGCATCTCCCTACCCGTTCTCTTCTTATTCTTGTATATCTTATTGACCGATCGTTGTTCTACCATTGGTTGTTCCTTTTCTGCGTAATTATCTGTCAGAGCCTGAAGATTTTCTATTGCCTATTTGTTGCGCAATAACTTTATACATGCTTGTAGAAACGGTTTGATCTCTTCATCTCCTCCTGCTTCATTCATCGGTCTTCCTGATGTTGATGCGCTTCCTTCTACAATTTCTTTCCATGTTGCAACAAAAGTATCCTTTGCACGCTAAAGATTAAACCCTTCCTTTTTTCAGGCGCATTATAGATTCATACATCAGTGGCTAGTTGCTTCCCCTTATCTTCATTGGTGGCTACACTACTCCTAGTCATCACATTCACACTGGGACATTATTCACGGGTTTCTACTCGAACCATTTGAATATTTTGTGTTGGAGTCTGTGTCTTCTTCTCTTGCATTTTAACAATCAATACAAGACAATCTACTATGACATGATAAAATTTCTACAATACTTGCATGACTGTCGTGCTGGATTAGGAAAATCAGACGCATAATGACCAACATCTCCACAATTATAGAAAATGACTTGTCCTCTTCCTCGACTAGTTGATCCACCTCCTCGGCCTCTTCCTCTGCCTTGAAATCCTCTACGCCTAGAAGGGGATGCTGGTGATGTAGGATCAACCTGAATTCTATATAATTCATCTTTATCTAACATCATATCATAAGTGTGACAATGGTGCTCATCGTGCCCTAATGACGAACATAATCTGCAAAACAACTGCTTCAAGTTAGGTTGATAATTTCTAATATTTGGGCAGGAATCTGTGTCATGTAATCCACGATTTGATAGATTTTGCACCATACAAGACTCTTCAATGGACTAGGGCCTCCAACATTCAGATAATTGTTGAAGACATGACATTGATCTTTATGGTGCCCATAAAATTTACATTTTATGCACTAGACCTCTGTGCAAACCTCCTTACCCTTGTCTTTGCATAGGATTTGAATTTCTAGATGCATGGCTTCCAACTCATTTTGTATCTGTTGAGTTCCCAACACAACAGGTGTTGGAGTAACCTCTAGTTTAATTGAAACCTCCACAACCTTAGCCTGTGTGGCAATATTTTGCTGACCTAAGGGTTGGTGCAGATGCGGGAGCAACATAGAAATGAACGATTCCTTATGTCGAGTATCATCAATGACAAATCCACCATCTCTAATGGTGCGCTTCAGCCTCTGATCGACCTCCCATACATATTCATTAACCTCCTGACGAATATATTTCATTTCTATCACCAGTTGCGCGTATGACTTAGGCTTCTTAAACTACTCTTTTAGGGCATCTTTTATTTGGTCCAAGGTGGCATTAGGGTTTTCTTGAGCATAACTAATGTACCAATGTAATGAACGATCTTGGAAAGTAGTAGCCAGCTGCGTCTTCCTAATATAAATATTATTAATCTACTGAGCCTTCCATATGACCACAGTCACAAACCAAAAGTGTTCAGTATCCTCATTTCCAATGCCTCTAAAACTAGGTAACTTTATAGATGCAAACATGTCTACTTCTGGGGGAAGTGGATGTGGTGGTGGAGATGGACTGCGCAGTGGAGTGGATGGGGTTGGAAACAAACTCAAGGGTTTTTGGTGTGATGATATTTCTCCTTCAGAGTCACTAGAGCTACTAGTTTGTGGTTCACCTTCACTGTCAAATCTAGGCTTCAGAGGGCTATAAATAAAATTTTCTGAATCTTCGCGGTAAACGTTTCCACTACACGTAGTCGGGCCTCTTCGAGGAATTCAAGCAATATCTTAACCTAGATAGCCCCGTTCACATAATAAAATTTTCAACAATAATTTCAGTGAGATCAGGAACTTACCTCTAGGGCCTTTGAAAAACCTTCTTTATGCTTCAGAATAGGACACAAATTGATCAATGAAAAATTATGTCACAAATCCTCCCAAGAGGTGATCAATCCAGTGATCTACCGTGCGGGTGATCTTATTATTTATTATCTAACTTCTCTACTTGATGGATCAATTCAGGAGTCCACTCAGTGACTGCGTTGTCATTTATGTAGGTATTGAATGCAGCTAAGCATGATAACCACTCCTACAACTTGTGTGCAAAGGAGAAAAATAATATTTCATGCACTTCCGTATAGATGTATTTCTTTACCCACTTTTCGTCAGATAACTTAGTACTTCGATTCTCCTGGAGTGAAAATTAAAGGATATTTATATATAGCTAATATTGAAATTTGTTTCGCGAAGGATGCCACAACATCAAATCTCCCTCAAAATGATCCTGGTCTCGGCAACAGAACCATTTGTTGGCTTGAGGGGTTCTGACCCAGGTTCATATTTTATCGAGAAACCAACAAACTCTCCAACTATTGGCCCTTTCGGTAATGACCTGCTTGCCCAATAAAAATCTCACTCGAAGCAGTATGGGGGGGTGCTGGAACCAAGTTTTTGTACCCTGAGGAAGAAAATAATGAAGTGGCCCTATGCAGATTGACTGCAGACTTATAAAAGATGCATGGAATACTTAACATAATACAACATAATTGTAGATTTCTTCAGCACATATAAAACATAACAGAACCAAATCTATATCTAAACAATATTTAATCACTTAAGCAGATTGATCAACCATCAATATGCATAAATAACCATAACAGATATCTTCGCGCAATGATAAATAAGCAACATAGAAACAATGCGATCTTAAATAGAAAAAAAAAATAGATAAATAAATCAGATCAATTACACAATAAGTTCACCAAAATACGTCCTTTATATTAATTCATATCCTTTCCATGCATCAAAATTTTCCCTTACACATAACCCTTCTGCGCACATAGCCAACGGAGTCCGCACAAAGCCTGGACTAGGTCTCCATGCACACAGTCAGCAGAAGCCTTTCTACCCAACCCAAAAAACCCTTATACAGTCTTACATATACATAAACAATCAGATCATCATCAAGTTAGACTAAAACTGAATTGGAATGCTTTCCTTAGACTCGATCTATCTATTTATATTCTTCTAGTCATAAATACTATGGTCTTAAACCATGGTTTGAAGCCCATAGTTTACCCTTAAACCAATTTACATCAAAATTAGGGACTTTGACCCACCCCAAAGCCCCTTAACTCATTCGCACAACACACATATAAAAAATTTATACAAAATTACATCAAAAAGTGTGCCCCAGGGGACCCTGCTCCAACAAATCTCTAGGTCATTCATGAAGGAAAATAAAAGGGATATTATTCATCAGGAGAACCATAAGGTAATCTTGCTTCTAATGAAAATAATGATGAATAAGTTATGTTATATGGAGTCACTTATTGAAAAGAAGGCAAGTTAGAGGAAGTTCTCAAGCTTATAAGAAAACTTAATTTTTTCTTGACAAGGATTAATAATCTTAAGGATAAGTTACAAGAATCTAATAATAGGGATAATGTTAAATCAATATATGCAACAATATAATGTAAGCAATATTGTGAAGGAATTGAAGCTGATATCATCTCTCTAATATCAGATCTATAAAATCAAAACAAACAAAATGAAGATCTACTTCAAGTATTTGAAGAAAAAGAGAATGGGATGAAGAAAGAGATCATCAAATTAAAGGAGAAATTGGAAAAGGTAAGAAAGGTTGAAGAAGGAATGAGGAAGAAATATCTAGAAAAGGAAGAGCATTGCCAAATAAAGGAAGAACATTCCAAAAGGTAAATTAGAAGAAAAGAATAAACACTTGAGATGTAAATATAGTATTATTATATTGGATAACATTCTTAGTAGTCAAAGGTCTCCTTACATTAAATTTGTCCTTAGTTTTCATGAAACTTTAAAAGGGGAATCTAGTTCACATATTTGTGCAAGAATCCTAAGGGATAACAACATGAGATATGACATTTTTGTTAAAGAGATAAGAATTCAACCAGATCAACATCCAAGGAAGATTAATTTTCAAAGGAAATAATTTTCTCCCAATAATAGAAACATTAATCGATTCTCTCCTTTGATAAATAATGCTGAATTCTTTATATGTCATAATTGTGGACATATTGAAACCAATTGTAGAAGCATATTGTTTTGATCTCAAGAAAATAGCCACTTCACAGGAAGGTCATAAGCTCCTAGGTAGTCAGGTTTCTTTAAGGTATATTTCTTTGCTTGCAAAATATTTGGTCACAAAGCTATTGATTGCAATAGGAGGAATATGAAAAAAAATATTTTAATTCTTCTGCTCCCTTTTTTGGTCATATAATATGTTATACTTGTAACAAGCTTGGGCATGTAGTAAAAGAATGCAGGAACAATTTAATGGATTTCCATAGGCAACAAGGCAAGAAACCATATAAGAATATAGTTACCAAAAGACCTAATCAATATGGATCCACCAACACTTCTAAGCATAAATAAGAAGAATAAGTAAGGTGTGTCCTTTCTCTTTGTTCATTTGAATATGAAGAAGAATGGTACATAGATAGAGGATGCTCTCATCACATGACTGGAGATAAGGAAAAGTTTGTGTCTCTCAAGAAAAAAAAAATATGGTAAGGTGATTCTTGGAAATAGTGCTCTAACAAAAGTTATGGGGAAAGGTAGAATCAAACTTGAAAAATATGAAAAAGTAGTTGATGCATTATTAGTTCAAGGGCTAAAGTATAATATTCTAAGTGTAAATCAAATAGCTTAAAAAGGATGTATAATTGTATTTACATCAACCAAATGCAAAGCTATATAAGAAGAAACTAGAAAGGTTATAGCGAGAGGATACATAAATCCAAACAAAATATATGTGCTAACAAAGAAGAACTAAGGAAGAAATGATAGGGATAAGTCCTCTTCCTTAGATTCAGAATAAAATAATATGGTTCCCATTGAATTCTATTTTAACAGTGATTGAAGAAGTGGTGTGAGGTACATGACCTCATGAAGAGCAGTAACAATGAACAAGAACATACGATACAGGCTCAGGGGGAGATGTGGTTATGAAAGTTTGGAATTTTAATTTATGTACGCGGATGTCATGAAGTAAAATTGTGTATATACATGAGTTTTGATTAAGACAATCACGTATTACTCTCAGTGATGAAAGATGAATGGTGTAGATTTAGGGGGAGTTTTCGATATGATTCAATCAATTACTATTTTGGTTCATGGTTCTAACATTGATTAGTTACAGTTTGTTGATGATGTTTAAATGTTACTTAGAAATGATGATGGTTTATGATGGTTCATGAGTCACTGCAAGTGTCATTTTTGCATTGGTTTTTTGATGAATTTGTTGATTGATGAAGTGGATATAATCAAATTTGACTGTGAATAGTTGGCATAGGTTCATGGGGAGCATTTTTTATGCTTCTAATAGTGCATTGTTGGCATTATGATTTCTTGAGCATTCCTTGTTGCATAATGGTGTTCATGATAAGTATATATCATTGGTGATGCTTCTAAAGACACATATGTTGCTGAAGTCTTGGATGATGACTATATATTACTTAAGTTGCACTTAGTGAAGTTGATCCTATGTGATACACTTGATGAAGAAGAAGTGCATGCTATAGTTAATGATTGACTCACTACTTGTTGACATTTATATGATGTTGTCATTATGTCTTATATGATGCATAAGTTGCATATTGTGAAGTTATGGATGATTCTTATATGTTGCTTGAGCTACATGTGAAAAATCGCTATGATGTTGCTACTTAGTATTTTATATTCTTGGTTCTCAGATATGTTGTTGATACATGGAAATATATGTTGTTGTGATGCATGAGATCAATATGTCTTTGATTTTCATGGATTTTGGCTCTTCGTACAAATGGAAATAACATGTTGAACTTGAGGATACAAGGTCAAGGGGATGAGTTGCTGACATGATATATTACACTATCTTATGCTTCTATTACCATTGCGTGGTGATACTTGAAAGAATTTCATATTTGGTCACATGTTGATGCTATTGAAGATTGATGCTACATTTCAATATCTTACTTCATGATGACGATGAAGATGTTCATGTTGAAGGTTCCTATATGGTGTATAATGGTTGTTGATGAATATCTTGTTATTTCTACCTCACCAATTGAGGTCTCTAGTTTTGGTTATAAATGTCATATCCGTCTATTGATGCAAAGGTCATGTAAAGACACATGTTATAAATCATTATAAATTTCTATAATGGGATTTTGAAGTAAATTAGTTTATGTATGTAAATCAATTATGGGAAATTGATGTAATATTGAGTCAAATATGTAACCCCACTATGTTGGGTGACTGATGTAAACATGAGTCATTGGTGATAGGAAATATCATATTTGGTTGAGTCATAGAGTCATGTATTTCATTGAATATTTTCCAGAAAGTTCAACATGTGCTTAGGGGGAGCTTGGTTGGTATGAAAATTTTATATTAAATAGTGATCCTATATACAAAGGGGAAGATAAGTCTTCATTCAACCTTGGTTAATCCTTGTCCCTTGATTTCAAGGGAGGAGAGAAGCTTGGTGTTTGGAAAAGAAAGCTTGGCAAAAAATCTTGGGAGAGAAGCTTGGTGTGTTTACAGATGTGTTTACAGGTATATACAGGTGGTAAACAAACACCAAAGTGGTTGCCATCTAGTCTAAAAGGGGATATTGTTGGCATTATGGCCAATGTGTTGTCTTTGATGGAAACCTACTTGATAAAGATGTTGACATTATGGTTATGCAGTTGCTACATGTGACTCTGAATAAAGTAATGTCAGTTCAGAGATAGATGGATGATAAAGGTAACGTTTGAGAAAGTATATGCGGGTATTGCAAAGAAAGGTCACGTACATAGACAAGTATTAAGAAGCAAAGTCACGTACATAATATTCACCAAGGTAATTTGAATACTAGGGGTATTTTCCATGGTATTGGACCATAGTAATGTACGCAACAACGATTGTTCGATCCTATGAAAGAATACCAACATAATTACTAAGGGATTGGCCTAAGGTATTGACTAAGGATAACGCTATGTAAGGAGATGGAGATCAAAGTGTTATGAGTGCAAGTGGTGTATTTTTTATATATGATTTGATCTGAAACAAGTGTGCACCAAGGAGTAAGGAGAAGACTTAGTTATGAAGTATGGTGATATGTGTGCTTGTTTGATGTACTTATTGAAAATTTCTAATAATGATAGATCTATGGTTGTAATAATTCTATGATCTGAATGAAGTATTCTAAAGTATGCAATTCTAACAGTAAGGGTTGCAGAGTGTGAATATTATGTTTACATCAAAACTTTTTAAATATGTACGAAGGTTTGTCTCAGGTTAGTCACGTACATATGCAGATCAACTTTTGGGTAGTCTCATATATATTCTGTGAAGGGTTTTAATTTTGTGCAGATATGTATGCGAGTGTTGAGAATGGTAAGTGCACACATATGCTAATGTGTTTTCTGGAAGTCACGTACATATTATAGGGTTTTGAATTATGGCTTGTTGATGACATTTGATTAGTTCTGTTCTGTTTGCTACTATATGTCGATGATGTCTCTATCATAATAATCAATGTTTGACAGTATTGATTGGGTTAAATTGGTTATGAAATGGAATTTTGATTAGTGATGATGATAAAATCTAGTGATATATGATTGGTTAAGTGATCTGTGATTGATTCAATATATGATTTAGTGATTGATTCAATGTTACAATGATTCATATTCAACTATCAGTGATTTTAGATTCATACACAGGTTTGATATAGAAGAAGCATGTACCTACACTGGTGTGCTTCATAGAAGTAGAGTATACATTATGACATGCGTTTGATAAGGGATTTTAGTGAAAAAATTTGGTTTCTGTAATGAACAGTATATGGTTTGGTATACTTATGAGTGGTTGTGCATTGATATGGTCTGATATTAATTGGTTTGATCTAGTTGCATTGGTTTATTGAGATTCAATGATTAGTTTGATGATTCAGTTGGTTCAATGATTGGGTGATTTGATTCAGTGATTGGTTCCAGAATTTTTATTTGGCATTGGGTTTAATGATGGAAGTGGGTCTAGTCTGAAAATACGATGAAAGGTGGCATAGAAATTTGATGGTCTGATTAAGGTGGATCTAGTATGAAATATAATGAAACACATTCCATAAAGGTGTTGAGGGTTGGATCCTTCAGTGAGGGAGTAAAGGATTTCTTCTAGTAGTAGCAGGTAAATATGTGCTAGGGGTAGGATATCCCATCCAGTAGGAGCCGATAAATGAGATCAGGGGGTTGGAGTTCCCTTCCAATGGGCGTTAGAGAATGAGAGAAGGTTTTAGCCTTCTGTAGGTGGGTGCCTACGTATTGGTATGATTTTGTGCTAGTACAATATTGTAAGATGTTTTCCTTTATAATATAAGAATAAGACAGAGACGAAGACAACGGTGGTTTTCTCGCACATTTGGTTTCCACCTAAAAATCTTGATGTCCTCATGTGTTTTTGTGTTGCTTATGTGTGATGGTTTATTATTCTCTTACTGCTCATGGTTACTATTTAATTAAAGTCTAATGAAGTAATGATGCACTGGGTAAAGTTGAAAAGATGATGAAATATATGAAAAGTTAGTTAAATGGATATACATTATTTTCCTTTACTAAAGTCACGTACATAAGCGGGTTGCATGAATATCAATAGCGTATGGAAATCAAAATAAGAAATGAAAAATTGAATTGAGTTTAAAATATTGATTCACCCCCCCCTTCCTTCTTATTATTTTTCCAAAATGAACATGATATGATATATATTCAATAGCATATGACAATCACTTATAAAGATACAAACATTAATATCAAAGTCTTACTTCTCGTTCATGAGAGATACCCCCATAATTCATGCGAAAAATGGAATTCTCATCCTTAAATTCATCTTTGAATCACCAAACAAAGTGGAGGTTGTTGATAAGATCCTTGGTTTATAGATAAATTTATCCTCTTTATAAATCCATAGCATCCAAGTTTTTACCATTGTGTTAGATCTTTGATAGAGGTCCCAATATAGGTTATATTGTCTAATCTCCCATGAACACGAGGATTACCAAACTTGAAAATACATTGGTGCTTCTTTGGGTAAGTTTATTATGATGGATTTAGAAACTATTAGTGTAGTATCCAATACCTACACCCATATTTATATTTATGATGATATAAACAAAGAATTTTCTAGCTAAATTTTGTTGAGAGTGGAGATCAAAGATGAACACAACTTTTGGACTACGAATAATATTGGTATCCTCTATAGGGATGTAATGAGGGCCAAAGGGTCCATTAAAGTAATAACAGTGGGATTTATCTATTTGGATCTTATCTCATTGAGAGGTAATTGAATCTTAAGAGAAAAGTGAACATGCGTGGATTCCTTCCATAAAATAATCAATTGTAAAACTTGTTTCCATACCTTAAGGGTTTTGATATTAATAATGTGTGGATAATTTTTGATATCTTGTTTTTTATTCAATTTAAGGGGATAAGGATCACAAAAAGTGGTATCAAAGCTCTTTGTTGGGTAGAAAAATCAAATATTTTTTTTTCTCTATTGGTAGGATTTAAAAGGGGAAAAAATAAGGTCATGAAAATTATATCAACCCTTGTATTGTTTTACAGATAGAACTTGAATAAACCAATTGTAGATCTATGTTCCTATTGAAAAAAGAACCCAAGTTTGAAACAAAACATCCAATTCAAAGCCTATAAAGTGAATATATCATTGATTTAAAATCAACAAATTTAGGTTTTTTAGTCATGGCCACACAATTGCAAAGCATATAGATTTTGATAGCGTACATAAATTTTCGCAATACCAACACCATTTTCAGGATGATTTATGGGGTTTTAATTTGGTATATCATATGATATGCTTTAGATCCATATAAGTGCACAAAATCCCTTAAAAATTTCCACCATAGCTCTCTTACTAACAATGACTTATGACATTTTACCAGGATATATTAGCATTCCCCATTGAGAAATATCCAATGATATATAAAGGTTACATGGAAAATGAAAACTATGGTGAAGAATCCCTCCTATATGTTTTTATGAAGAGGTTATTGATTATGAAGAGAATATTAAACAATAGGTCTTCAAATTAAAAAGCATTTCACTTCAAGAAATAGTTTGTATAGTGTGCTTTTCTATTGAATACAAAAATTATAGGAAGCCTATGAAGCAATCCAAATATTGGAACTTTGGAGACATATTGAAGAGGAATGTTACAAGAGAGATATATGGGTGGTGTGATTTAGATGAGGATTATAATGATTGGTATATGGATAGTTTTCATTTATAGGATGACAATTGCTTTCACCTTTTATGTGATGAGTCTAGTCCATATTGTTAGTATGAATCTTTCGTCGTAAAAGATCACTTTAGCTATGCATAACAAATAGCCCTAACATCAATTATGGCTGCAAAATATCTTTAAGTTTGCTGCACAAATCCAGATCTAAGCACAAAATACATTAAGCAGATAAAATATAATATGGCTCCATGCATCCAATAGAGAAGACAAGAACAATGTATTTAAAATAATTTTACATTATATTAAAGAATGGGGCACTTGAGAGGAAAACAAGAAAGGTGTTTTCCGGTTCTCCTCAATGGGATGGGTTCTTGAAAGTCCTCAGTGTTTCAGATCTAAAATTCCTCTCTCTTGTTGGTGTGTAAAACCCAGACAAACATAGAACTCAATGGGAGCTCACAAAGCAAAAATGGAAAATGGTGACCAAGAGTAGATCCAGAGTGATCTAATGCAATGGAGGTGACTAATGAATGGGGAAAACCCTCCTATTTATAAAAAAATATTGGGGTTGTCTAGAACTTGTTGCATGAATAAAATATTATTAATCAAATTCTAGAACCACCCTTTAGGAATATTTTATTATATTTGTTGGAGGGAAAAGGTCTTTTGACTTTGGTCAATTCCTTTATTTATAAACAATAAATAAATAAATGATTTATTTATTATTTTAGGGAGATGATGGGGATATGATTAAATAAATAACGATTTATTTAATTATTTAAAAATGATTTAGTCAAATTTAACTAGGAATATTATTAAATAATGATTTAAATAACTTATTCCTAGGAAATAATTAAATAAATAATGATTTATTTAATTAACTTCCTTGTTTTGGGTTAAATGTGACCAGGAAATATGGACAATTGTTATTTGTCATGGTGAAAGCAATTTTACTTAGGGTAAAATTGGTCTTACATGGTGTACTTGGGTTCATCTAATGATAATGAGTTAGATGACCAAAAAAATGGTGTAACAGATTGCCCCCCAACGTACGAGTGTTAGGAGCAAATCGTATGACCGAAGTACGTTGTAAGCACTCAATCACTAGGCATTAAGAGGGAAGTGAGAGAGATAAGTATGAGGTAGTCTAATGTGCTAAAGGACTAGACCCGGAGGAGACGAGACTTATAGGTGCAACAAGTCTCTAGGTGATGAAGTGGTATCAATGTTAAAGGTGGCGGGGGAGGCGTAACTATGCCCACTGAGACAATAGTACAAAGAATAAGGCGCCCAAAAAACCACGGAATGCAATAATGAAGCAAGTGCTGGCCTAAACATGAGCCAGATAAACAAAATGATGAATCCCACATACATGCGATGCCTGGAATAACCTTCAGGACTTATACAAGCAGATTTTAGTACATGAGATACAAATACACCCAAAAGCCCCCTACACACGGGGAAGGGCTCACAACATCTGACTGGTAGATGCAAATCGAAGAGGCGCTGCAAGCGGTTGAGGCTGATATCATCAAATGAGAGGAGCTGCATCAAGGGCGGAAATGAAGAAGTCATCCGGGCATGTGGGGGGCTACCTGCAGGGCCACCCCCTCATGAGGGTTGAGACATATCACACACACTCGGGAATCACCAAGAGCTGCTGCTGCATCACTGGACCATCAAGTGTATAGATCGCGATCATGCTGAGAAGAGCTAGAACCAGGGTACACTGCCCCCTAGACCTGGCTTCTGGAGTAAATGAGTTGATGTCGACAGAAGTAGGTCCGCCATAGGTGAGACAATAAGGGAACCCCAACTAAGGCACGAGGGAAAATAGTAGAGTGACAAACAAGTAGATACTGATAATGATGATGGAATGAGGGATACGGAGGAGCAGTTGGACGACTTTCCTTGTTAGAGCATAATGGGCGGGAATGGCTTGGCAGCGACTGACGCAATATCAGGAGGGATAGGGGACAAGGGTACTGAAGGCCATAATGTGCAACACAAGAGAGGGACCAAGCAAGAAAATATGAAGGACTATAGCAGAGTACAAATGTATGCGGAATAGACTTCGGAAATGCGATGATGACTCGACTCGGATGCTCTAAACAAGGGCGACTCGATGGTGCTGCCACTTAGTAAGGGTCCAATGGGGGACCATAAAAGCATGAGTACGATAGGGTAGTTCATGACGAAAATAACCACGAACGAAAAACGAGTAAGGAGGCAAAGTGGTGCCCCAAGTACAAGTGTCGTCAGTGAAGAAGTTCGATTTTTAGAAGAGGTAAATAGATCCTTCATGGACAAAATGTGTCCTGGTGAAGTATTAAAACATGGAAAACTGATAGATACCCATTTGAGTGCTTAGTGAGAGCTTTCCAACGGTGCGGACGGTGTGGCAAACGGGGCTACGGTTTGGTCGCAGCGGGTGAAAGAAAAAACAGTGGTTTTCTTCTAATAAGGCGTTTTCCCTCCAAAATCATTCATTTGTTTGTGTAGCTATGGTGAATGTGGAGAGGAGAGAAGGCCCTAAATCTTGCGGCGATTGTAGCGGACAAACCGACCGTTGGAATCGTGATCCGTCAATTGCAGGTAAGAGGCCTCATCTTACTCTTTGTTTTTGATGGTTTCAAATTTCAGATTAGGGTTTTAAATCTCAGTAACTAGCCCTACTTCTTCATTACGGTCGGGTTGCACTTTTTGGGGCAAAAGCTGCGACCTGGGACGCAAGTTTTTGCCTGAAAAGTGTGACCTGGCCCAGGATTTGCCCAAAAAGTGCGACCTGTAAGAGGTGGGAAGTTTCAGTGCTGTTATGGGCTGAGATTCAGTTTTTATGTGAGTTAATGTATTTTTGCTGATCTGTAAATTGACAAAAATGATGGTTTTGTGCAGATATGGCAGATATACAGATCAAGTGGAGAGAGAGAGACTTAGGTACATTACGGATGGAAATCCAAGCGGATCAGGGTGTCCGTCGTGCACTGGCTAGGTATGGGGTTCTGAAATTTTTGGAGAACCCTTTGATGAGGGCTGGAGAGCCCTTGTTAGCCTAGATTATCAGTTATTGGGATCCAAATCATGAGGCGTTTATAGTGGAGGGGCACAAGATCGAGCTGACGGTCCAAGATATGTATTTATTGACTGGTACGCAGCCAGTGTTACCATGGGGGCATAACATTATGAATTTTGTTAATCAACATTGTCGACCAAGTGTCCGAGTCAAAGGGACTCGTATATCCATTAGGGATCTAGAGAGATTGGAGACCCGGGTAGTGGCCGCAGCAGTGTTGCGGATCTTTGGCAGCCAGGCGTTCCATCACATCACTGGAGGGCAGATGATGATTGTAGAGAGTGTGTTGGGGGGGACCTACTATGGGTGGGCCTAGATGATGTTGGTGTCGGTGAAACAACAGCTGTTGCTATGCAAGCGGCAGGTGAATCATGATTGTGCCTATGGGACGATTTTGTGCTCTTTCTTGTTTGATAAGATCCCGACCTTGCGACCTCGTATACAGTTACCTGATGGAGGTCCGAGAGAGCCCCAGATGCATCGGTGGGGATGATTACTGTGTAGAGGAGGAGGAGGGGCAGTCGGGCGGGTGTTCCGATCATAGTTCTTCGCCCATTGGGATCAGATGCCACTATACATAGACGACTATCCCTAGAGTGGGATGAGTTATTAGGGAGATCCGGACTTTCCGCTTCCGCCTGGTTAAGTGTGGGGGCCCGATGGTAAGGGACAAGCCGTTAATCTGTTATGTGCATTTTAGAGTTTGTGACTAGTAATCATGGTACTAATCTTTATATTTTTGGGACTGCAGATATAGCTCTAGTAAAATCGGTCGGATATATGGGACGACCTGCAGCAGCAGGAGCTATAGGTACCAGTGGATCAAGGACAACACAGAACGAGGATATGGCCGCTCTGTTGGAAGACATCCATCGTAGATGTGAGGGGCTATTGACTGGTGTGTCGGAGTGTGGTTGGCAGGATTTATACGACCAGCACATAGAGTTATGTATTGGGCTACCCTCATAATGGCGAGGTATCATGCGACGCATGGCGATGGCTGGTCAGACTGTACGTGATCTATGAGCTGTGGGAGCAGAGCCATTGGCTCGGGATCCTCCAGAGAGTGATTATATGTAGGGAAAGTGGTGACCCCCAGCGTTGATGTAAGGGCAATTGGTGCCCCCCATTTTGTGGTTTTGTTTTTTCACTAGAAAATTTGGCGGAAATTTCGACAGCCAATTCGTCGCTATTCCGACACATAGTCGTCGCAAGAGCGACAGTTCGAGGGCGGGAAAAATGTGGTTTTCCATACCATCGCAGTTCCGACGCAATTAAAAAGTGTTGCACTATCGACACTTTTTCCGTCGCTTCCAAACAAGCGTCACTCTTCCGACGTTTCCCAATCCGTTGCACTTTCGACCTTTGTAAACTGTCGCACTTCCGACAAAATGTGGCCGGACGTTTGTAAACTGTCACAATTACGACGAAATGTGGTCCGATGTTTTGAACGTCGCTCTTTTGACGTTTGTAAATTGTCGCAATTTCGATGCAATGTGGTCCGACGTTTTTGATGTCGCTCTTCCGGCGGTTGTAAACTGTCACAATTCTGACGAAATGTGGTCTGACGTTTTGGACGTCGCTCTTCTGACGTTTGTAAACTGTCGCAATTCCGACGAAATGTGGTCTGACATTTTGAACTTCGATCGTCCTTCGTTTTTATACTGTCGCTCTTCCGACGTTTTTAATCTGTTGCAATTCCGACGCTTACAAGGCGTCGGTATAGCGACGACGGGTTCGATTAAAAAAAAAATGAAACTTTAAAAGAGGAAAAACGTTGTTTTGAATATATTATATGAAGTAAAATAATCCATGAAGTCATTACATTTTCACATCTGAAGATTGGAACCCAAATATCCATCCAGAAAAGTGGAAGTCCCACCCCAGACAATGATAGAAAAATACCCCATGTCACATATAGAGACATGATATAAAACCCAGTAACGGTCCACATGGATATTATCGACAATCTGAGAAAGTATCCAAATATGCCGATGCATCTATAAGAAAGTGAAATAGCAGTATGTAGAATAGTAAAGCAACAGATAGAGTACCGACGTCCATTGTTCCAAATACAAATTAAAGTACCCAAAATCCTTGAACAGAGAAAAACGCTAATCATGTGAGGAGTGTGATATGTCCAAAATATAAAAAGACCATGAGACCATATCAATAAACCAACAACATAGACTAGCATAGCTAGTTTTGAAGGCAGAGTGATAAACATTAATCATTTTTTTTCACAAGAGAAAAAACGTTGTTTTGAATATATTATATGAAGTAAAACAGTCCATGAAGTCATTACATTTTCACATCTGAAGATTGGAACCCAAATATCCATCCAGAAAAGTGGAAGTCCCACCCCAGACAGTGATAGAAAAATACCCCATGTCACATACAGGGACATGATATAAAACCCAGTAACGGTCCACATGGAGATTATCGACAATCTGAGAAAGCATCCAAATATGCCCGAGGCATTTATAAGAAAGTGAAATAGCAGTATGTAGAATAGTAAAACAACAGATAGAGTACCGACGTCCATTGTTCCAAATACAAATTAAAGTACCCAAAATCCTGCAACAGAGAAAAACACTAATCATGTGAGGAGTGTGATATGTCCAAAATATAAAAAGACAATCAGACCATATCAATAAACCAGCAACATAGACCAGCATCGCTAGTTTTGAAGGCAGAGTGATAAACATTAATCATTTTTTTTTCACAAGAGAAAAAACGTTGTTTTGAATATATTATATGAAGTAAAACGGTCCATGAAGTCATTACATTTTCACATCTGAAGATTGGAACCCAAATATCCATCCAGAAAAGTGGAAGTCCCACCCCAGACAATGATAGAAAAATACCCCATGTCACATACATGGACTTGATATAAAACCCAGTAACGGTCCACATGGAGATTATCGACAAATCTGAGAAAGCATCCAAATATGCCTGAGGCATCTATAAGAAAGTGAAATAGCAGTATGTAGAATAGTAAAACAACAGATAGAGTACCGACGTCCATTTTTCCAAATACAAATTAAAGTACCCAAAATCCTGCAACAGAGAAAAACGCTAATCATGTGAGGAGTGTGATATGTCCAAAATATAAAAAGACCATCAGACCATATCAATAAACCAGCAACATAGACCGGCATCGCTAGTTTTGAAGGCAGAGTGATAAACATTAATCATTTTTTTTTCTCAAGAGAAAAAACGTTGTTTTGAATATATTATATGAAGTAAAACAGTCCATGAAGTCATTACATTTTCACATCTGAAGATTGGAACCCAAATATCCATCCAGAAAAGTGGAAGTCCCACCCCAGACAATGATAGAAAAATACCCCATGTCACATACGGGGACATGATATAAAACCCAGTAACGGTCCACATGGAGATTATCGACAATCTGAGAAAGCATCCAAATATGCCCGAGGCATCTATAAGAAAGTGAAATAGCATTATGTAGAATAGTAAAGCAATAGATAGAGTACCGACGTCCATTGTTCCAAATACAAATTAAAGTACCCAAAATCCTTGAACAGAGAAAAACGTTAATCATGTGAGGAGTGTGATAACCATCTGCAGAAACCCGGGCTCGCTTGTAAGATCAGGCTCGCTTGATTCCAAAATTGGTAACCATCTGTTGCATCCGAGATGTAAGGTTCAGGCTCGCTTGTTTCCATTAGTAGCCCGCTACAGCATCCACCCTGTTCATAGCAAAAAGGTTCATGTACTAGATATACAGAGAAAGAGTATAATACGTAGACCATATAAACATGGCTCTGTATTTCAAAAAACAAGTTTAAAATAGAAACAGGGCAACATTTTTTTTTCTAAGTAAAGTTAATCTATTAACAGTGGGAATAAAATTACACCGAAGTCAAAATCATTGCCCAAACTCATGGCAAATAATTCATCAAAAAATCAAAAAATTAAGAAGACTGCCCTCATACGGGGAAACCAGTCTTGAACGTTTAATTTACAGAATTCAAAAATATTACAAAGGTCCAGCATAGTGAAATAATCTAAAAGCATCCCAATTAAGTGGGCCGCGAAGCAAGAAAAACAAATTAACCAAACTACTCCTCCGGCTCCTCGACGATTCGGCACCATCCTTCAGAAGGTTCAGGATCGCTACGTGCTACCTCTACATTCATGCCACGACTCCCCTCCTGAAGGCCTGAATGCTGGCCGGCTTTTTCCGAGCTCAGACCCGCCGGACGGGTGCATTCTTCCTCCGTTTGGGCCTCCTCGTGGAAAACCACACTAACTGGAGCCGTAATTCATGGGCGGTTGAGAGAGAAATTAAAGGAAAATTGCGCAGTGCGCGTCGTGGGAGAAGGTGAACTAGCGGTGAGGAAACGAGGAGCAGGGGAATCCATACGGTGGCCAGATCCTACAACCCGACCCTGCCCACTCCTAGTATTTGGATAGCGACCTGCATAATCATTGGACTGGCTGGAAGACAACTCGGTTGGTGGAGGAGCGCGAGTGTTGGCGGCCTCTAGTGCTCCCCTGTGACAACGAGATCCTTTGATGCCATAGCGAGCATGGAGTCTGCCGGTCTCACCCCAACGTGCGCCTGAGGAGACGGAGAAGCGGGGAATTCCAGAAACGAGAGGAAGAAAGAAAGGACCACACAGTAGAAATGCGGATATGCGGCAAGGTCACAACGCGCGGTTCGAAGTGGCCACTTCTCCTTCTCGTCACGGTGAGCGAGCGAGTGTAACCCAACAAACGCCGGCTCATGCGATAAATCATAAGCGAAATGCCATTTTTCGGAGCCGACTACCAATGCCGTCGAAGGACGCCCGTCATAATTAATCTCTGATCATTAATGAGAGCCGAAGGTCGGATCATATTGGAGCATGCAGAATCACTAACAGGAGTGGAGGTCCGATCTTGAACAATGTTAAAACTTAATTCGATTTCATGTGAAAAATTTGGAACTTAATTGAACATCGTTAAAACTTAATGTGATTGATATGGAATTGCCGCATCCATGTCCCATCGCCTTAAATGCCATCGAATGCACTCGCGGTAGGAGCGAGGCAAGTTCTAATTGAGGACACGTGGCAAAAATTGATTGGAGCGGATCTTTGTTTGGGCCGCTCACGCAGTGGAAATCCGGACCCGAAAAATATTAGGGCGAATTTGATAAGAAATTCGCGTCACAACTCTCCCTCTGTACGCCAGCTCAACTTCGGACCCGAAAAAGATTAGGGCGGAATTCATTTGGTTTTCGTGTCACAAAATTGGCTGACGTCAGCAGGCTATTTTGGAACGCGAATTTGGTTTGAATTATGGTTTATCGCCGTTTGACGTCCGACGGCCTCGACTTAAGAACAATTTTTTTTTATCCCATCTTATAAAATTTGTGTTGGTTTTCTTTGATAATACACATATTTATAATAAATCATGGGAATACCACACTAGTAAACATGTGGAAAAGTTATATAAATTATTGAGAACAATCATTTTTATGTAAAAATATCCAAATGTGCTTTTGGGAAATAGGAATTCGAGTATTTGGTTCATATTGTTTTAAAGGAAGGAGTGAAGTTGGAGCCTCAAAAGATGCAAGCTATTACAAAATGACCTATTCCTAAGAAAATCAAGGTTCTTAGAATATTTTTTAGACTTACATGATCAATATGATGATAATTATGATAATTTCACAAAACAATCACTAGCTATTTTGAGGGATGAGATATTAGAACTTCAGCTTGATGAGGATTTTTTATGAGCTTTATTTCTTCTTTTGAAATCAAGAAAATATTCTCCCAAACTGAAAATATGTGTTCTTGAGATAATTTCTGAAAATTATGAAAATGAAATTAAACTTTTGCATTCTCAAATTCAGTGATACAATTTCCGAAATCCTAAAGAATTATTTGAAAATCTTCCTTCTCCTAAGCAAGAGAAAATTGTACTATCTTTTGACTTGCATATTGAGGATGATTATTCTTTCAAACACAAGACAGAAGAAATAGTTTCAAGGCTTAATATTCATAATACAACTGAGCAACCAGTCATTGAAGGCCTAGAAGTAAATAACATACATCATACTTTTATTGATGCTATATTAGATTATATGGAGAATATTTTTAGCCCAAATCTGCAAACATGTTTTCTCTATAAGGATCAAATACATCAAAAGTGGCCTTTACACATCATATCATTTATTATAAAGGCACATGATCATAATATACTTCCAATTTTGATCACAAACAATCAAGTTATCCATTTATTGTTACAGCTACTTAATTGGCTTCATTGGAATTTTTGTATTACCTGATTCAATAATATTTTTAGTAGATTGAGTAGGTAGATGAGTGCCAATAAGCTCAGAATTTTGAGCATTTTTTTTTTAGTTTTCAATTTTCAGCTAGTTTTTCATTAAGTTGGTTTGAAAACTTTTGTGTGTTGTTTTAGTTTCAGATCATATTTCAGTTTGCAGAAGACAGAAGACATTTACAGGTTCACCAAGGTCAATGGATGAGGACAACTGACCTGTTGTTCTTGAATTTTCACCAGGAAAAGCCATCCCCAAGTGGAGCCAGTGTTAGACTCCTATACCAATAGGTGTCATATTTCATGATTGACTTGATGGGCTATGTAATATGTTCATACATTTTCTTGTTGCAAAGATTTTCCATATTATCAAAAAATAAAAAAAATTTAAAAAATGTAAAGAGGGTATACCCTAAAAGAAAAATCAAAGGGTAAAAAGAATAAAAATGGCCAAAAAATTAAAATAAAATGAACCCCACCAAAAGAAAGGCCAAAGAAAGTGTGCAAGTCTAAATGCCACTACTTTTTGCTCTTATGTAATAAATAAAATTGTGTGCAACTTGTATCCTATGCCACAATTTATGAATAGTCAAACCGTTTAAGATTGGCTATTTCATCTTTCAATTTCATGTTTTAGAGATAGAGAATAAAATCTGACCAAACTATTTAATCTTGGCAGATAAGTAGATAGGTAGAGTAAATAAAAAGAGCTCAATAACTTAATCTGAGCCCTTGGATGCAATAAGGTTAGACTTAGATAGATTTCTACATGTGTTGGCGAGTAGTCAGGTCTCGTGGATAAGACCCAGGTTCAAGAGTTGTGGCCAACAAAGGGGTCCGGTGTAGTCTAGGAACACGGCAGCATTTTCACCCTGCTCCGGAGAGCAGTGCGTCTCACCTGAGGCGTGCCGCAACCACATGCAGAAGGGGATGAGATCAATGGCAAGGAACCAATTCGCAACTCATGAAGGAAAGTGCATCAATTACTTATACAGAGTTATATGCGCAAGATCACTAAATAAGCATTCAGACAATTGCAAATAAAATTTTTAAACCAGCATAAACACATTACAGGCACATAAACATCTTATTGAGACAACAACCTTCCATTGTATTAACCTCTTGGCCAAACACATGATTACATGGCATTCTCACTGATAGCTTACAAATCTGATACAGATGGATTTCGGAACAGAAAGGTAGAATAGAGAAGATGAGGAACCCTAGGAAGGTCATGCATGGTTCTTCCGCAGTCGCTCTATGTGTCTTTCCCTGTCACGAGCCTCGCAACCTCTTCAGCCTCTTCTTCTTTTCAGCCGAGTGACTGTTATTTATTCACCCGCTCTCGCGACTATCAGTTCCTCTGTGTCTTTACTTCAGCTTCTCCCGACTTCTCTCCTGTTATCTGCGTGTTCCACTTCCTGTCTTCTGCTGTGTGTTTCCTTCATCTGTACTTGTCCCTGTTCTATCTCCAGCTATCGCATGCTTCCGCACCACCTTGATAGCTCCGCGACTCCTGGTAGTTGCGGCGCGGTCGTGGTTGCCATGTGTCTTCATGCCGCAACTCAAAAAGGTCAAAATTCAAAATGTCTTAGCCAAGATTTCAAAAACTAAACAAAACAAGGGCCCCAACAGGCCCCGACCACAATTCCTTGACTCGTCCCCGAGTTAATCACAAATAACAGTCTCCACTTCCATTGCCCCGCTGGCTCCCGTGCCCTGTTCTGCTGTGCCTTCGTCCCGCGCCCTTTCCTGCTGTGCTCCGCCAAGCAGTTGTTCAAACAAGGGCCCCAACTCCGGGACCCTGCAGAGCGCTGTATCTTTAAGCCCGGTGAAGGCCGACACCGCTTGCTGCCATTCCTGCATGAGCAAGTCTGCTTCTTCAGAGATCCTTGTGGCGGCGGCCTCCTCTATAGTCGTCGGGACAGCCCCGAACATCGCAGCAAGTTGGGTCTCGGCCTTGGCATCCAGCTGTTGTATGGATTCGGCACTGGCTCGAATGGGCGGACGAATCTCCCGAATGACCTATTTGGCTGCTGCCGAGTCGGCCTCAGTCTGTTGCATTTGAATTTCAAGCTCGTCCGCCTGGGCATGGAGCTGATCTAACCGTGCTTGGTCCGCTGTCTCCTAAATTTCACGGGAAATTTGTTGCAGCTGGGCAGAGATAGGCTGCGTTTTGACAGTGAGAGCGAGTGAGCACTCCTGCAGACTTCGTAGGAGGGCGTAAGCCTCTCCCGCAGCGGAGTGAAGAGTTGCCTGCATACAAGCTGCCTAAGTTTGCTTGCCAGCCACCTGTTCTGAGTAGACAATCTGTGGATCGGAAAGGGTAGGCCGTGCGGCTAACGCCGCTTGGAGTTCCTGATTCTCCCTGCATAGATCAGTGAAAGCAGTCCAAAGGTGGTGAGCCTGGGCTGCTACACTTTCCTTCGCTACATTGTCCGGAAGTGGGGCATGATGAGCCCTTGCAGCAGGCCATAAGTCAGAGAACACCTGAGCAGTAATGGTGACCTGCCCCTGTAGGTAGGTCTTCTCCCTGGTCAGCTGATCGGGCTGTTTAGTAAGCGCTGTGATCTGGTTGTGCTGCTCGGTACACTGCTGCTGCAACTCTGAGTGAATCTGTTCGGCCTTTAGGGCCGCCCGCTGAATGAGTAGGTACAGCTTTTCTGTACCCCATGGTTCTGCATTGGTCGTGCTAGGAGCGCCCTGCTCCGACATCCGTTCCTGCGAAGGTTGGTTACTGGCCACTGATCGGTTTGAGGTCTCAGGAGGATGGACCGGCGTCTACTGCTGCATTGAGGTGGCCATATCGGACTCCGGCCGGTCTTGCTGCATGGTCTGGTCTGGGGGAGGGTCAGCCGAATCAGCCCCAACAGTGGCCAGCTGGGTAGATATCGTGGAGACAGGATCCTGGGGTGTGGCCACGGGGTCAACCGGCGGTACCATGGCTTCAGTACTAGAGGTGACTTCCACCCCGTGGTCTCCTCCGAAAAGTTCCCGGATGAGAGGATCTGATACAGTGGCTGATGAGTTGGAGGGATTGGAGGAGGTGGCAGGTGGACGGCCGGTGGAGGGAGCGGTGGATGAGGTGAAAGAGGTATGGGGGAGGCGAATGTTGAGGAACTCTGACGGATCAATCAGGGGTTCCTCCGGAATCAAAGTCCCTGTGAGTGGAGTGGATGGTGGATCATCGTCAGTAAGGTCCACCACTGGCTCTATGACAGCAATGCGGGCCTTCTTGGATGGAGGGGGGTCTGATGGATCAGGTTCTGGGCCTGTTTCGCCCATCGGTGTGATGATAGGGGTGGTAGAGGTGAATAGGTTGGTGGGGATGGGAGAAGTGAGAGGGGCGGTATGGGAGGGAGCAAGAGACCGACCGAGCTGAAATTCAGAAAATGAGGGAAATAAAGGGGCACCACTTGAAACAACTTGGGTTACCACGTTAAGACTTCGTACCTGGGCATTGAAGTGCTGTACGACAGGGATCAGTGATTCGAGCAGTTCCTGTGCGGTCCCGGCTACATCCTGTGGAGGTCCCGCCGCAACCTGTGAGGACCCCGCTGCGCCGGTCACGGCAGGCCGCTGCACCGGCATAATCCGCTCAAAGTTATATCGGGGGATCCCGTCGCGGATGTGCTTGGTGACCCCCGGCCACGCAGAGACCTCGCGGTGGAAGGTATCATCATTCAACTGGAATCTGAGGGGCGCCATGTGGAAGGTGGCTTCCGACACGCAAGTTGGGTGGAGGTAAGTGTGCCTGTGGCTTACCCCGAACCATACCTCCTCACTATACTCATCCAACAGGTGCTGGGGCACCCGTTGCTGGTTGGCCACCACATCTCTCATTAACCCGTACCACGCTCGAAACGCTTCCGCGTTCACTTATTTGGTGCTGGCGTCACCGGACACCTGCCACGGGGTGTACTTCATCGCGAGAGGCTGGCTTGCGGTAGTCTCTGCCGGCATCCGGACAGGAGGAAGGTGCCATTTCCACATGGCGAAAGCTAAAATCAAGTAACTGTAAATGAAACTGGTGGTGCGTTTATAGTTCTCTTCGCAGGCCGCGAAGAGTTCTTTCAGCACAAAAGAGCACCAATTCAGCCTGACGCCCTGGATACAGTGCTCCACGATGGAGATTGTATCCAAGGCGCACTCTCCCTTAGTATAGTGCCGCATCGTCTTGCTAGCAATGAGGTAGCAAGCGAACTGAATTTCTGGCTTATTAATCAAATCAATTTTGGCACCTTTGCCCCCCCGGCGGGTGCCATACTTGGTGTACAGGTCTGTGTCACCCGACTTTCAGGCGCGCTTGGAGGATGTCTGGCCAGCAGTGGAGACATCTGCACCATTCTGAGACAGCCCTGTAAGCTGATGAATGTCTTCAGCATGAATTAGGATTTCCTCATTGAGCCACAAGGACCCGTTCTGTATTCGACTGAGGAGGAACCGAGTGCATTGCAGGGCCGGTCCCGTAGTTCCAAAAACCGGAAGAGTCCTTAAATTCATCAAGGACGACTGCTGGAGGCCCCTGTATTCTTGTCGCATTCGGCTGTTGGAGCTACTGCCTGGCATGTAGTGATGCTCCATGTAGGTCTGCCAATGGAGGTGGGGGAATTCAGCTGGGTCGGACAGGTTGGCGTCCATCATCGCTACACTGTCATACTTACCAACCAGCGACTATGTTCGGTGGATTCGGCTGTCCAACACTGGTTCAAGAACGGATACGAGAGCCCTCGGCATCTTGGCGCGGCGTTGGTAAACTTGGAGAATTCTTCTGGAGTTTCTTTCTGGGTGCGGTGCGCTTTGAGGCTTCAAGTGCTCTAGAGTCGCTGCAATTGCCAAATTGAACTGGTTCGTCATTCTCGAGCTATTGGTCTCCATGCAAGTTATGACATTCCCTGGCACGAGCAGAGTTGATGAGACTCCATAACGACAATTAATTCTTGCTATCTTTCTTGCCTGCGATAATCGTGCGATCAATCGCATGCCTGTGTGTAATCTGACAGTTGCTGACGGCATCATGGGGAGATGGGTGGACGCGACGGCTGAGGGAACTGCGGGTGATGGAAAATGATTATGGTATGATTACTGTCTACTTATGGTAATTTATGATGCAAATCTGAGCGATCCTACGGACTGACGGAAATGACCTGGACTGACACTGGCACGGGGATGGATCCTACAAGGACGACACGTTGGACTGGCGCTGTGACACGCTGGACTGGTCCGCCCCGACCACAGTCGGTTGCGGTGATGTACCCGCAACTGACCGGTTATTTGATAGATTACCTATGAACGGAAAAGACTCCCTATTCTCACCCCGGTTGCGGGAGAGTTATTCGACTAAGCTACTCTACGGGTTCTCTCGGTTGCGAGAGTTATTGATGAGAAGTGAAGGGTACCTACTCCTGATAGTGTTTCAGGCGTGCACCATTCACCCACCCAGGGAGAACTGTACCGTCCAGCTGTGCCAACCGAACGGCTCCTGAGTCGCGGATCTCGATGACAAAGTAGGGTCCCAACCAGTGCATCTGGAGCTTGCCTGGAAACTTTTGGAACCGGCTATCATATAAGAGAACTTTGCCGCCAACTTGGAAGGCTTTGGTTTTGATGTGGCGGTCGTGCCACGCTTTCTGCCTGGCCTTCTGAACCTTCTGGTGGAATTCCGCCAGGAATCGGGCCTCGTCCAGCTCCTGTAGCTCCTAGAGGCGTTCCCGGAGTGACTCCTCTTCTGAGAATTGGAGAGACGTTGCGATCAAAAGACTGGGTACAGTGAACTCGGCGGGAATCACAGCTTCCTGGCCATACACCAACTGGAATGGTGTCTGGTTGGTCAAACGTTTCACCGTGGTCCAGTAGGCCCACAATGCCGCTGGGAGATGCTCGTCCCAATCGTCGCGCTGAGCATTGCAAATTTTAGTCAAGCCCTTTTCGAGAATCTTGTTGAATGCTTCCACAGTACCATTGGCCTGTGGGTGGTATGGGCTGATTTTATGATGCTGAATCATAAATGTGTCCAGTAGTGACTTGACCGTGGCATTAATGAAATGCGTACCCTGATCGCTGGTCAAGCTCCGTGGGCAGCCAAACCGGCTGATGATGTGTTCAAAGATGAACCGGGCAGCGGTCTCTGCCGAGCAGTCATGTACCGCTGCTGCCTCAGCCCAGCGGGTGAGGTAATCCGTGGCGGTAATGATGTACCAGGCCTTGGAGTGTCGAGCGACTGGTGCGATGGGACCTACGAAATCAACAGCCCACTTTTCAAACGACCGCAACACATGCACTGGGTGTAGTGGAAGCTCGTCCCGGTGTGAAGGCCTCCCCGTCCGCTGGCAAACATCGCAACGCTTCACATAGGCCTTACAGTCAGCATGTACCGTCGGCCACCACAGGCCAGCTTGGAGCACTTTCCTTGTGGTGGGTTTCGCACCCACATGCCCTCCCGCAACACCACTGTGACATTCCCACATCACCGCTTCCCGTTCGTGATCAAGAACGCATCTGCGCAACACCTCATCAAGGCCCAGTTTGTATAGCTGCCCCGCGATCAATTGGTAGTCGGCCGCCCGGACAACCAGGTGGCGTTTCTGGAGCGGGGTGTAATCTTGAGGGCATTGTCCCATGGTCAGATAAGTGGCAATGTCAGCCAGGTAATTTGGTATTGCTTCTACTCGGAAGAGGTCGGCATTCGGCAGCTGATCGTCCAACGAGCCTTCATTCTCTCCCATCTCCAACCTGGATAAATGATTGGGACCAACATTCAACCCTCCGGGCTTGACAATCACCTCAAACGTGAATTCCTGGAAAAGTAGAAGCCAACGACAGATCCGTCCTTCCAACACAGGCTTATTCACCAGATACTTCAATGCAGAATGGTCCGTGAAGAATGTGAATTTGCCGCCCAGAAGATAGTGGCGGAACTTATGGAGGGAGTACACCATCGCCAACGCCTCCCGCTCGGTCGTGGTGTAATTCTTCTCTGCATTCGATAACCGGCGGCTGGCGAAGTATACGGGGTGGTCAACTGTCATCTCCCCGGGTTGCGCCAATACAACCCCAAGTGCAATACCGGACGCGTCGATATGCACATGGAACTACTTATCCCAGTCAGGATGCACAAGTATGGGTGCCGTCGCCAACTTCTCCTTCAATGTGTCAAGTGCCTTCCTGCACTCCGCCGTCCACTGGAACACTTCTGACTTCCGCAACAGTTTCTCCAAAGGGGCCGTAATCTTTGCATAGTTGCGAATAAACCGCCTGTAATATCCTGTGTGCCCGAGCAGTGCCCACAACTGCTTCACGGTCTCGGGGGCCTCCATGTGGACGATGACCATGACCTTGGCGGGATCAATGCAGACCCCTTGCTTGCACACCACGTGGCCCAAGAGTGTGCCGAATGGAACTGCAAAAATACATTTCTTCAAGTTCAAGGAAATATGCAGCTGACGACACCGGTCAAACATAATACGCAACAGGGAGGCGTGTTTCTTCAATAGGCTGTAGACGGTCCAGTCGTCCATGTAGACCTCCAGGAACTTGTGAATGTACTCCCAAAAAGCAGCAATGACAATCTGGGAAAACACAGCCGGTGCGTTCTTCAGACCAAACGGCATAATGTGGTATGCGAATGATTCCCACTCAGTGGTGAATGTCGTCTTTGCTTTGTCTTCCTCGGCAATGCGTACTTGATGGTAACCCGAAAACCCGTCAGTGAAGTAATAAGCTTCGTTTCCCGCAACATGGTCCAAAACTTCAACGCTGAGGAGTGGGAAACGGATCGTGGATGCAGGCATTGTTCAGGCTCTGGTAGTCCACAGAGACACGGATCTCCGCTTTTTCCTTCTTGTTCTGGATGACAATGGGACTCACCCATTCTGCTTCTTCTACTGGGAAGATAAGACCTGCAGCCAGCATCTTGTCGATCTCCATCTTGAACTTTTCTTTGATACGCGGGTTCAGCCGGTAGGGTCGGTGCTTCACCGGCCTGGCCCCCGGTTTCAGCACTATGCGCATTTCGCCCGGGTCCCCCTTGATCCCCTTCAGGTCCGAAACTGAGGACGGGAACAAATCTTCGTATTCCCTGAGGAGGCTGAAAATTTCTTTTGTTGTTTCCTCATCCCAGTAATCTCCTACCATTGCGAGCTTAGGTTTCTCGTCTGTTCCAATGTTTAGCTTCTTCGTCTTTAGTGGCTATAAATGGACTCCTTCAGTCGTTGGCTCTTCACTGATGCTCCGCTCGCCTTCCCTTTCGTCAAAATAGAGATGCCTGAGGTCCTCCAGACTATCGTCATCCGGATCGCCGTCAATCCGGTGGCAAACCAACTCGCGCCTGACCTCAGGTCGTGACACAATCGGGCCCTCGTCAGGCTCGGGATGGCGGAAAAACAAGACCTCCTTGATTTCCTGTAGGGCCTGAGACTCCTGCGCCATCTCCCCTTCGAACAAGAAGCACCGAACGAACTTGTCTGCAACTGCCTGCCAAGAGCGGGTTCCCCGTTTTCGCTCCTCCTCCAGGTACCAGGCCTGGGGAATTGTACCCAGGGAGTGGATAAACCTGTGGACCCACAGCTCCTCAGGGTACCGGGTGCTACGCCACTATTCCTCGCAGGCTCGCAAATGGTGTCGCGGGTCGGAAGTTCCATGATACTTAAGCGTACTGCAAGGCCCTTCATCCTCTTTAAAGCGTGCCCGCAGAGCATCCGCCACGCACTCCCATCGCAACAGAGTGTCACGGTGATTTTTCCACCATCGGGCCAACGTGGATTGCAAGGCCACATCCAAAAGAGGCATTTGGCTTTCAGCTGGGACCAGGTCTTCCACCTTGGTAATAAAAGTATTGACTGCTTGCATGTTCGACAAGGTGGGATATCCGCGGATCTCAGTTCCTACCCATCGGACTTGGGCAATGGAGGCACATCTCCGCGTGGTGGTCTCACACCCCCCTTGCTGCCAGTCTTCCCAAGCGAGTTCAGATCCGAGCTCCGAGCTCTGCACACTCTGCCAACTGACAGAGCCAGTTGCGGTCGGGTTAATATAGTCGCCCCGCTTTCCTGCGGTCATCTGATAAAGGTGGTCCATCATCTGAGCATCCTCCCGATTGTCCACTGTTTCTGTATATCGCGGGCCCTAATACGGGTCGAGGGGCTGGGTGACCCGTACCTCCCCATCCTCAAAGATCATCAGCTCCTTTTTAAGGTCAATGATGGCGTAATTCTCAAAAGCCCAATCAATGCCGAGTAAGGCGGGATAGGGATCCTTGTCGCCCATGATATCAATAACCTCAAAATCGGTGTATGTCTTCACCCCCGCAACGTTGACCTCGACACCCTCAAGCCGGCCGATTGGCAGAATGAAGTACTGGTTTTCCATCCTGAGTTGGATCGGTGAGTAGGCTAGTCGTGGCCTTCCAAGAGCCTCCCATGTCTTCCGTGGTAGAATGTTGACGTCGGATCCCAAGTCCAACATGGTGTCGCTGATTTGGAATCCCGCGACCTACGTGTTAAGCCGGAATTCTTTGCCTGTTCGTTGCTTGTTCCGTTTGACGCACTGCACGTATTGAGGGGCAGCGTTCGCCAAGTCTCTAAGTTCTGTGCACCCCTGCAGTGCTCCTTCCAAAGCATGCTTGAGCTGCTGCTGCAGCGCAGCGTTGTCAACAATCCTGAGGAATAGCCAGAGCCAATCCTCGACCACAGTACCTGCGACGTTCTGCGCACCAGATTCCGACAACATGGGCTCCTCCAAACCTCCCTCGTTCCGCAACTGGGCGAACGCCTCAACTGCCTCCTGGAAATACTTCTTCTGGACTTCGGGCCTGATCAACTTTTTCGGGGATGCCGGCCGAACCACTCGTGCGGGCTCCTTTTCGTGGGCATCCTCTCCAGTCTTCTTTCCGCCCCTCGTCACCATCGTGACGTTCTGCATGTCTGGGGTTGCGGTCCCTCGCGGCTCTGAGTTTATCATATTTGCTCCCCTCTGCCTCGCCCGTTCTTCCCACTTCTTGATGAGCTCCGGACAATCCTCTGTAGCGTGGGCATTTACCCGACACTGGGAACACCAGGGTCATCACGGAAGGGGACATTCTCGAGCCACGTGACCCTCCCGGTCACAGTTGTAACATTTTACCGGACCACGTCCGCCTGTGCGGCCTCCCCGCATTCCGCCGCCTCTTCCCCTTGGAGCCTCGTTCACCCTGTAGGAGGAACGATCCAGTTGATCCGCAAGTGCGTCGAGCGCCCTGCACTGCTCAGTGTTGTGAGTCGTGGAAACGCAAAATTCACAGTACACATTATTCGGGACCGTAGAGTACTTTTGTAATATCGGGCACATCCGAGGAGGATGCCCCAGTGTATGGAAAATCTCGCATTACTATGTGGTGGAGGAACCCGGTTGCGGTGGGAACCACGCGTAAGTCTGTTGCGGCTGGTATACTCCCTGCGGGTTTATTGCCGCGCCACCACCAGGCGGTGGACCCCCCTGAATCGTTGCGACCGAGGGTCCTGCCCCTGCGCCGCGCAACCGAGGACACTCGGTTGCGACGTGGCCCTCGACCAGGAAATGAGTACACCAAACATTCGGTCGCACTGGTCTCACTGGCTGGAGCTCCTTGAGCTTTTCAGTCAAGCTGGAAATCTGGTGTTGCAACCCTATCAAAGAAGGATCTTGCGGGGCCGTCCCCCCCCGATATTCCTGGGGGTAGCCCGCCATGGCTTCAATCTTCATGGCCTGCTCCAAAGCGTCCTGCAGATTGTCAATCTTCTGCTGGGTGAGAGGGGTTCGTGTCAAGGGGAGAAGAGCCTTGATGAACCAGTCCCTCTGGTGGTTTGGATCGATCGGGTAGCTAAGTTTCCCGATCGCATCCTTGAATCGCCGCATCAACTCCCACGCGGTTTCACCTTCCTTCTGCTTAATTTCCCACAGCTCTGACAGGCCCTGCTAGTCTGTCTGGGGAAGCTTGAATTCGCGGACAAAATACCGCTTCACGTCCGCAATTACGGGGTTAGGATGAGCCTCGGACCACTTAATAAACCATCGTAGAGCCCTCTCTCTGAGCGTGGTTTGGAATTCTATTAATTTCCCTGCATCTAGCGTTTGAGGAGCCCTCCAGATGGCTTCGCACAGGTACCAGTGTTGCTCTACATCATCATTTCCCCGGCCAGAGAACTCTGGATACCGAGTGAAAGATCCAGCCATGTGTGCTTGCGGAGAATTGACCAGGATAAAGCCTCCAGGTCCTGGTTGCGTAACGGTCCCACTAGGAAAAATACCACTACTAGTAACGCTGCTGTTACCAGACGTTACTGATGCTGATGAACTATTGTATGACCGACTCAATGCTTGTAACTGAATAAAAATATTACTTAAAGGTTGATACAGTACCAGGGGAAGGTCGGGATCCTGGCCATGCAGAAGGTGGGAAGCGGGGCTGCCTGGAGGGGTGGGTGCCATCTGATCTTGAAACATCCGCTGCATCACATCATGCCATTTGTCATCGGAAATCTCTTCGGGCTGCATCTTTCCGTTATCTTCGCTAGTCATAATCTCTCTTTCTCGTGTCGTTGGGCTCCCATGCACCCACTGCACTTCCACCGCTGTCCCATCTTCTTCCCGGGTATCCAAACCCATAGTTCCTGTCCTTCGAGGCGCCTCCTTCTGATTTTTCCTCTCGATCTCTCTTCTCTTCAAATCTCACATTACCCTTCTTCGCCACCTATTGGCGATCTGTGCCCGCCGATGCGCATGTCGCTCCCGCAACTTGCATGCGGCTTCAACGTCCATTCCCCGCTCCCCACTTTCACATTCTACACAGCATCGGTCCCCTCAACCTTTCCCCCAGTACGAGAGGTTTACGCTTCCATACTCGGTTTGTGGAATTCAATCAACCCTTCGTCCACCATCAGGGCTTTGATCCACAGCGGAATCTCCTTCAACAGCTTCCCTCTTAGCCCTGAGTGGAAAACAGCCTCGGCTTTCGAGAAGGATTGATAGCACTCAACAGCAAACTCCACAATGTATCCTTCCAACATGGTCCTTACCCAAAAATCCACCGCGCGGGTTAGTTCAGTGTCTACCCGATGCAGTGCCACCAGATCTTCGTGCGCCCACCTGCGGTTTATCTTCCGCAAGCCTTCTTGGGGCACCGTCGCTCGTAACCTCCGCAACCAATTGTAAAGGTCCGTAGGGAACCTTCCCCAGAAAATTTCGTACGTATCACTGGCTGAGTCAGAGAAAAGAACAAGCTCCCTGATCGCCGCCTCCTTTTTCTTGGTCAGCTCGGCTTGCTGAGCAATGAACTGGTCAAGATGATCATCCCACCATCGCCGTATCTCTCCCTCAAAAATCCTCGATACCATGATCTAGGTCCCCTCAGAACATGGAGGTCCCGGCAACGGAACCATTTGTTGGCGAGTAGTCAGGTCTCGCGGACAAGACCCAGGTTCAAGAGTTGTGGCCAACAAAGGGGTCCGGTGTAGTCTAGGAACACGCCGGCATTTTCACCCTGCTTCGGAGAGCAGTGCGTCTCACCCGAGGCGTGCCGCAACCACATGCAGAAGGGGATGAGATCAATGGCAAAGAACCAATTCGCAACTCATGAAGGACAGTGCATCGATTACTTATACAGAGTTATATGCACAAGATCACTAAATAAGCATTCAGACAATTGCAAATAAAATTTTTAAACCAGCATAAACACATTACAGGCACATAAACATCTTATTGAGACAGCAACCTTCCATTGTATTAACCTCTTGGCCAAACACATGATTACATGGCATTCTCACTGATAGCTTACAAATCTGATACATATGGATTTTGGAACAGAAAGGTAGAATAGAGAAGATGAGGAACCCTAGGAAGGTCATGCATGGTTCTTCCGCAGTCGCTCTGTGTGTCTTTCCCTGTCACGAGCCTCACAACCTCTTCAGCCTCTTCTTCTTTTCAGCCGGGTGACTGTTATTTATTCACCCGCTCTCGCGACTATCAGTTCCTCTGTGTCTTTACTTCAGCTTCTCTCGACTTCTCTCCTGTTATCTGCGTGTTCCACTGCCTGTCTTCTGCTGTGTGTTTCCTTCATCTGTACTTGTCTCTATTCTATCTCCAGCTATCGCATGCTTCCGCGCCACCTTGATAGCTCCGCGACTCCTAGTAGTTGCGGCGCGGTCGCGGTTGCCATGTGTCTTCATGCCGCAACTCAAAAAGGTCAAAATTCAAAATTTCTTAGCCAAGATTTCAAAAACTAAACAAAACAAGGGCCCCAAAAACATGTAAAAGAAAATAAAGTGTGATAAGGGTTTGCCAGTCTAAGTGCACCCTAATAAAGAAGAAAAAATGGTAGAGTAAAGTAGGTAGGGTAGGTAGATGATGTTGCAGAATTGCATGTGATGGACAATGACTCTAAATGTGTTAATATTTACTTTCATCACAAAGTGCAAAGGCAAACACTATATTGGAAAAATTCAAAGCAAAGTCAAAGTTATTAACTTCCCTTCTCATCTTCCCCTAAAGATTTCACTAATTTCCCCTAAGTACTAAGGTATTTGAAAATTAGAGGGGCTCAAGGAATTTCCTTGACTTTTGGAGGGACCGGACCCTCGGCCCAATAATTGGAAAAGCCTAAGTACTTGAAGTCATTCTTCATAACATTCACTCATTTCTAAACATCTTTTCCTAAGTAAAATCCCATTTTACTTAGGAAAATTATGCATTATTTCATAAAAAAACCCTCAAAATCACATTTTATTCCAAGTCTAAGTGATGAAGTGATTATAATGCAATTTGATTTTAAATCTTCACTTTCTTAGTTATATTAATGTATTTTGAGTTTACATTGTCCCCTTGTCATATTAACATTGATTTTATGTATTAAATCCTTACAAAATAACCTTCTCCTATTATATATAACTCATTTTTATATAATATCCCCAAAAACCCATTAATAAATTTTAGACAAAGTTATTTATTCCCACATGTTTAAATAAAAAACCCACTTTATGCCCCCTTTGGCTAAATATATCGTAATATTAAATTCCGCCCCCTATGGTAATTAGATTAATCTGATTTAATTATCATATAATAAAAGCATATTGAAAAAATAATTAAAACATGTTTTATTACGTGTTTTAATACAAAAATAATTCTTCCCCTATGTATTTTAATCCCCCGACTCCCTTTCCCAAGGTTAAAACTATAGACCCTTTGTAAAAACCCCAATACCTCCCTTAACCGCTAACCTTGGTTAAATCATTTCCCGATCACTTTCCTGCATTTTTATAAACAAATTGATTAATCCTCACGATTAATTAACTCCGCCAATCAGATTCCCCCCAATGAGATTAATTAACGTTTAATTGCGTCGGGCCCTCCATATTAAATCCCCGTCACTTCCACGTCCCCATCGCTGTTTGATCAACCCATCTGAGATCAACGGTTATTAATGATATCGGTAGCCATCCGCGTCCAAACAATAACGCGCGATGGCCCGGAAGTTTTCAAACAGTGCCATGCCACGCGTTAATCATTCTATGGAATCGCTCGCCCTCCGCCCAAAACCACTTTTCCCCAAAAGCGGTGCGATGGAAACCGCTTACCGCTTGCCTCCCGTGACTCATCCTCCGTACCTGCTGAAATCATCCATTAAATAAATAAAAAAAACCCCCTCACCGTTTGGACTTTGTGAATAAAACAATTTTTCCCACGTCATTTTCATTATTCTATGAACGACCAAAGTCTTATGCAGAGAATTTCAAAAAAAAACTGTCAAGCGCCATCAACTGTATTTTGCTTAAGACAATTGCATACCAGTAATCCAGAGTTCGTACGCCATAGCCTGTACATGTTTAATCACTGTTCATCTCCCAAAAAATAGGTATTTACCCCAATTCCCGTTAAAACTCTGTGAAATCCTAGCTTTTGTTTTAAATTCCGCACGAAAGACAGAAACAGAGTTCAATTTGGTCTTGTTCAATCTCCAGAATTGTAAATTGCATTCCCAAAACTTGTAATTGTGTTTGTTCTTCACAAAAACCCGAAATTCATTTCTGAATCCAGAAGAACCAGAAATGGAGGTTAGACTTAGATATATTTCTACATGTAAAAGAAAAGAAAGTGTGATAAGGGTTTTTCAGTCTAAGTGCACCCTAATAAAGAAGAAAAAATGGTAGAGTAAAGTAGGTAGGGTAGGTAGATGATGTTGCAGAATTGCATGTGATGGACAATGACTCTAAATGTGTTAATATTTACTTTCATCACAAAGTGCAAAGGCATACATTTAAGAGGGGGAACTAATACAACGTTAAAAAGAAAACCAAAGCACACATCTACAAATTACCTCCTTAGCTACTGTCACACCATCATTAACTATTTTCGGAGAACCATGCTTGCTCTCCAAGACAACATTTTTCCCTTCGCCCCAAGGGTGACTCCAACAAGATCAGCAAGTTTGTTCACACCGCCCGCAAGACAAATTGACAATGCTTTCAGTAAGTGTGCAATTGAATGCCAGACCATATGCCAAAACAACCCTCCATGAAAAATTAAAATAACACATTAAAATCGAATATAAGTGGACAAGGAAATATCCACCGCAGTGAAGTTTCACGTGCAAGTGACCTTCCTTTAAACATAATTTTTTCTCTGACCTGCAATTTTTTTGTCACTGAGCCATCCTTGTTGAAGTACAAATCCTTTTCCATAGCTCTTGTATTAACTACCTTCTCTCTGTCGCGTAATCTCAGAGTCCCTCTTCTGCTTGAGCGATTAAAGGAAATGGGTGAAAAAACCGAAAGAGAAGACAATTGTCTGCCATAATTATCAAACATTGCACCCAACTTCTTCCCCTTTCCATTGTTACCCAATGAGGTAGATGTGGCAATTTTTGTCATACCGCCCAAAGCAGAGGCCATCTTCTCTTATGCTGAATATAGAATTACAAGATCTTCATATTAGTATGAACCTTAAAAACATGACTCCCATTGCTAAAAACCACTTTTAAGTTGTAACAGGCAAACTAAACAACTATCGCAACTTTTGGCAACTTCTAGAGCATTAAGAGAGAAACAACCAAAGAGAAATACAACCACAATCCTCATTTTAATGAGACCGGACTATATATTTTCATTAAGATAATAGAAAGAAATCACGACTATATTACGGCGAGCACAAAACAATCTTTAACCAGTGTCTCTCGCGGCCTTCAGGTTGCCATGCTAGAGGTTGCATATTTTTAATTTAAATTCTTGACCTCTCATGCCCATCTATGAATGCATCCAATGGGATATCTACATCAAATGCTCCTTTATATCCCAAAAAAAAAATTCCCTACTACAAGAGCACCAGTATTGATGGATCACCCCACACCATCCCACCCACTAGAAATGGTGAAAAAGGAAACCCGAGAAAACTTCTGAAATATCTCAAGATGACTATATGGGTGGTTCCTATGAATCAACCAACCATTCAGAACATGCTCATCAATCCAAACCATGAGTATTATGTGACAATATTCAAGCAGGCACTGAATCGGATTTCTGAAGCTATGTTAGAGAAACCCAAAACTCTCACTGAAAATAGGTGAAATGTGGCACCACTCAGGGATTGACATGTGCCAATTGGTACAAGTGGTAGAAAATTGGCATGCTCAAACAACGAGGTGATGCATGAATGACATGAGGGAGAAAATATCAGAAAAGCCCCAAATCTGGAGAACTAAAGCTCATCACCAACCTAAGATTGACAACTTTACATGATGTAACCTATGAAATCGTAAATGGAGAAATAATAGTAACAATAAAGTAACCTATGTAACAATAAAGTCAGATTCATCCTGGGAGTGGTAATGGGAGAAATCATAGTGAACAACAGGAAACATGCAGAGTTGCTTACAATCAAATAGATGAACAAACACATACAAAAAACCTAGATAATAATCATGAACAAGCTTAATATTGAATTATGAACTGTAAAGGAACTTACAAAATGTGACATTACGAACCTGGTCAAGCGCACAAGCAAAAATATCCTGGACATGACCCTGGCTGACAAGTTGTATTGCTCATGATGCAAGAGGATTTGTACCTGCACTGCCAAGTCAATCAAAATCCATCATTATCTATACAATAAATACAAGTAATTGATGTAGTATTTTTTACTCTAAGATGCATTCTTAAGATAATGTTAGAACATATGTTGAAAATGTCAAAACATACCTGAATAAGCTCCTCTTCATTTCAAGAACAATTTATTGGAGTCGCATGAACTTGGAACAAGCCTCCCACGATCTGAAAGAGTAGCAACTAAGTCAACATTGACTTTTTTGTTGCTACGCTGGATCAAGGGAGGTTTGCTCCAAGATTAAATCGCTCCAATAAATTATTCTCTACTAAACAGGGCCAACCACGTGAAGGTGGAAGCTCTTATGGCCCTTCCCCCCCCCCCCTCACATCACTCTCAATTCCCCAATACCCAATCTATATTTCATTTTTTACTTTCATGAGCATAAAAAAAAATATTCAATAACTAATAAAAAAAAAATTCAACAAAAAGTACGCAAGGAAACATTGAAATTAATGTTTGACATAAAAAAATATGATAAATGAGTTTTTTATATAACTCAAAAAACGTTCCAAGTATGGTAACGTTTGTCTTATAATAATACAATATTTTATATTATCAAATTTTCTTTTTCTTTTTCTTCTTCCTATTTCTAAAGCTCCTAATTACATCATCAATATCATCGTCCTCTGCTCCTGTTTCGTGCCTTTCGACCCGCACTGCTGACCTAGTTGCATAGTCACGATGTCTGGTCTCATCCAGTGATGGGGCATCGCCTACAAAAACAGATAATATTAAATTTTAATTTTCAGTTTTTAAATATCATTGAACTAGTTCGGTAATATTAATAAAAAAAATTGCAATGAGATTATTTACTTGGTGCACTAGTTGTCGCCGCTGACCTAGTTGCGTAGTCACGATGTCTGGTCTCATCTAGTGACGGGGCATCGCCTACAAAAACAGATAATATTAAATTTTAATTGTCAGTTTTTAAATATCATTGAACTAGTTCGGTAATATTAATAAAAAAATTGCAATGAGATTATTTACCTGGTGCACCAGTTGTCGCCACTGACCTAGTTGTGTAGTCACGATGTCTAGTCTCATCCAGTGACGGGGCATCGCCTACAAAAACAGATAATATTAAATTTTAATTGTCAGTTTTTAAATATCATTGAACTAGTTCGGTAATATTAATAAAAAAAATTGCAATGAGATTATTTACCTGGTGCACCAGTTGTTGCCGTTGGGACTGTTGCCCTGTCTTCCTCTCTGGTGGTAAGATCCTCAAGGGAAAAATTCTTTGTCATTTAAACAAAAAAATGTTATAAGGACAACCATCAAGGTATAATTAGAAAAAATTATAAGTGGAAATTGATTACCGTCACGACCCTCACTGATAGTAGCATTGTCGGCCTAGTCCCCACTACAATGATCAGGTTGCACGTGAGGATCATCTACATCTGGCTCTAAAACTGGGTTAGTTGCCTCGTCGGTAGTGTTTCTCCCTTGATTTAAACAAATTTGTTAGACATTAAATTTATGGACGAAAACAAACATATTGAAAGGTTAATGTTTTACCTTATCAGGCATTCTAGATCTTGGGACCTGCCCCAAGCTTCTGCGACGCTCAACTACGGCTTGATAGCCGAAATGGAAAGCGATATTTTTATCTTCCTCTGTAGTTTCTGTTCCGAATTCATCACCCTAAATTACATATGATTGTGTATTTTTAATCATATTTGATAGGATTACAAAAACGTTGGAAGGCGATACAATTAATTATAAGATGTTTAGCTACTTAATTACAATTCTTGTGGCTAATTTCAAGTAGCCGCCATGGCCTAGCTTGTGATGGCCCTTTTTTTCAATCCTAGCCTTGGTTGCCTTTGAGATGTCAGGCAACCTAGCATCAAAATATTGAAGTCAGATGTGACGTAGCACACTTTTATTTTAGACATAGAGAAAATTAAAGCTATTGAATTAAAGTTGTAATTTACCTTGCGGGTCCAGTTGGCATTTTTCCTTCTTTCTTTGCCCTTTCCTCTTTTCCATCATGGATGAGTTCTCTCCACTCACTCTCTGGAACTGTGAGAGGACACTCATATCTAGGGTTAAATTTAAATTGCGTCCTATAGGTGTCCCTGGTATATTTCAAATATTTGCTGGCTACCCGAGCCACCGTTGTTCTGTCAAATGCGCCGACCCCAAAAAGGGCTTCTAGATAATCTAAAGTTCTTTTTTCAGGTTGGAATTCTGGGAATTCCACCCTGTGCATATGGTTGGGCCAAAAATTACCAACGCATGGCTCTCCAGAAACCTGTAGAACTCATTGTTTCCTACACAGAAAAAAAAATATTATCATTAATTTAAAAATAAAAATCATTATAAAAATGTTTTAGATAAAGTACATGAAATAGTTAAAATATTAAAATTTACCTAGGAGTTGTACATGCTTTATAGGGACACCTTCATCGTTCACCAACAACGTGCCATTAATGGTCCCTGTGGATCTGACACGTGTAGCTCCAGGAAACGCAATAATGTAGTTGGCCATATCGCCTCATCATTGCCAAACACGTTCAGCGTTGGTCGGGTGTCCGTCAAGGTGGTGTTTCTAGCCGGCACCTGCAGTTATTTAAGGTGTACGAGTGGTTGTTGGGAAATCTCTTGCCCGTGTCCCACTACCACCAACACCGGGTTCAGCAAGTGCCAGAAAACGCTACATACAAAAGAACTTTTTGTTAGTTTAGTCAATGTAAAAATTAAAAATCAAACTATCAAATTTCATCTCATGCAGAACAAAAAAAATATCCTTTTGACTTTTTATTATTACCTGATATCTTTCTAGCTGGCTCATAAGTTGTTTTATCCTCTCTTTTGTTTCAGGTGTTTGAGGTGCGTCTATCAAAGTATTAAATTCCGACCTTGCCTTGTGCCTTTTTTCGCAACAAGAACACTAGAGATAGAGATGAAGAAAGCTCTTCCTCAAAGAGGGAATCATCAGGTGTACCATGGCTAGGTGTCTGCATATTTGAACAAAATTAATATTATTTCAATTATGTAAATAACTAAAATACCTGAAGATAGAGCAATGCTGGCACTTTACATGTTCTTCCGCCGGCCTCTTTCCGCGATCATCCCGTCTCGGGGTTGTTCCTGTACTGCCCTGATCAGTCTGCCACATTGCAATAAAATTATAAATGTAAAAACTTGAAAACAATATCTAACTTGAAAACACAAAATGAAAACTGAAATAATTTCTAATAAGACACCGGAAGATAGAGTTAGAGTTTCAAATATGCCTTCCATTGAATTCAGTACTGGAAACATGTCATTGCATATTAAGGCACCCAAACAAGAGACGAGTTGACAATGAAGACCTTATTGAATATATTGTTGGAGCAACTTCTAGTAAACTTGTTGTGAAGACCTTGAGGACATTTTTGGAGCAACATTGTTGAAGCTGATGGTATAGCATTGTTGGAGATGATCTTGAAGGGCCTTCAAGTGAAGCTTTTGGAGCAACTATTGAAAAATCCTTAGAGAATTTAAGTAAGGCACTTTCTATCTTCCATCACCTTTTTCCTTTCAATATCCTTTAAACGATTTTGTTGATATTTAATGTTTGAAATCACGTTATAATTCCTTGATTATATGTGTTTGGGGACTTTCCCTTTGAAATTACCCAAAAATACCCTGGCAATTTTATCTTCAGGATCAATGTCTGACCCTATTGTTTAATATTTTGATTTATAGTAGTAAACATAGAGAGTTAGGGGGCTCTTGAATTGGTTTGGTTAGGCCATTAGATCCCTAACATCTACTACGGAGAACCCCCCTTGAGTTGGAGGAGAGCTAGCCCAAAGTGAAAAGAGGTTGGTGAGGTGACAATGGGGCTATTGAATTACACATGGTATCACACTTTAGCTTTAGGAATTTATCTTGAGAAGTGCGAGATTTTGCTATATCAATTCTAAAATTTGTTACAACACTATTGTTAAGAACTAATAAGAAGTGATGTTGAGGGGTTTTTGGGTATAAGAAACAATACCATTTAAAAACTAGGGTTCTCAGTCCTTGGCATTCCTTCACCGGGGCCTAGGGGCACACTAGAATAATTTCACACTAAACCATGCAAACTTAAAAGTAACTTAACAGATCCATAAAGTAATAATAATCATAATTCCTAATTTCCTATTGTATGATATGATGCAAATTATTCAAACATGAAGCAATGAAGACATGCCATGTCTGAATTTCAAGATTGATGAACCAATACAAGAAGTTAGAAACTACAACTTTGATTCAATACTCGGTGTCCTAACTCCAGGAAGGAATCTAGTTTGTAGTACAGAACATGCATCGTGTATTATCAATTCTTAATTGACAACAACTAAAGGTCATCTACCTCATCAATTCCTTCCCATTTTGTTTTTTTATGTTATATTCCTTACAAAAGTGTCAAATTTCTCTCAAAGTAAGCAACCACTGAATAAAATAAAAAATAGTTGAGATATGATTGAGAAATGGTCATTTATTTCTTGAAAGGATCTTCACAATTTCTTTTGTTGTTTTTCATCTCAAGAAACAAGAAATGACCTAAGAAACTATCATGATGTAATATAAGAAACAACATGGTGCAATGGCCATTTTCAAAGCCAAATGATGTCCATTGAGAACATGGCCTTTATTTGGTTCCTGTTTCATAGGAGTTTCGGGTAGAAATGGAACTTTGTTGTACCATTTCTAGTAGTAAAAAGGGAAAACCTTCTTTTTCCATGGGAAATAATTTACCTTTCCTTTTTCAAGATAATCTAAATCACAAAAATATGAACTATACTGCACACATTCTTGGATAATGTGAAAGTGGAAAAGGAATACCCTACACAAGTGATGCACACATGTACATTTGAACACTAATAGATTTTGTAGTTGAAATGCAATGCTTGTTTTCATTTAAATGTAGGGTTTTTAAAGCAGGGAGAAATAATGGCTGCCAAATTAATAAGCGTTTCTTTGGGGAAAATTTAAATCTTGTATTGGGTGATGAAGATAATAGAGGGTATTGAATCTTGATTCTTGACATCTAGAGAGAACCCTACAGCCTAAAACAATCCAATGGAATTGACCAAAAAAACCCAAATAGAGTCAACCCTACTATAGGAGGAAGGGCCTGCAGTAAGAACTTACCATTTTGCAAGAGCTGAGGGCGAACACTGAGGGCGAATGTTGAGGGAAAATGTTGTTCTGCAAGAGCTGAGGGAGAATGTAGGGCGAATGCTGTTCTGAAAGAGTTGAGGGTGAATCCAGGGCGAATGTTGTTCTGCAAGAGCTCAGGGCGAATGTTGAGGGCGAATGCTGTTCTACAAGAGCTCAGGGCGAATGCTGTTCTGCAAGAGCTGAGGGTGAATGCTGAGGGCAAATGCTGTTCTGCAAGAGCGGAGGGTGAATGCGCACGTGATATCAGACGTTAATGTAGCACACATGTACATTTGAACACTAATAGATTTTTGTAGTTGAAATTCAATGCTTGTTTTCATTTAAATGTAGGGTTTTTAAAGCAGGGAGAAATAATGGCTGCCAAATTAATAAGCGTTTATTTGGGAAAAATTTAAATCTTGTATTGGGTGATGAAGATAATAGAGGGTATTTAATCTTGATTCTTGACATCTAGAGAGAACCCTACAACCTAACACAATCCAATGGAATTGAACAAAAAAACCCAAATAGAGTCAACCCTACTATAGGAGGAAGGGCCTGCAGTAAGAACTTACCATTTTGCAAGAGCTGAGGGCGAATGCTGTTCTGCAAGAGCTGAGGGCGAACGCTAAGGGAAAATGCTGAGGGAAAATGCTGTTCTACAAGAGCTGAGGGCGAATGCTATTATGCAAGAGCGGAGGGCGAATGCGCGCGTGATATCAGACGTTAATGTAGCTATTGCGACAGATACGAAACAATAAAATCATTTTTATGTAGCGCACATATAAGTTTCGTATTTTTATGTAGCGCACATATAAGTGTCGTTATACCGACGGCGGACAAAGCGTCGCTATTGCGACGGGTGCCTCCAAACGTCGCAATTGCGACACTTAGACATTGTGTCGCACTTGCGACGTTTGGAGGCCGTCGCAATAGCGACGCTTTGGGCCATAGTGTCGCAATTGCAACGTCTTCCAAACATCGCACTAAGTATTATCTTTTTCTAAGTGCTCAGATACACACTTTTCTATAAACGTCGGTATAGCGACGGTTTCAGGTGGGATGGAAAAAATTTGGGGAAATTTCCGACATTTGGTCAAAAGCGTCGGAACCAAGTGTCGGAATTTCCGCCAAATGTAGTAGTGTTTGTACCATGCTATGGGCATGTTGTATGTTTCAGAGCAGATGGACTCTAAAAACACATGTTATATAATATATATATGATTTATGTACATGTTGTTGATGATGTGAAATGTTATTGTCTTGTGTGTGATAAATGCCAGTCTAGAACATGATTTGCGATTTGATCTACGTAGTGATTTTGATGTCGAGGGATATGGGTGAAAGTAATGAATCTAAATTCACGTATCAAAATTTGCACCCGTAGATATTGTCTAAACAGGATAGGGTTATGCACACGATAGACGCCATTAAGTTGTAAGACAAGAAGCAAGGAATCTAAATGAACATGTAGATGGAGGATGTGATGAGAGAGGGCATCGACTAAGAGGCCATGTACTGCATCATATTCAGCCTGATTATTGGTGGCATTACCAATGCAGAGCCCATTTGCAAGAGCCAGGGTATGCAAGGGGGTAAAGATGGCCCATGCTGCCGAAGCGATATTCCGGGAAGAGCGACTTGCCCCATCGGCATAGCCAAGATAATGGGTGGAGGAGAGGGCCGATGGAATAGTGTCGTGGGACAACAATCGCGAGGGATGAGAAAAAGGATGGCAACGTGAGTAGAGGATAGACATCCACTGACGGCTATGGGAGGGAGCAGTCTCGGTAGGAAGTCTAGGACTCATAGATCGATGAGAGGGAGATGAATGAGAACTATGGGATGAAGAGCGGGAACTCAGGCTGCGAAGAACATCGAAGATACGGATGGTACGATCATGATTGTGGGATGGAATGGAAGGGTCAAGGGGACCATATGAAGCTGCAAAGCTACCTAAATCAATAGTATGGGAAGAGAGGCGCAGATATGGGTCATCACGGGGAATGATAGAAGAAAAGGTAAAAAGATGGTCAAAACATGAAGAGCCTGAGAATGTGTCTGAAGGAGGATCAAGCAGAATAGATGGAGTGGATTCGGAGGGAATGTACTCTGATGGTTGCACGGATGATGATAGGTATAGGAGGGGAGTAGCAAATTCTGACATTTCAAAATCAGGGGGAGGAATGTCAATGGTAGCAGGAGGATCCTCGAGTAGACCTGACGCATATTGAGCAAGGATGGGAGAGGCAGATTGATTTTGTTCAATTTCGTACTCGCGAATCACCTCTAAAGAGGCTCGGTAATGCGTGAGGTGAGGAAAATGGTGAGAGTAATGGCCATGGACACCACACAGAGCACAGGGTTTTTTGGTGCGAAGAGTCTTTGAGGTCTTGGCTGCGGATGAGGAAGAAACAGAGGTTTCAGAGACCGTCGATTCAGGGAACGTGACTTTAACCATGGGTTGGATACAGGGCAACTCAGGACAAGCATGGGTGGGGTGACTGATACCATCACACAAGGCACAAGGCTTGGCAGGTGGGGGAGGGGGAGGGGTAGGGTCGGGTGTGGTGGCCTTGTCTTTGGATGCCCCCTTTCGAGTTTTTCCTTTCTTGCCTGGAGGGGTTGCAGCATGGGGAGGGTCCTGCGGGGGGACTAGGGGCACTGTAGTGGTGGAAGGAGTGAAGGGAATCAGTTGCACAAGTGTCACAGCAATTTATGGTTTGGGGTGGCCTGGTGGGGTCTTGGCTGGAAGAGTAAGATACCATACTAGTATTCCCAAGGTTAAATTAGGTAGGGAAAGGGTGGCCATGACGGGGACTGAATAAACGCCGGGGGGAGGACTAAGGAAAGGTATCTGACCGGCGGGGTAATGACCAGGAGGGACGGCTCCCATATGTTGGGGACCTAAGGGAACCGACTCAGGAGGGAAGGGAGGTTCTTGAGTGGGAGGTGGATGGGAGGGACCAAGCGAAAAATGTTCGGTCGACTTAAGCGAAGAGCTAGGAGCAGGTTGCGGTGGGCGAGATGGAAGTTGCTGACTAGCCAGAGCAGGTTGCGGAAAACCAGCCTGAGACGATTGCATCATGCAAAAATTCGCTAAACTGGGGTCAGAGATAGGAGGAGGGGGAGGACCAGGAAAAGTTCCAAGCAAAAAGGAGTCTTTGTAAATGCCAAGGGAAACACTGGTCAAAGAATTAATAGTTGGTTTATTGGTGACCGTAGAGATGGTGGACTCAGGGGAGGTTTGAGATTTCGGTTCATGGTAGGTCAATTGGTCAATGGTGACAATCTTGCCATTATGAGGGAAGAACATCTTGCGGTGGACTGCGGATGGGACGACGGACATGGCATAGGTGTAACTATGCCCCAAAAAATGTTGTAGTCAAGAGGGGCGTCGATAACTTCAACGTCGACACAAACAGTCTTGCCTGCAAGGGTGATAGGACAATTACGGAAGAGGCAAATGGGCTGGGAGGCATGGCCATCCCATGCATGAAGGGTGATTGTGGAAGGGGCCAGCTCAGGGGATCCAAGTTATTTCCAAACCGAAGCGGACATTACACAGGTAGATGCCCCCTTATCAATAATACACCGAGCGACATTGGCATTGCGGATTTTGACTGGGATTTGGAAAGAAACCGAAGGAGGAAGAGGGGGATGGTCTGACTTACAGGCATCGAAAAAATCAATTGGTCATCAGCAGGATCTATATCACCCACGACAGATAGTAGAGCCTTCTTTTGATAAGGACACGACTGGAGGAGTTCCAATGTTGAAATGGAAGCAGGAGATTGTGCCAGATCATCTACGATACTATATAAATGGGCAGCCCGACCATAGGCAACATTTTGGCGTAATGGGCCCTTAGGAGTCTTGGGATGAACCTTGGCTTTGGGCGGAGGGATTTGCAAGGGACCATTGGGTGTCGATAGAGGCTCTGTAGGACCTGAAGATGGAGACTCGGAGACAGACGAAATGGGAGGCGTGGAATACTGACAGGACCGAATTTGAAGGTTAAGGTCGACGGTAAGAGGTGGGTCAGAGGCCATCATGAGAATCTGGTAATTAGAGGAACCAAAAGGGGAAGGTTGGGTGGTTACCGGGGCATGAGGTGGGTGAGTGGCCACTAATCCTTGTTGAGGGAAAGGATCGGTAAACACAACGGGTTGAGAAGTAGCTGGGGTGGGAGGGACAGTAGAGGAAGAGTGTTGTCCCCGCACGGTGGCCAGAGACTCCCACATTTTCCACATTTGTGGTAATAAAGAACAATCGTGAGTGTAGTGACCATAAACACTGCAACACGAACAAGGCTTATTGGTGCGAAGCGGCCTGTCCAGCTTGGGCTGAGAGCCCTGTGGCTGGTTGCCGGTGGTAGAGTCAATACTTGAAGGATTGGATCCACGATTACCAGAAGCGGATTGATTGCCTTTTCTCTTTCTTTGAGAAGGAAGAAAAGTAGTTTCCCCCTATTGTGCAAATACTTTCCCTGGAGGGGGTAGTAATTGCGGTTGCGGGGGTGGAGAAGGCAAAGGAGTGGGAGGTCCGAATGCTGGAGGAGCTGGGACACCAGGTTGTGGATACAGATAAGGGGTAGGATGGGCAGCATTGAGGTAAGCAGGAGGGTGGGAAAAAGGAGGAGGCATGCCGTATCCTGGATACATGCTACCGGGAGGGGAAAAATTGCCAGAGGGGATGGCCCCTCCTGGAGGGAAACCATAGCCCGAAAGAGGTTGGGCAGAGGTATGTGAGAAGGTTCCAACGATACCGTCGGCAGAGTGAGATGCCCCCGAGGCATTAGAACCCCCGGGCTTGGGGAGGTCAGGAAGGACGATATAAACATAACCAGATTGGGCATAGATAAGGTCATATTTCAAGGCTATTTGGAGGGTAGCTTCTTCGGTTTGGGGAAAATGGGATGCGACATCTTTTCCAATGGGAGGTAAGAGAGAGCGAAGGAAATAGTCCATGTAAACCCGATATTCAAAGGGGGGAGTGCGACACAAGCTTCGTCGTCGTCGCCATTCCTGGACATGAGCGGAAAGGCAGGTCGAAGAGGATTGATGGAAAGAGGTTAAGAGTTCAGTACCAGTGTAGTATCAGAGAGGGAGCTGGAAATAAGATAAAAAGGCTTGGGCAATGGTCACAAAGGTGGTATGGGAAGAGGTGGCTTGATAAACATACCATTTGGAAGCTTTGCTGGTGAGCGTGCGTTGGAACAATCGAAGACGAATGGAGTCATCAATAATGGAATTGGAGGAACACCACATCTGAAAAGATCTGATATGGTTGGAGGGATCTTCACTAGCAAGGCCTTCGAACTTGGGAATGTCGTAGGGGAGCTTGGTTGGCATAGCAGACAAACTAACATCGTGGCGGATAGGGTCATTGATTAGCTAATTGAAATCGGGGAGACTAAGGCCAACCATATAAGGGAGTAATGGGGTAGTCGAAGTAGGTCCCGAAGTGGTTCCACTGGAAATAGACCCAGCAGTAGTACTGGGGGTGCTGCTGGTGGTAGGCCCTGAAGTAGACATGGTGAAAATGACAGGGGGAGAACCAGGAGTAGGGGGAGAACCTGAACAATCAGAGGAAGAGTCGGAGTGCGGACTCAGGGGAGGACTTACTCAATGACGACGGGAAAGAGGAATTCGACCAACCGAAAACTGAGGGTGAAGGCCAAGAAGTCTCTGAGAGAGGTGCCTTGGGGGCGCAATGATGACGGGAAGAAGAAAAACCGACAAGGGCAGGGAGGGAAAAAATCAAGTGAGGTCAAGGGCAGAGAGGTGCAGTGACAATTGATTTTAGAGTCTTTTCCAGGTGGTGTTAACCAAACGCTTCTTCACTTAGGGTTAGTGTGTGGCGTGCATTAACTTTAATTGTTTAAACCCAGACGTTTTGAGAGAAAAAGAAATTTTTTTTTGCATAACTGAAAATAAATCTACAGCAAATAATACTAAAAGAACATAAAATTAACAGCTACCAATGCATCAATCTAACCCAAGAAGGCGGGTCTCTCAAAAATAGTCTATAAGAGGGAAAAAACTAAGAAAAGCATGATAAAAAGAGGCCAATAGATCTAAGGTCGGGAGGGACAGGAATCTAAAGGAGAAATCTGCTGAAAAGAGGTGCAGGGAACAACAAAGAGGCAGAGGCAAGGTCGCTGCTAAAAAAGAGAAGATCAGCTAAACAAGGAAGGTACAAGGAGGTGGCCCTAGAAATGAACCCAAACAAAACAATATGAGGTGATTTGAAAGGGGGAAGAGCTGATCTAAAGGGATTTGAAAATGAGGTATCAGATCTAGAAGCAAAAAGGCTAAAACCCTGGAGATTCAGACTTCTGAAACAACAAAAACTCTCCCACAAAAAGTGGAGGGTACTAGAGCCCTAAGGGGCAATATTCCCACTTATTTGAGTGAAACAGATCAGAAACAGGTCTGAACAGGCGGAGACAGAGGCTGGAAAACCCTGACAGAAGCTTCAAACAAACCCAGAAAAAGTGCTGGAAAATTGCAGAAAAAAGTGCAGGTCACAGGTTCTGACCTGTTTTCAGTCCAGGTCAAAGATTTTGGGCAGAAAAGTGCGCCCTCAAGACCATGTCATGCTTTTTGGGCCAATAAGTGCAATCGACAGATCCGGCTCTCTCGGCTGCAGATTTCAGAAAAATGTGTCGTCTCAGCTACGGTTGATGTCTGTCACCTGCGCAATAAGGCCAGAAACACACGGAAGTTAAAAATTTGACTGTTTGAGGGTTTTAGAGGTGGAAAGCACCATAAAAATAGGAAAAACAGAAAATGGAAGATAAACCCTAGGGTCTGAAACAATTGGATATGCAGGAATATATAAAATGACAACGATCGCAAAAGAAAACCTGTGTGGAGTCGCCAATTGTTAGTATGAATCTTTCGTCGTAAAAGATCACTTTAGCTACGCATAACAAATAGCCCTAACATCAATTATGGCTGCAAAATATCTTTAAGTTTGCTACACAAATCCAGATCTAAGCACAAAAGACATTAAGCAGATAAAATATAATATGGCTCCATGCATCCAATAGACAAGACAAGAACAATGTATTTAAAATAATTTTATATTATATTAAAGAATGGGGCACCTGAGAGGAAAACAAGAAAGGTGTTTTCCGATTCTCCTCAATGGGATGGGTTCTTGAAAGTCCTCAGTGTTTCAGATCTAAAATTCCTCTCTCTTATTGTGGTAGAAAACCCAGACAAACATAGAACTCAATGGGAGCTCACAAGGCAAAAATGGAAAATGGTGACCAAGAGTAGATCTAGTGTGATCTAATGCAATGAAGGTGACTAATGAATGGGGAAAACCCTCCTATTTATAACAAAATATTGGGGTTGTCTAGAACTTGTTGCATGAATAAAATATTATTAATCAAATTCTAGAACCACCCTTTAGGAATATTTTATTATATTTGTTGGAGGGAAAAGGTCTTCTGACTTTGGTCAATTCCTTTATTTATAAACAATAAATAAATAAATGATTTATTTATTATTTTAGGGAGTTGATGGGGATATGATTAAATAAATAATTATTTATTTAATTATTTAAAAATGATTTAGTCAAATTTAACTAGGAATATTATTAAATAATGATTTAAATAACTTATTCCTAGGAAATAATTAAATAAATAATGATTTATTTAATTAACTTCCTTGTTTTGGGTTAAATGTGACCAGGAAATATGGACAAATTTTATTTGTCATGGTGAAAGCAATTTTACTTAGGGTAAAATTGGTCTTACATGGTGTACTTGGGTTCATCTAATGATAATGAGTTAAATGACCAAAAAAATGGTGTAACACATATTTTTAGATGGAGTTATTAATGGAAAATGAGAGCCAATAATGACTACTAAATTTTGGCTTATTTAGTCTTTAATAGTCATATGCCTTCTAGATCTACATCCAACCTTTTGTAGTTATGTGGATGGTTCTTGATCTATATATTGGTTCCACATACTAGTGGTAAAAATTTAAGGCACCAATATTAGGTAGGTATTGATATTAAGTGATAAGAACCTTGGATTAGTTTAATATTATTATTAGTACTTGCACATTGAATGCTAGCTACTTTGGTAGTATGGTCAACAGTTGTACATGGGACCCAATTTTATGGTACTGGAGATTCTTCGACCACTAGAATTATGGATAACACTTATACACGGGACCCTAGTTCCCTAGCTTAATTCAACATTGTATTCAACATTTATTTGTGGAACCTTGGTTTATGATTATACCTCCTCACAATGTGTGTTGTGGGTAATTCTTTTGTAAAGGGGGTGAAGTATAGAGATCCTCCCTAGGGGGTTGAAGGTTGGTGGTTAACTCATTAAGAGGTCTCCTAACAATAGGATGCAATAAAATATGAGTGTAATCCTTTCATAAAAGGTCCAATTTTAATGTGTTTCCCTACTTTAACAATTTTAATATTAATAAAGAGTGGAGAATTATGGTAGTGTTTTTGTGATTCAATTTATTGGGTTAAGGATTTCAAAAAACATGTTTATTTTCAATGAAGGATCTATTTCAATTATAGACATGTGATAACCTTAAGTCTAAAGGAAATGTTTTCATAGACTACCAAAGGTAGAAACAAGGAACCTCATTAATGAAAATATTTGACAATGGACCACCATTGTGTTACCAAACAATACCATAGAAAACCCACACCTTTAACATTGAAAAATGTTGTTGTTCCATCTCTAAAGACATTTGTCAAAGACAATAACATGTTCATGACTTTAGGGTTAACTTTCTCTTATTAGTTTCATAGTAGAAGAATATTTTGGGAAAGGAAAAGAGAGGAATAAAAAAAAAATCTTGAAATCAAGACGAGAATATTAGCTCCATGGCTCCATTGAATGGAGAAATAACTTACTTGTCATAGAAACTCTAACAATATCCAATCTGGTGGATGTTTGAATTACAATCATGAGAAGAAAGGGAGAAATGTTGAAAATTCATGAGTGTGATATTCATTATGCAACATATCCCTAACTAGGAGACACAACAATAAAAAAATCTACATTTACAAGGTGAATAATTGTCAAGTCAAAACATGGGTTGTCTTGATCATATGTGTATTTAGTTATTCAAACTCATGAAAAAGGGTTTAAAATTTAATATTAACACCCAAATATGAGTATTTAGAAGTAAAATACTAAAATACAAAGTTGGAAGAAGATAATTGTATATGAAAATTATCCTTTTAGCAATATAGTTAATCAAATATTTATTTTTAAAAAAAAGCACCATAATTTTTAAGTGTTTTAATTAAAATGGGTAATATCTCATAACCTCCATGTTACCAAACTTTATTTCATATGTAATTTTAATGCCTTTTCTTATTATGAGATAGAAATAATATTTAATGAAATAACAATGTTATTACTTATGAAATCCACACTCCACTTTCATCCTCATTCTCATTATGTATTATGTACTATCTTTTTAATGTGTACAAATAATAAGATTAGGATTTGAAATGTATGGATTATGCATTTTTTTATGTGTGTGTGTTTTTTTAAGATCATTTATTATTATTATTATTTTACTATCAAGAAGATGTAAATAGATAAGTATTGTAAGTTATTGGTCTACCACTTGGGAAACTAGATAAATAGAATAATTTCAAAATTCTATAATTGCATATCTTTAGACTATTAGACTATCTTTCAAACTATAAAAAGAACTAAAAAATAAACTAAACCAAAAGATAAAAGTCAGATGATGGAAGTGGCATCATAGAAACTATGTTTAAAACATATGGATTGTTTGATCATTACCTTGTAGGAGAATCCAATGATATTGGTGGTTATAGCTCATTGTCATCATCCAAGGATGAAAAAGAAAAGTTTTCCAATTTGTTGGAAAAAACAAAAACTTTCCTTTTTAACCTATCCAGTTTGTTCGTTAGTTCAACCACACCACTCATAATTTCTTGTTGAGTGTTTGCATGGTCTATAAGTACCCTACCCATGTTAGTTTTGATATGACAATATAGGTTGAAAATACACATGTAGGAAGAATAGTAAACTATAGTAGAGTTTCCTAATTTGGGTATCCAATTCTTGGCATCTCAATCAACCTACATGGCAGGAATGAATCTTCTATCTTGTTTGACTTGGTCATCAACATCAAAGTCACTCTCCAAACTACTTCAAGGATGATATCCCTATATCTATACATGGAAGAGCGAGCGATCACTTGATCATAGGTTTGGATGGTAGAGGGGGAAGATGTATCGGAGGCTACAAAGGGGGAAGGAAGACTTCTTTCTGCCTCCTCATTGACTAGAGGAGAGTTGATGCCTAACCATGAAATGTGAAGAAAAATAAGGAGAGAAATGGAGGGGGAAATACAATAAGGGAGAGAGGTCTTGAAGCCAAGGATGAGGTCTAGAGGAGATGTAGGAGAAAAAACTAGAGGTGGACTAGAAGTAGAATCAAAAGAGGTGGTAGGGAAGTGAGATGAAAAAAGCTAGTGAAAACCAACCTTCAGAAAACTAGGCAGAGTGACTAGTGAGTAACAATATAAGAATCATGAGAAAAATGATTTAAAGGGAAAGTGATGGATTAAACCACCCATAATTAATAGAGAAAGGGAGGGGGAAATTAATAGAATGGAACTATCCCAAGATGCAAGAAAAAACCAAAAACTTGAAGTTTATTAACAAATAATTTCTCACAACATAGAATATTATGATACTGAACCTGAAAATCCTTAGAAGAGCCCATAATGATCCAAAGGTGAAATTCTTGGTGCTAGATAATTTCCAATTGAAGACCCCAATGAAGCATCCACACAACAATATCTCGATTGTAGAACTCACATTGAATCATACTCCCTCTAAAAAATGTTGAGTCCCAGAAATAGTAATTTCAAAAAATTGCTAGAGAGCCCACAAGGTGTGGTCATTTGATATATTATAAACAACAGGAAGATAATCTATCAATCCAATATTATTATACTTCTCTCCACATTGTGACTGACATATAAAATTCTCCCATCACTTTGTGTCATAATAGTGGATTAACCACCCAACAACTTCCATGCTTATCTTTAAGGAACCTTTGTAAACTAAATTTAGGATGGATCATCCTTATCAGGACTCCCACATGACAAAAAGAGATTACCTCGATGACCTCCCATGGTTTCACAAGATTCCCCATTAAGCTCAGTTGTACTGTATTACATGCATAATTCCATTTGGGTTTTTTTTCTACCATTTCTTAAATTCTTGACATACATTTCAAATAGTGGAGGTATCCCACCCATGTGAACAACCACCATGGGGAGAATTTTCCTTCTCTACTATCTCTTTCTAGGTGATGCTTAATGAGTCCAAAAGAGCTTGGAGCCAATTTATGTCCAATGTTTCAACTTTACAACATATAACTTCGTTAGCCAATTTGTTTGCCATATTTTTTCCACTACTTTAGATGTGGGAAAGAACAAGTGTTTTAATTACAGTTAGTAGAGCCTTGATTCTAACTAAACCTACTATGAGTCTTCATTTATCAACTTATGGTAATTATGGATATTGGCTATAATTAAACCTTTTTCAATAGTAGAGAGTTATGAAACATTTCTAGTATCGATTCCTAATGCCCTACATATATGTGTGCTATTTCTACATGCTCATCTCTAAAACCCCTCTGAAACTAGTGAGCCCTAGGTTTCCATTAGAGGCACCATCAAAATTTATCTTTGAGAAATACTTAAGAGGTGGGAACCATTTATTAGAGGTTGTATGATTGGGATGGAAATTCAATGTTTGAAATATTTAAGGGGATTGATTTAGTCTGAAGAGTGAGAGAATAAAAGAATACTTAAGATTGCATTCCAAATATTGGTTGGACCATGGGATTGTTGGGAAAAATACTGAGAGGAGGGGGGGGGGGGTGAATCAAACATTTAGAAAATCAAGCTTTTTACTTTTCATGCTCTAAAACCTATACTCGCCATTTTTCTGCAGCTAACTGAGCATATGGCACGTTGATATCCTTATAACCATACACATACACTGGTATGAATTAATTTACGCCACAATTCTTCACCTATATCATTCATCTTCATTCATTAGAGACTTGAACAATAAACAAGGCAAGAAGAACAAAAATAAACCATCACACAAAGCATCACACATGAACACCGTGATTTTTAGGTGGAAACCCAAGTCGGGAGAAAACCACCGCTGCAGTTGCTCAGCCTTCAATATTTTATTATAGAGAAAACATCTTACAACATATGTGCTGGTGCAGACTCCTACCAGCACGCAGGCACCCACCTGCGCTCGTTTACCAGCCTCTCCTGGAAGGGAGCTCCAACCCCCTGACTCGTTTACCAGCCTCTCCCGGAAGGGAGCTACGACCCCCTGATCTCGTTTACCAGCCTCACTTGGAAGGGAGCTACAACCCCCTGACTGAAGGCTACAACCCTCAGCACCTCTATGGACCACGTTTCATCAATTTTCACACTGGATCCAAAGCTTCCTTTAGGACACCACTTGCAGGCCACGTTTCATCATATTTTCAGACTGGACCCTTTCCATACTTTTAAGCATAGTCAACCATGAAACAGATACATATAACTCACTGACAGATATCAGTAAACCAGTAGAACAGATCAGACATTTCTTACCACAGACTTCAGCAAACCCTAGTTTGCATACGCGCTTTCCTTTCTCTGATGTCGCGTATATACGCGCTTCCGTTCACATAAACCAGCGTATACTTCTGTACACATTACAGAGCTCATTTCATTGCGCATACGCGCTTTCTCTTCAGTGAAGCCGCGTATATACGCGCTTCCTCTGCGACGAACTAGCGTATGGATCTTCAACTATTACAGAGCTGCATACTTCTTTAGATTAGATCTTCAGTTCAAATTCAACCCTTTACTTCAGACAGATGTTCGCCTCATCACAGATCTAATCACTCCATAAACAGATCTAGTAGATACAAATACATTTCAAATCTAGATCCCCTTCTTCATCATTTTCTTCATTGATGCATCATAGATTCAGATCTATCATCAAGCCTTTACCCTTTCCATACATATATACTTCACAGAGAAGTATTCATTCAAGCTCAGACATCTTGCACCCACACTCATGATTTGCACAATGAATTTCTTCTCTTTATATAGGTTTACCCTTTTTCAATACCATGAGCCCTTTTTTTTTTCAATACCATGAGCCAAAACAATACCATGAGCCCAAAACTACATTACTTCCGATGGTATTCCTGGACGGGGTCATTTAGACGAATCATTACCCAATACAATGGGTCAATACCATGGTGGTTACCCCTGGTTTTGCACTTTTTGAGCGCTTTTTCCCATACGCGACTTATCACGTTCTTTCCCGCGTGCATACGCGACTTCCCCTAGACATATCCGCGTATGCCTTGAGACATACTCTTTTTACCATAGATTTAGCACATGCTGAATTCCTTTCTTCATTTCCTTCTGTACTCACTGTAGATACATCAGATTTACTTCATCAAGAACATATTCTATCAAGCACAACTTCATCAAATAAAGTCTGTCATCATCTTCATCAAGTGGTTTCCATTCAAGGAACAACACTAAAGATCATATTGCTAACAAACATCATTTCATATCAGATTTACATCATTTACCAAGTCCATCAGGTCAAGAATAACTTCATCAGGTGGATTGCCATCAAGGACAACACCTGCCAACATTCTCATGTCTTCATATTCATTCAGTGGGTTGCCATCAAGGACAACACTCTGCATCATATTTCCAACAATCTCCCCCTTTGGACTTGATGGCAACGACGATGGTGTTTGGTTACCACAACAGATAGGTACATTAAGAATACAATGACACCATGTCACATTCTCCATTTTTGACACCATTCTTTCTCTTCATTCAAACACCATGTCACTCTTCCCCTTTGACATCAAGGGCAAAGGGCGGATCAAAAACCAACATACTCTCCCCCTTTTCTCCTCATGTGGAAGAAAATGTTCACATCCTGAGCATGTCACACCGTTCTCCCCCGAGTCTTGCATACTTCGAATCTTCAAACATATTTTTCAATAAAGTACATGACTCTACAAACTTCCTATCACCAATGACTCATACTTACAACACATATCCAACCAAGTGGATTTACATATGAGACTCAAGTACCCAACCAAGTGGGTTTACACATTTCAACTCAGCTACCCAACCAAGTGGGTTTACATAAAGTGACTCAGCTACCCAACCAAGTGGGTTTACAAATTTGACAAATTCTTACATGACTGAATATTACAAATTTACACCATGGGTCTCAACAAGCCCTTTTCATAAAAAATATGACCATTTATGACCAACACCAGAAAATCCTCAAGAAAGAGAACATATTTCGGAACCATCATAATGCCAAAAATGCATTATACTCAGCAAAGCTAATGCTCCCCCTGAATCTGTGCATCCAAACATCCTTTCCATGTGACTAAGGCTCCCCCTTAGTTTGTGCATCCTGAACACTTTCACCAACTTCATCAAATCATTAGAAAAAGAATTATGAGTACTGGAACACCACCAGAGATACCAAACAGTATCAGATATACCAAACAGCACTGCAGCTGTGCTGAAAAGAGCTGACTCCAAACAGAAAAATGTCAGCAATCAGACATACGTCGTTTTCTGTGCATGAACTCGCGTATATACGCGACTGTGTTTCAGGAAACCCACGTATCCAATACCATCTTCTATATTTTAACCAGATCTGATCCTCTTGTGAGAAAAAGATATGTGAAGATCTAAATTTTCTTTCAGATATTTTAATGCTCCTGACTTTGCTGTGATGGATAGAAGGAAGAAGGTTCCTGTCATCCAACGGTTGCAGCATAAGCACATTAGTAACCAAGCTTCTGGATTATTCAAAGATCAATACACCTTCCAAGAGAGATTATCATACCGTGAGCAACATATTCGTCTGTGTAGCAGAAAATCATCCATGTAATCAATATCACCAAGACTTCAGATTGAAATATTGGCAACATATGAGCAAACCATCCTGTTCATAGTGAGAACTCGGGATGATTCATCTGCTTCTAATCAAACGATAATCTAACCCATGTGTGAGCACAAAAGATACTTATCAACAACCAGGGCTCAAAATATCATCATAATAAACCATGTACCAAGTCATCATCATTTGAGCATGAGTATCACAAAAACCAAAGAATAAGCAGTCATATTGCCAACAATGCAATCATTAGTATTCAATCTGCTGCTCCCCCTGAACCAGTGCTCTTTCTTAACTTGTGCAACCTGAATACGTTCATCAGCAAGTCATCAGCAACAATCTTTGCATGATCTGTCCTTATCTTCGAATTATAAGACTTCCAATCTCAGCAACGAATACTCTTCATCAAAAAGCAAACAGGACTCATCCATAATTTTCAACATAAGACATCAAGAATCATATCATCATTATTTAGAATTGAGGAATTAAGCTGATACAGAGTCAATAGTACAGTTTTTAACAATCAGACTGATACTCCCCCTGAACCTCTGCTCCAGATCTTCAGCTATCATATAAATTCTCTTATCATCAATGCATACGCGACTGTGTCTGCAGGAACTAGCGTGTATACGCGACTTTTGTTCATAGAACCCGCGTATGGAAAGTGAAGCATAGAAATTTTTCACATTCCTTCATCTCCCCCTGAACTTGTACTTCCTGTACCTGTCTTCTTCATATCAGATGCTCTGTCAGAAGTAAACATAACCAGAATGATCAAATCAACCATGAGATTTATCATACATTGCTCCCCTTGTGACGATACATTACTAAATCTCATAATGTATCCCACATCATTCCTGCAGTCAATAAGAGAAGTAAGCTTCGGAAGCGGATGACTGCAGTAGGGTCAGTATTCCCTACGTTTCTGATTGGTCTTCCTTCTTTTTCCAAATTTGCTTGAACTTCCTAACTGTATGCTGAAAATTGTCCACTTTCTCAGATCTGTTCAACCTGCATTCCTTTTCTACATGTCGATACTTGTTACAGGAATAACATCTCATGTGTCCAGAGAAATAAGCATAAGAATCATAATGAGTATTTCTAATCTTCCTCCTTTTTCAATCAACTGCTTTATGTCCATACATGTTACATGAGAAACAATATCCCCTGAAGAAACCATAAAACTTTCTTTCTTGCTGAAGGGAACCGTTTGTTTGAGGCCGAAATGATCCGTCTCAATTGTTTGAACATTACCCATAGTTATGACATTTAAAACATTCAACGTTCTTGAATGAATTCCTTTGAGAATTCATGATTGTTGGTTGATCTTTTGTTTCTTTCAACACTTCAGGTTTTGCATTGACTTCCTTTGAATTTTTAGCACTTCCTTGTGAGCTAGATTCTCCTTTAACAGTTTCATGAAAACCAAGACCAAGTTTGATAGAAGGAGACCTTTGACTACTAAGAATATTATCCAAGATATTAGTGCTATCTTGAAACCTTAAAAGTTTAACCTTTTCTTCTAATTTACCTTTGAGAATATTTACCTCAACCTCCAAGTCTTGACATTGCTTTGTCATGCTTTCTTCTTTCCTTCTTGCATCTTCTACTTGATCCTTCAGATTTAGAATCTCTTCTTTCAACCAATTTTCGTTTTATTCACATGTTTGTTGTAGCTCTTCATTCTTCTTCTTCGATGCTTTGAGATCTTCTTTCAGAGATATGTTTTCTGCTTCAAGTCCTGCATTCTTCTTATTTGATTTATCCAGGTCTTCTTTGAGGGAAATGATTTCTGCTTCAAGTCCTTCATTTTCAAATGATTGTAGAGGTTCCTCACTCTTCTTACTTGATGTTTCAAGTTTTCCTTGTAGAGAGATGATTCCAGCTTCAAGACCTTCATTCTTCCTTTTTGATTTTTCCAGATCTGTTTTTAGAGAAACGTTTTCTGCTTCAAGTCCTTCATTCTTCTTATTTGATTCTTCAATATCTGCTTGCAGAGAGATGATTCCAGCTTCATATCCTTTACTTCGATTGTATACATCATCGAACATCCTTTTTAGTCTAAAGATCAACTTTTTGGAGGCAGATTCCTTCTCATTAAATATTCTTTGTTGATCTTTGATAACTTCTTTTAAATCCACAACATTACTTTCTACATCATTGCTTGCACAGATAAGATTACAAGGACCCCAATCACTATCAGATTCATCTTTGTCAACTTCTGCTGTACAGGTTTTCTGAGACATCTCCTTAATTTGAGTAGCCTTTTGCTTCTTTGCCATGAGCACTTGTAGAGCTTGGTCATAATCTTCTTCATCTTCACTTTCACTATCATAACCTTTGCATATACAGTTAAGTAAAATACAAGAACAACGATCAATACCTGTTTCATCTCCTTCAATTTCTTCTATACATGATTTCTGAGGCCTCTTCTTTCCTTGAGTAACCTTCTTCTTTTGCTTCTTTCCCATTGCGACTGATCTCCTTCAAGCGATCAAGCTTCTGCAGAAGGACCTGCTCTGATACCAATTGTTGGGAAAAATACTGAGAGGGGGGGGTGAATCAGTATTTACTGATTATTCAAAGCTTTTACTTTTTCATGCTCTAAAACCCATACGCTACTTTTCTGAAGCCAACTAGCATATACACGCGGATATCCTTCATAAAACTCGCATATACACACAGATCTTATTATGCCATTAAATATTTACTTAGATCTATGCAACATTCATTCTTCTGATGTTTAGTTAATAGTAAACATGAGCAGAAATAATAGAATAAACCATCACACAAGCATCACACATGAACACCAGGATTTTAGGTGGAAACCCAAGTCGGGAGAAAACCACCGCAGCTTGCTCGGCCCTTCAATATTTTATTATAGAGAAAATATATGCCACAGCATATGTGGCTGGTGGCAGATTTAATAAAGACACAGCACCCAATTGCGTCAGCATCAGTCCTCCTGAATGTGAGCTCCAACCACCTGCTTACTCACCTCTCTGAAGGGAGCCACGACCTCTCACTGAAGGCTCATTCTCCAGCCTCACCTGGAAGGGAGCTACAACCCCCTGACTGAAGGCTACAACCCTCAGCACCTCTATGGACCACGTTTCATCAATTTTTACACTGGATCCAAAGCTTCCTTTAGGACACCACTTGCAGGCCACATTTCATCATATTTTCAGACTGGACCCTTTCCATACTTTTAAGCACAGTCAACCATGAAACAGATACATATAACTCACTGACAGATATCAGTAAACCAGTAGAACAGATCAGACATTTCTTACCACAGACTTCAGCAAACCCTAGTTTGCATACGTGCTTTCCTTTCTCTGATGTCGCGTATACACGCGCTTCCGTTCACACAAACCAGCGTATACCTCTGTACATATTATGGATCTCATTTCATTGCGCATATGCGCTTTCTCTTCAGCGAAGCTGCGTATATACGCGCTTCCTCTGCGACGAACTAGCGTATGGATCTTCAACCATTACAGAGCTGCATACTTCTTCAGATCAGATATTCAGTTCAGATTCAACCCTTTACTTCAGACAGATGTTCGCCTCATCATAGATCTAATCACTCCATAAACAGATCTAGTAGATACAAATACATTTCAGATCTAGATCCCCTTCTTCATCATTTTCTTCATTGGTGCATCATAGATTCAGATCTATCATCAAGCCTTTACCCTTTCCATACAGATATACTTCACAGAGAAGTATTCATTCAAGCTCAAACATCTTGCACCCACACTCATGATTTGCACAATGAATTTCTTCTCTTTATATAGGTTTACCCTTTTTCAATACCATGAGCCAAACAATACCATGAGCCCAAAACTACATTACTTCCGATGGTATTCCTGGACGGGGTCATTTAGACGAATCATTACCCAATACAATGGGTCAATACCATGGTGGTTACCCCTGGTTTTGCACTTTTTGAGCGCTTTTGCCCATATGCGACTTATAAGGTTCTTTCCCGCGTGCATACGCGACTTCCCCTAGACATATCCGCGTATGCCTTGAGACATACTCTTTTTACCATAGATTTAGCACATGCTGAATTCCTTTCTTCATTGCCTTCTGTACTCACTATAGATACATCAGATTTACTTCATCAAGAACATATTCTATCAAGCACAACTTCATCAAATAAGTTGTCATCACCTTCATCAAGTGGGTTGCCATTCAAGAACAACACTCAGCATCAGATTGCTAACAAACATCATTTCATATCAGATTTACATCGTTTACTAAGTTCATCAAGTCAAGAATAACTTCATTAAGTGGTTTTCCATCAAGGACAACACATGTCAACAGTCTCATGTCTTCATCTTCATTCAGTGGGTTGCTATCAAGGACAACACTCTGCATCATATTGCCAACAATCTCCCCCTTTGGACTTGATGGCAACCACGATGGTGTTTGGTTACCACAACAGATAATTACATTAAGAATACAAAGACACCATGTCACTCTCTCCATTTTGACACCATTCTTTCTCTTCATTCAAACACCATGTCACTCTCCCCCTTTGACATCAAGGGCAAAAGGCGGATCAAAACCAACATACTCTCCCCCTTTTCTCCTCATGTGGAAGAAATGTTCTGCAGATCTGATATGTACAGAAGTGACCAAGCTCCCCCTGAGTTCATGCTGAATCTTCAAACATATTTTTCAATAAAGTACATGACTCTACGAACTTCATATCACCAATGACTCATACTTACAACACATATCCAACCAAGTGGATTTACATATGAGACTCAAGTACTCAACCAAGTGGGTTTACACAATTCAACTCAGCTACCCAACCAACTGGGTTTACATAAAGTGACTCAGCTACCCAACCAAGTGGGTGTACAAATTTGACAAGTCCTTACATGACTGAATATTACAAATTTACATCATGGGTCTCAACAAGCCCTTTTCATCAAAAATATGACCATTTATGACCAACACCAGAAAAACCTCAAGAAAGAGAACATATTTCGGAACCATCATAATGCCAATAATGCATTATACTCAGCAAAGCTAATGCTCCCCCTGAATCTGTGCATCCAAACATCCTTTCCATGTGAATAAGGCTCCCCCTTAGTTTGTGCATCCTGAACACTTTCACCAACTTCATCAAATCATTAGAAAAAGAATTATGAGAACTGGAACACCACCAGAGATACCAAACAGTATCAGATATACCAAACATCACTGCAGCTATGCTGAAAAGAGCTGACTCCAAACAAAAAAATGTAAGCAATCAGACATACGCGGTTTTCTGTGCATGAACTCGCGTATATACGCGACTGTGTTTCAGGAAACCCGCGTATCCAATACCATATTCTATATTTTAACCAGATCTGATCCTCTTGTGAGAAAAAGACAGTGTTCAGCTTCTTTCTGGGATATTTGAATGCTTCCCTGGACTACAGATAGGTAGAACAGTGTAGTTGTGTCTTCAAGCGTCATCCAACGATTGTAGCATAAGCACATTAGTAACCAAGCCTTCAGATTCTTTGCAGCATCAATACAATCTTTCCAAGAGAGATTATCATACCAGAACAACATCTTCAAATACGTGTCAAGCAATCATTCATGTGGTCCAATATCACCATGATCTTCAAGATTTAACATGAAGTAACATATGTAGGCAAAAGATCTCAACCATAGTAACAAACTCTGCATGATCTATTCTTATTTCTGAATCAAACGACATCCAACTCATCCATGTGTGAGCACAAAAGATACTTATCAGCAACCAGGGCTCAAAAATCTCATCATAATAATCCATGTACCAAGTCATCATCATTTGAGCATGAGTATCACAAAAACCAAAGAATAAGCAACCATATTGCCAACAATGCAATCATCAACCTGCTACTCCCCCTGGACCAGTGATCCTTCTTAACTTGTGCAACCCCAATAATGCTCACTCGTTAAAGTCATCAAGAACAATCTCTCGCATGATCCGCCCTTATCTTCTAATTATAAGACTCTCCAATCTCAAAGATAATAAATCTAATACTCTTCATCAAAAAAGCAAAACAGACTCATCCATATCAAACATAAGACATCAAGAATCATATCATCATTATTTAGAACTCGAGGAATTAACCCCGAGCACAGAATAATAGTATGCTTTTTAACAATCGATCGAGCATCTCTCAGTCCTGGCTCCAGATCTTCAAATTTATCATATAAATTCTCTTATCATCAATCTCTACTGATCAAGAATCATTGATTTAGCTGCAGTATACTAATGACTTTCTTTGTTCAGAACCACATGCTTTTTATCCCATAGAAATTTGTTATCCCTTCATCTTCCTAACTTGTAATTCCATCGTTTTCTTTCGATCAATTCGTCGTATAACATAACCAGAATGATCAAATCAACCATGAGATTTATCATACATTGCTACCCTTGTGACGATACATTACTAAATCTCATAATGTATCCCACATCATTCCTGCAGTCAATAAGAGAAGTAAGCTTCAGAAGCGGATGACTGCAGTAGGGTCAGTATTCCCTACGTTTCTGATTGGTCTTCCTTCTTTTTCCAAATTTGCTTGAACTTCCTAACTGTGTGCTGAAAATTGTCCACTTTGTCAGATCTGTCCAACCTGCATTCCTTTTCTACATGTCCATACTTGTTACAAGAATAACATCTCATGTGTCCAGAGAAATAAGCATAAGAATCATAATGAGTATTTCTAATCTTCCTCCTTTTACAATCAGCTGCTTTATGTCCATACTTGTTGCATGAAAAACAATATCCCTTGAAGAAACCAGAGTACCTTTCTATGTAGGAACTGTTTGTTTGAGGCTGAAATGATCTGCTCCTGCAATTTGCTGCAACATGCACATAATTATGACATTTGAAACATTCAACATTATTGAATGATTTCCTTTGAGATTTCATCATTGTTGGTTGACCTTTTGTTTCTTTCAACTCTTCAGGTTTTGCATTGACTTCCTTTGAATCTTTAGCACTTCCTTGTGAACTAGATTCTCCTTTAACAGTTTCATGAAAACCAAGACCAAGTTTGATAGAAGGAGACCTTTGACTACTAAGAATATTATCCAGAATCTTAGTACTATCTTGAAACCTCAAAAGTTTAACCTTTTCTTCTAATTTACCTTTGAGAACGTTTACCTCAACCTCCAGGGCTTGACATTGCTTTGTCATGCTTTCTTCTTTCCTTCTTCCATCTTCTACTTGATCCTTCAGATTTAGAATCTCTTCTTTCAACCAATTTTTGTTTTCTTCGCATGTTTGTTGCAGCTCTTCATTCTTCTTCTTCGATGCTTCGAGATCTTCTTTCAGAGATATGTTTTCTGCTTCAATTCCTGCATTCTTCTTATTTGATTTATCCAGGTCTTCTTTGAGGGAAATGATTTCTGCTTCAAGTCCTTCATTTTCAAATGATTGTAGAGGTTCCTCACTCTTCTTACTTGATGTTTCAAGTTTTTCTTGTAGAGAGATGATTCCAGCTTCAAGACCTTCATTCTTCCTTTTTTATTTTTCCAGATCTGTTTTTAGAGAAACGTTTTCTGCTTCAAGTCCTTCATTCTTCTTATTTTATTCTTCAAGATCTGCTTGCAAAGAGATGATTCCAGCTTCATATCCTTTACTTCGATTGTATACATTATCGAACATCCTTTTCATTCTAAAGACCAACCTTTTGGAGGCAGAGTCCTTCTCAATAAATATTCTTTGTTGATCTTTGATGACTTCTTTTAAATCCACAACATCACTTTCTACATCTACATCATTGCTTGCACCGATAAGATTACAAGGACCCCAATCACTATCAAATTCATCTTTGTCAACTTCTGCTATACAGGTTTTCTGAGACATCTCCTTACTTTGAGTAGCCTTTTGCTTCTTTGCCATGAGCACTTGTAGAGCTTGGTCAGAATCTTCCATCTTCACTTTCACTATCATAACCTTTGCATATACAGTTAAGTAAAATACAAGAACAACGATCAATACCTGTTTCATCTCCTTCAATTTCTGCTTTACATGAACTCTGAGGCCTCTTCTTTCCTTGAGTAACCTTCTTCTTTTGCTTCTTTCCCATTGCGACGGATCTCCTTCAAGCGATCAAGCTTCTGCAGAAGGACCTCCTCTGATACCAATTGTTGGGAAAAATACTGAGAGGGGGGGGTGAATCAGTATTTACTGCATATTCAAAAAATTTTACTTTTTCACTCTCTAAAACCTATACGCTACTTTCCTTTAGTAAAATTGCGTATACACGCAGATATCCTTTATACAACTCGCATATTAGCAGAGATCTAGATATGCAGATATTTATTAACTCATATCTTCATTTATATCATTCCATCATTCATTCATTAGATGTTCTACAAACAGTAAACATGTGCAGTAAGAACAGAATAAACCATCACACATAAGCATCACACATGAACACCAGGATTTTTAGGTGGAAACCCAAGTCGGGAGAAAACCACCACTGCCGTTGTCTCAGCCTTCAATATTTTATTATAGAGAAAACATCTTACAACATATGTGTCAGCAGACTTCTACCAAAGACGCAGCACCCACCACGTCACATCTCCTGGAAGGGAGCTCCAACCCCCCGACTCGTTTACCAGCCTCTCCTGGAAGGGAGCTACGACCCCCTGATCTCGTTTACCAGCCTCACCTGGAAGGGAGCTACAACCCCCTGACTGAAGGCTACAACCCTCGGCACCTCTATGGACCACGTTTCATCAATTTTCACACTGGATCCAAAGCTTCCTTTAGGATACCACTTGCAGGCTACATTTCATCATATTTTCAAACTGGACCCTTGCCATACTTTTAAGTATAAATAACCATGAAATGATACATATAACTCATCGACAGCATATCGCAAACCAACAGGTCGTACGACATTTCTCAATACGTATCAAGAACCCTAGTTTGCATACGTTTTTTCCTTCTTCGATGTCGCGTATATACGCGCTTCTCGTTCACACAAACCACAGATACCTCTCACATATTATAGATCTCATTTTCATTGCGCATACGCGCTTTTTCTTTAGCGAAGCCGCGTATATACGTGCTTCCTCTGCGGCGAACGAGCATATAGATCTTCAATTTTTATAGAGCAACATACTTCTTCAGATCAGATATTCAGTTCAGATTCAACCCTTTACTTCAGACAGATTTTTGCCTCATCATATATCTAATCACTCCATAAACAGATCTAGTAGATACAAATACATTTCAGATCTAGATCCCCTTCTTCATCATTTTCTTCATTGGTGCATCATAGATTCAGATCTATCATCAAGCCTTTACCCTTTCCATACAGATATACTTCACAGAGAAGTATTCATTCAAGCTCAGACATCTTGCACCCACACTCATCATTTGCACAATGAATTTCTTCTCTTTATATAGGTTTACCCTTTTTCAATACCATGAGCCAAAACCACATTACATCCGATGGTATTCCTGGACGGGGTCATTTAGACGAATCATTACCCAATACAGTGGGTCAATACCATGGTGGTTACCCCTGGTTTTGTACTTTTTGAGCGCTTTTGCCCATACGTGACTTGGGACGTTGTTTCCCACGTGCATACGCGACTTCCCCTAGACATATCCGCGTATGCCTTGAGACATACTCTTTTCACCATAGATTTAGCACATGCTGAATTCCTTTCTTCATTGCCTTCTGTACTTACTGTAGATACATCAGATTTAGTTCATCAAGACATATTCTATCAAGCACAACTTCAATTGCAAGGAATATTTATGTTACTTTTCCCATTATAGAGTGCCACATTGTGTCCAAATTTATGGATTGATATTTGATGGTTCTTCTATTCCTTTCCTTCTATATTTCCCATAGGATAAATCTTGGGAATAGTTGTCGGACTCTATTTAAGAAATGATTGGTAAATGGTTCAAAGTTCCATTCTTAATTATTGAATGAATGCTGTCCCTATTTTGATTTGGTTGTTGAAATATTATAATTGATCAATCCCATATTTCTGCTACAAAACTATAGTTGTTTCCATTTTATCCATGTAGAGGAAACATTTGGTTGGACCATAAAAGTCTCTTCTTTGGATATTTTGCTAGGTTAGGATTTTATTTTGCATGAGGATCCAGAGAAGGTAAGTCAATTTAGGCCATATTTTGGAGTCCTAAATATTCTTCCATTTAGTTGGGTTGGATTTCCCTTCAATTCCTACAATTATGTTGTAAGCTTCGTTTAGATTGAAAGTTCCTTTAGGTTGATGTCCCCATCTATATATGAATTTTAATGTTGAAATTTGATTTTCCTATTTTCCAACTCCTTGTTTTTCCGAGCTTATGTTTGATAGATAATGCATGTATTACTGACATTGTATCTATTGATTTTTTCATGGGGATTGCATCTATTATTGTTTGACTAAGATATTTCATTGTGATGTCATATAGGTTTTTAGAGTACACAATTTCCTTGTTGCTCTAGCTTAGGCCATTATTTCCAAGAGTCTTCAAATAAGAGGTCCAAGTTTCCTTCTCTAATCTCCCAGAAGCTATGGTTTTGGATGAGGTGCTTGTTTTCCTATGTCGAGTTCCAAAGATGCGATCCCTTAATCTCCCCTCCCCCTCCGAGTTGTTTTTGTTGTTTTTCATCAATTCCTAGGACATATTTTTTCCTTCCACATTTTTCTCCATAATAGTGCTTGGGGATTTAAGCCATTTCCACCATCTTTTGGTTCCTAGAGCTTGGATAAGAATTTCAAGGTCTCTTAGGCATAAGCCACCAAATTTTTTGGTTTGCAGTGTTTTTACGAGGTCACAAGGGCCCATTTCTTTTCCTAATTGGGTCCAGCCCACATAAAATATCTTTGAGGTGAAAATTTTATGGATGGAAGTTTATCTTAAATATTAGAAGCCTTGGAAAATCTTACTAGTCCCTAATATGCAAATTGTAAAATTTTTGGAAATAATTTTGTAAAAATATTTATATTTCTAATGATTTTATATTAGTTTATGTAAAATTTTAGTGATTTTTAAGGTAACATGAATTTATACTATAAAATATAGGCGAATACTTTTTGGAAAAAATGGAATTTGGTGAATAATTGTTTTGAATAAATCATGGAAAATTCGCCTACCTATGAATATTATTCCCTAAAATTTTCCACGGATCTCTATAAGTTTCTTATATTTTGTAGAATGAATTTAGGGGCTTCCAGAGCAAAGAAGAGATGGATAGGTATAGTTTGGAGTGTTGATTCGAGAAAGGTGAGTCTGCTAGCTAGAATGGGAGCTCTAAAGGTCCAACAAGAGATTTTCCTCACCCTGCTTTGCAAAATTTCTTCCCAAAATTTTACTCTAACGAGAGTTTCTACCAGTGGAGACCTAAGATATTTGGATGGAAGGGAACTAATTTGAGTATAGAACAATCTGGAGATGTTGACTTGAATGGAAATAGGGGTATTGAAGAAAAATTATGAGATTTGGAAATGTTAATATCTATGCCCGAGGCATTTGAAAAATCATTCAGAATAGATTTGAACTTCTCTACTTCCCTTATAGTAGGTTGGGCCATGAGGAGGGTTTCATCAACAAGATATTGATCTGTGGGTCGATTCAGGATTTATGATGGGTAATCCTTTTAGATTGACTTTCATGATAACTAATTTTATATCTCAGCTGAAAACTTCCACCATGAAAAGGAAGAGATAGGGTGAGGTAGGTCCTCTCTAGCATAACCCCTTACATTATGTAGGTAAGAGTGTCGTTACTTGTGAATCTGATCCCCATTGTCCAGTCATGGAAACAGGATTAGGAGGGTTCAACCCTAATTTTATTTATTTATTTATTCTTTTCATTCACTTCTATGTTTCCTTCTTTCCCTTTCTTATGCATAGGGAATGGTGGTCAACAATTCCATGCTGCCATGCGGTAATTCACCAGGACTCATCCAACCAATAGGTGAGTGGGTGGTTGGGACATATGCATCTCCCCACTTCACAACACTATCTCACATCTTGACTCTCGACCTATGACCTAGTCAGGTTCATCCAATCCTAGAACTCATGACTTACCTTCCTCCCAACCGCTTGACCCCCAAACTTCAACCTAGTCGAGTCGACATATCAACTATGCATCCGTCTGTCAATGCACAACTCGACCTCCTGACCTCCGACTAAGTCGGGGTCAACATGTTTTTACTTATGTTACCACCAAAGCATTTGTTCTGACCTCTGAACTTTGAGTTATTCGCTTGATTGTGTGGACCCCACAAATAGTCCATGTGGGTTTTCCTCTGAGCAATCGGGCAAGAGGATAATCTGGCTTCTCCAATCAAAATATTTCCCACCTGAGGTTTTGATCTAAAAAAGAATAAGCCTATCTGATCCCACCTATAATTTCAGGGTTTCGCTTCCTTATGCCACATTGAATTCCCTTCCTTTAACATTCTATGATGGCTCGGTCAAGGGACTTCGACTTTGCACCATGCAAAGCCTTCAGTAGATATCTATGTGCTCTCCCCAGAGACCAGATCTACCACTCTGGAGGCTTCTTCGAGCTGTTCCTCTTGACCGCGACTTGGTCCAAAAGTTCAATTTCTAGATCAAATTTAATATTTCATCACTCCATTGAATTCAGACTAAGACGTTCAACAAAGTTACCCTTTCTGAGCTTGGGTGATAGCTACATTGAGGGGTTCCTACCCCGCGGGCATTCCCAGCCTTCGGGTAGGGACCTCTTCGCATGGTGGTGTACCCTCTCCTACATCTACTATCTAATATCTAACAGAGTCCTAGAGCAAACTTTCGAGAGGTTCCTTGTTGTGAAACCAGCTCCAAAAATAGAAGAAAAGAGATATAAATGCCTTAGAAATAAGCCACTTTGAGGGGGCAACCTCAAATACATTACATGAATGAAATTTTTTTGGATGATACAAATTACAAAACATCCTTTCTATATATAGGAGTCCATGGGGCCATAATGTAATCCTAGTGGGGCCACAATGTAATCCTAGCCGACCAAACAATAATAATTTAAGGGCACAATAATAACAATATGGGGGTTACAGGGGTACAATAATAACAATAAGGGGGTTACACTAATAACAATAAGGGACTATACTAGTAATATAGGGACCTAACATGCCCCTCTCCTTCAAAAAAGTGTTTTCCTCAACGCTTGAGTAGCTATGGGTGCTTCTGTATAAAATTCTCATCCTCCCATGTAGAATCTTCAGTGGGTAAGTTCTTCCACTTGATGAGATACTCTGAAATTGATCGATTCCGTAGCTGTCGAGTTCTTGTTTCCGTGACCGCTTCAGGTTCCAATATGATTTTTCCTTCCTCATCAAGTTCTGGCAATATTGTTTGAACTGGAAGATTTTCACCTGTAACCTTCTTTAAGCATGAAACATGGAAAACTGGATGCACTCGTGAAGAAGCAGGAAGCTCCAATTTGTATGCCATAGTACCAATCTTTTGCAACACCTTGTAAGGACCATAGTACTTTGGCGATAATTTATTATCCTTCTTAGCTTGCTTGATGGACATTTGTTTGTATGGTTGTAGCCGTAAAAATACCCAATCTCCTACATCAAAACTTCTCTCGCTCCGATGTTGATTTTCCTGTTGTTTCATTCGATTTTGTGCCAAATTCAGGTTATCCTTTAAGAGTTGGAGAACTTCTTGTTGATGCTCGATGTGATCTTCCACTGCTTGAACCTTCAAATTTTCTCTTAAAGATGATGTGATGGATGGTGGATGATATCCACAAAGTGCCATAAATGGGGTCATTTTTGCTGCAGTATGGAAGGAAGTGTTATACCACCATTCAGCTAGAGGTAACCACTTGACCCATTGTGTTTGTTTATCAGATACAAAACAACGAAGATATCCTTCCAAACATTTATTTACTATCTCAGTTTGACCATCAGATTGATGATGATAAGATGAGCTATGAGCTAATTGAGTACCCAAACAAGAAAATAACTCCGTCCAAAAATTTCCAGTAAATGGGATCTCTGTCGCTCACAATAACCCTTGGGCTTCCATGTAGCTTTTGAATTCTGTCCATAAATGTAGTAGCAACTGTACTTGCTTTAAATGGATGAGATAATGCACAAAAGTGTGCATACTTGGTAAGTCTACCAACTACCACCATGATGACACTCTTTCCTTCGGACTTAGGTAAACCTGTGATAAAATCCATTGAAATCTCCTCCCAACGTTGACCTGGAATGGACAAAGGTTGTAGAAGTCCTGGGGTCTTAATTGTTTCCACTTTATTCTGTTGGCAAACCAAACATTCCGCCACAAACTTTCGAATATCAGATTTAAGGCCATCCCAAAAAAAATCTTTCTTCACCCTGTGGTAAGTTTTTAAAAATCCTGAGTGTCCTCCTAGAGGAGAAGTGTGCAATTCCAAAAGAATCTTTTGTTTTAGTTGGGAATTCTTACAAAGATATAAGTGATCTTTGTACCATAAGGAATCATTTTTTCCAACTAAATGTATCAGATGTACTAGGATCTTGCTGCAACTTTTGAATGAGTGTCCACACTTCTTCGTGGACAATGGATCTAAGATGGATGGTTTGAAAAATGACATGGAAGCTAAGATGGATGGCATGGAAGATGGAATGGAATCTAAGATGGACGACATGGAAGCTAAGATGGAAAACATGAAGAATGATCTAAAAGCAGACATGGAAGGTTTGACAAAGTTGATACAAGAAATGTTTCCTAATGGTGAAAAGATAGTAGAGGAAACTCATGATGAGAACAAAATAAATGTTAATCGTGATTTCATAAACTCTAATTTTGGAGGGAAGAACCACCATATTCCAAAATTGGATATGAGGAAGTTTTATGGAAAGGATCTTGTAACATGGATACTACAGATGGAGAAATATTTTGATCTCAAGAATGTGCAAAACACACAAAAAGTACACATTGAAACTTTACATTTAGAACAAAATACATTTGTATGGTATCGATGGCTTTGCTCCCGTAAAAAAATTGTCACTTGGTCAATTTTTATGGAGGAAATGATAGCACATTATGAGGACAAAAAGAGCAACACTTTCTTTAGCCAATTGATAAATCTCAAATAAAAGTGTTCAGTGGGGGAGCACATTGAGAACTTCCAAAAATTGAATATAAGGGTAATTGATATTCCAGAGGAACACAGGATTGATCTCTTCATAGGTACTTTAAAGGATAAAATCAAACATGAAGTTCGCGTTTGGAACATGATTCATTGGAGAAGGTATTCAGGTTGGCAAGAAAAATTGAATGTAAAATTATGGCGACAAGGAATCCTACCACTCACTTCTATAAAGATGGAAGTGTTGCTACTCCTAGATTTCCACAACCTACAAGGTTGACACCACAACAATTGGAAGAAAAAAGAGCAAAAGGGCTTTGCTACAGTTGTGATAGAAAATACACTAAAGGTCATAAGTGTACTAAGAAGAAATTATTTTACATAGATTGTGAAGAGGAAGAAGAAAATGAACAAGAATCTTCAAAAGAAGAGGATATACACCAAGAACCAACCCTAGAAGAGAAAGAAATGAGTTCGACCATATCGTGTAATGCATTGGTAGGAATTACCACTCCTCAAACTCTCAAGATAGAAGGACATATCAAGAAGAAAAAGATAATAGTGTTGATTGATTCAGGTAGTACCCACAATTTTATTCATTATAAGGTAGCCAAGGAATTGAATTGTTTCCTATACCCAACACCATAATGTAAAGTGATGGTTGCAAATGGAGGAACTATAAATTGCTCTGGAAAAAGCCATAATATTAAGCTAATCATGGGGGAATATGTATTGAATAGTCCAATGCTTTCCATTCCTATGGAATGTGTTGATGTTGTACTAGGAGTACAATGGTTACAATCTTTGGGAATGGTAGCTTTTAATTTTCAAGAACTTTTCTTGAATTTTTTTTTTTCAGAAGGAAAGGAAGTCGAATTACGGGGTATTGCAGGGAAGCCGGAAAATATAATAAGCTCTAATGTCATGAAAAATCTTCTAAAGAAATAATAATGAGGCGTAAATGCACAATTATGCTCACTAGAAGTTCCAACATCAAAATCATCTATTTCTGTAGATCTCCAAAAAGTCTTGGACAATCATTCCAAGGTGTTTGAAAATCCCAAAGGAATCCCACCTATTTATGATCATGATCATGCTATTCATTTCATTCCAGGAAGTTTTCCTCCAAACATCAGGCCTTATAGATATCCTTATGTCCAAAAGAGCGAAATTGAATGTATGATTGCAGAAATGTTAGAGGCGGGTATAATTCAACCTATTTAAAGTTCTTTCTTTTCTCCTATAGTATTGGTACACAATAAATATGGATCATGGCACATGTTTCCAGATTATAGGGAGCTCAATAAGCTCACCATTAAAGATAAATTTCCCACTCCAGTGATTGATGAATTATTGGATGAATTACATGGAGCAATTTATTTTACCAAGTTGGATCTTCGTTCAGGATATCATCAAATTAGAATGAAGACTAAAAATATTCCGAAAATAGCATTTCGAACTCGTGAGGGTCATTATGAATTTTTGGTCATGCCTTTTTGCCTTACCAATGCACCTTCTACATTTCAAGGGTTGATGAATTCCATTTTCAAACCCTTCCTTAGAAAATTGGTGCTAGTATTTTTTGATGATATACTAATCTACAATAGGTCTTGGAAGGATCATGTTCAACATGTTGACAAGGTGCTCAAACTATTGCAGGAGAAACAATTATATGAAAAAAACATCCAAATGTTTCTTTAGAGTACAAGAGGTGGAATCTCTGGGTCATATTGTATCTCACAAGGTTGTTAAGGTAGACCGTAACAAAATTAAAGTCATTAAGGAATGGAAAGTCCCCATAACCATAAAGCAGTTGCGAGGATTTCTCGGGTTAACAGGGTATTATCGCAAGTTTGTTAAGAATTATAGGAGAATAGTAGCACCTCTAACAACATTATTGAAGAAAGATGCATTTTCATGGACTCCTGAAGCAACTAAGGCCTTTGAACATCTTAAAGAGGCAATCTGCCTAGCACCAGTCTTAGCTATGCCAGACTTCACAAAAACCTTGATTGTGGAATGTGATACCTCAAGAAATGGAATTGGTGTTGTTTTCATGCAGGAAGGAATACCCATTGCTTTTGAAAGTCGTCCAATCAAAGGAAAGTATTTACAAAAACCTATTTATGATAAGGAAATGTTAGCAATACTGCATGCACTAAAGAAATGGCGAACTTACCTAATGGGAAGACACTTCAAGATAAAAAATAATCATGATAGTATTAAACACTTTTTGGAACAAATACTATCTTCAGAAGAGTAGCAAAAATGGGTCACAAAGATGTTGGGTTATGACTTTGAAATAATCTACAAAAATAGGAGCGAGGATGTTGCTGCAAGAGCACTGAAAGAAAGAATGAAGAGGTGGAAGCATCGTTTGAAAGTCATTTCCTATTATCCAAACAAGATTGGATGCAAACTAAAGCAAGAGACAGTCGGAAGAAGCACAAAGAAGTGTGGAAACTCATTCAAAAGTTGCGTAATATCCTAGTACATCTGGATACATTTTGTTGGAAAAATTATCTCTTATGGTACAAAGATCGCTTATATCTTTGTAAGAAATTTCAACTAAAACAAAATATTATTTTGGGAATTGCACACTTCTCCTTTAGGAGGAAACTCAGGATTTTTAAAAACTTACCACAGGGTGAAGAAAGAATTTTTTTGGGATGGCCTTAAATCTAATATTCAAAAGTTTGTGGCAGAATGTTTGGTTTTCCAACAAAATAAAGTTGAGACAATTAAGACCCTGAGACTTCTACAACCTTTATCTATTCCATGTCAACGTTGGGAGGAGATTTCAATGGATTTTATCACAGGTTTACCTAAGTCTGAAGGAAAGAGTGTCATCATGGTGGTAGTTGATAGATTTACCAATTATGCACAATTTTGTGCATTATCTCATCCATTTAAAGCAAGTACAGTTGCTACTACATTTATGGACAAAATTCAAAAGTTACATGGAAGCCCAAGGGTTATTGTGAGCGACAAAGATCCCATTTTTACTGGAAATTTTTGGACGGAGTTGCTTTCTTCTTTTGGTACTCAATTAGCTCATAGCTCATCTTATCATCCTTAATCCGATGGGCAAACTAAGATAGTAAATAAATGTTTGGAAGGATATCTTCGTTGTTTTGTATCCGATAAATAAACACAATGGGCAAGTGGTTACCTCTCGCTAAATGGTGTATAACAACACTTCCTTCCATACCGTAGCAAAAAATGACCCCATTTATGGCACTTTATGACATCATCCACCATCCATCACATCATCTTTAAGAGAAAATTCGAAGGTCTGCCAAAAGGGGAAGTTATTCACATTGAGCATCAAATGAAGTTCTCCAACTCCCCTTAAAGGATAAATCCGAATTTGGCACAAAATCGAATGAAACAACAGGCAGATCAACATTGCAGCAAGAGAAGTTTTGATGTAGGAGACTGGGTATTTTTACGGCTACAACCATACAAACAAATGTCCCTCAAGCAAGCTAAGAATGATAATAAATTATCGCCAAAGTAATATGGTCCTTACAAGGTGTTGCAAAATATTGGTACTATGGCATACAAATTGGAGCTTCCTGCTTCTTCACGAGTGCATCCAGTTTTCCATGTTTCATGCTTAAAGAAGGTTATAGGTGAAAATATTCCAGCTCAAACAATATTTCCAGAACTTGATGAGGAAGGAAAAATCATATTGGAACCTGAAGCGGTCATGGAAACAAGAACTCGACAGCTACGGAATCGATCAATTTCAGAGTATCTCATCAAGTGAAAGAACTTACCCACTGAAGATTCTACATGGGAGGATGAGAATTTTATACAAAAGCACCCAGAGCTACTCAAGCGTTGAGGACAACACTTTTTTGAAGGAGAGGGGCATGTTAGGTCCCTATATTACTAGTATAGTCCCTTATTGTTGTTAGTGTAACCACCTTATTGTTATTATTGTACCCTTATAACCCCCATATTGTTATTATTGTGCCCTTAAATTATTATTGTTAGGTCGGCTAGGATTAAATTGTGGCCCCACTAGGATTACATTGTGGCCCCATGGACTCCTATATATAGAAAGGAGGTTTTGTAATTTATATCATCAAAGAATTGTTCATTCATGTAATGTATTGGAGGTTGTCCCCTCGAAGTGGCTTATTTATAAGGCACTGATATCTCTTTTCTTCTATTTTTGGAGCTGGTTTCCCAACACATGAAACATGGCACGATTTAAGTATGTGTCGATTATCGAGATGTTAATCAAGCCTATCCAAAATACAACTATCTGACCCCATTTATTGACCAGATTGTTGATGACTATGATGGTTACGATATTTCTTCGTTTATGGATATATTATCAGGCTACAATCAAATCAACACTCTCTCGACGGACTAACCTAAGATTATGTGTATCTGTCCCTGGGGTACTTTTTCCTATAGAAAAATTCCTTTCAGTCTCAATAATGCAGGGGCCACATTTGAACGTGTGATGGATTATGATTTTCATGATATTAAGCATATCGTGCAACCATATTTGGACGATCTCCTTTCTCATTCTAAGCATCAGGTTGATCACCCACTACATTTATGGGCCATTTTTATATGTTTTTGAAATTATAAAATTCAAATTAACCCGAAAAAATGTGTGTTGTGTATTAGTTCTACTCGAATCCTTGGTTTTGTTATTTGAAAATAAGGACTTCCTATTGATCGTCTGAAATTTCGGGCAATCATTGATCTTCCTGCTCCTTCTACCCTCATTCAATTACAAAGACTCCAAGCGAAGGCTAAATTACTGAGGAGGTTCATCCCTAACTACACTGAGCTGACCAAAGGATTTAATCACTTAATGAAAAAATGGATTCCATTCCATTGGGATGAAGCTACAAATAAAGCGTTTGATGCCTTGAAATATGTACTGGTTCATGCATCTCTTTTAAATCCCCATGAGTATCAACACAAATATTTCGTATATCTCATCTATAATATAGCCATGGCATTGGTCCAAGAAGATGATATCAGGGTTTAACATCCCATTTATTATCTGAGTTGAAACCTCAACGATACCGAGATTTAGTATAATCATGTAGAAAAGTTAGCTTTGGCAACCGTTCAAGCCGTCAAGATATTTCGCCATTACATCTTGCTTCGAAAAACTACGGTCATTTTATATTGCAAACCTCTGAAATATATATTGTCACGTCAATTTATGGGGCAGGTATTCTAATTTGATCATTATTCTCTAAGAGTTCGACCTGGAATTCATCAAATCCAAGTCGAAGAAACCCCTAGTTTTCGTTGAACTAATGTGTAGTTTTCCTTCCCTTGATGCAGAATCTACATCTAAAGATTCCACCCTAAGGATTAGTTGTTTATGATTTCGTCATCTGACCCATGGTATGGATATTTTATTATTTATATCCAGGCCCAAACTTTCCGACCTAATACTTCTCACTCTGAGAAGTGATGTATCCAGTACCAATCCAGAATTTATCTGATTATCGGTGACACCCTTTACCATTGTTGTATTGATATGATTTTGCGGAGGTGTCTCACTCTTGTGGAGGTTGAGAAAGTTCTGAATGACTTCCATTCAGGGCATGTCACATACATTTATATGGTTACACTATCACACAAAATATCTTACACGAAGGTTACTTGTGGCCCACCATTTTCCTTGATTATATCCTCGCAGCCTAGAAGTGTCATGTGTGCCAGATATATGATCATAAATTTCGTTATCCACCTGCTCCATTGCATCTCGTTATCACTGTTGGTCCATTTGCAAAATGGGGTATCGAATTCATGACATGTAACCCTCACTAGTCTTGGGGGCATGGTTACATCATTGTCGCTATTGACTAATTTACTAAGTGGGCGGAAGCGATGCCTTAATTCAACAACACTGGTGAAATGGCTACATACTTTTTATTTAACCATGTGATTGATAGGTTTGGTGTTCCGCAAGCAATAGTTACGGATCACGGGAAGCATTTTCGGAATCATATGATGACCGAATTAACTGCCAAATTGGGACTTTCACCTAAAAATTTCGCTCCCTCTTATCCTTAGGCTAACGAAAAAGTTGAAGCTATCAAAAAATTTCTTAAGACTATGCTTCAACACATGATAGGGGTCCACAAATTGGATTGGAATTTACTTCTCTATGCTACCTTGTGGGCATACTAACCCTCAGTAAGGACTCTTACCAGATTCACACCTTTTCAGTTGGTTTATGGTATGGAAGTGAAGCTTCCCATCCAATACGAAATCCCATCATTGAAACTAGCTATTGAACTTATTCTCGTTACTTTCACAGAAGAGGAACGCCTTTTGCATCTGACTCATTTGGATGAGACCCCACACAATGCAACTTTAACCAACGAAGCTCGCAAAATACACATCAAAGCATAATATGAAAAAAGTTCCAAGCCAACAGTATTCTCAGAAGGATATATAGTACTCTTATATGACCAAGTGGTCGATAAGCTAGACTCGGGGAAGTTCCAACCTATGTAGCTGGGCCCATACATTTTCAATCATATCCTTGCAAAAGGGGCTTATGGGTTATTATATCTCGATGGAATTCCTTTTTCATAGCCTAGAAATGAGTCGTACCTCAAAAAATACTATGCTTGATCCAATTCATAGTACACTATGTGCATAATGTCTATAGGTGTGTTGAGTGTGTTTGAAATGTGTTTTTTAGAGGTTCCCATGGTTTCTATTGATCCTTTTTACTTTTGGTTTTTAGATGTCAACCTCTCTAAAAATGTATTTTGTCTATGCCAATGGTGCTAGTTGTAGTACTCAGAACCTTTCCTTTGCAACATGGGCTATCTTTGCTCCAAATGGCAAGGTAGTGAGCATGCAAGGGATTTGCATTGGACTCTATACTAACAAAATCATTAAGTATAATGCAGTGGTTGATTTTCTATTTGATGATACTTCACATCGTATCTTCCATATATTCATCAGGCTTGACTCACAACTTGTAGTACTACAACTTGTTGATATATATTCAATGAAAAATCCTGCCATCCTTTGCATGGTTTTGAGAGCGCGTATTCTAGAAAGAGATTTCAATTTCATACAATATGAGCACATTTCTAGAAATCTAAACACATTAACATATGCCCTAGCTAATATAATTCTAGATAGACATAAACTTTCAATCACATCACATCATGTTGAAAGCATAATAGGAAATAGGAAACACTATATAGATATATATATATATATTGGTTTCACAAAATGTGTGCCTCAAGACACATATGGCTACATCGTCCATACAAAAACTGCATGACAATATCAAAGTAGACAACCAATGGTTCTCATGATAAAACAACACTGCATGAGTGATCTTGCATAGTAATCAACTAATACGAATAGGCACTTCAATAGTGTGTCGATGAAGCCGCAATGGAAGTTGATCGACCACGTTATCATCAATCCCATGTGTCAATACCTCCATGTGGCGCTCTACCTCATATAGGACCTCTGCTACCTCAAGATCCTGTAGCACATCCCGTCCCACCACAACGACCTATACTGGTCCCACTGGCTCCTCCTATTGCTACCTCTCTGTGAGACAGAGATATGTAGAACCTACTAGTTGAACAGTTCTAATATATGCATGCAAAAATAAAATAGTTTAGTCTCATAAACATGAAAAAACACAAAAAATTGTAAAATTTTTCAAAAAATTAATGGTCAAAGTATCTTACCTGTAGCATCCCATTGCTCACTCTAAGGCAACGTAAGCTCGGGATCACCACGAAAATCCTTTCCTATGTAAGGATATTCATCAATCACAATGAATTATATGTGCATTCATCCAAATAAGGTTGGTGAAAATCTGATCGCTGATGGACCTACATGTTTGGCCATGTGGTATATCCACCTCATCATGCATGGGATCCTCAGATCGACGAGCTCGAGTACAATATTTTGAGGCTATAGAAATGGTTCCCGCTCTAAAGAAAAAGAGAACAAGTTTAAACCATAACCGAATTTATTCAAATTCCACACCTTTTATTTAGTAATTTATTCCTTTAAGTTTACCACGACACCCTCACTCTAGTTGAATATTGTCGACTCTAAAAATTCTACTCCATATTTCATGTATGATCTACTCGCTATATGTAGTTTTGAGATTCCTGCCAATCTTGCGATGATGAACAAGATCGTCCATAAAGGTAACTGGGTCACATCCTTTATTTTAATCTTCCCATACCTTGTAGGAAGGGCTCAAGGTCTGCAATAGGTAGCAATATAGTCTTTCACTATCTCACTACCACTTTTTCCACCTAGAAGAGAGATGGGGGTACCTCACTTTGAAAAACCTGTCAGAAAGTAAATATCATCTACCTGCATGTCGACTAGATTTTCCGCAAACCTAAACGCTTGTGCCTAAACATCCCATGAACGCACAAGGTATTTCAACAACTCATTTTTCTGCCTCATACCAGGAAGCCAAATTTTTTTTAACAACCTGCAATTTTTAAGCACTTGGATGGTAGCAGGGTGATTTTCCAGATTTAAATATTATGCTTCATGTTCTCTTTTTCTCCAGACGAAAGAAATTTTGTCCTAATGGGTACCTAAAACATAAACAAGGCATTCATTAGGCTCTTTCCCATGAAAACATTCTAACAAAATTTGAGGAAAAAGTGGAAAAAAAAACTTGGAGATTCGCACCCAATGCTCCCTAGAAGAGTATGACAGAGTGTTGCACCTATGGCTATTGTGTTTCTCTTCCTAGTTGCAATGCCCTTTTCAACACATACGGGGTATGTTGGTCCCAAGGAATTTTTTATGAACCCCAGGGGCCTCAAAACTTTGAAAATTTTTCATGAAAACACAAAAATGAACCATGAAAAGATGGAGAAGGGTTTTAGCTCCCACCTGGATCTGGCGACATTCGAAATGGTTCCCTAGATTGGTTGCAATCAACTGCATAAGTTTGAGGGAAAAAGGGCTCCAAATAATCACTGTTGAAGGTAAAGCGTGAAATGGTAAAAATGAAAAGTCATTTTGAATATTTATGGTCATTTTATCATTATTTTATTCATTTTTAGTATTTTGAACTATATATGCTTCATTTTTATTATGAAATAGGTATGTTTAATCCTTCTTGTGGTGTTTTGAGCAGGTCAAAAACTGTTAGAAAGTTTTTATTATGTTTTAACATGTAACTTTGACCGAGTACAATTTTATCTCGTTTTCGAACTCTATAAACCAACGAAAAAGGAAATTCCCTAGAGTCTTATTTCATCTCTTTTAAGAATCCAAAAATATGAAAATATTGTCGAGCACTTGTATTTTCAAACTCCTAAAAAATAAATGAAAACAAATCTACTCAGTATAAGTTTAACCCTTTTCCAGACTGAGATAGACTAACTACGAAAAAGGAATACCTTAGTGTTGGAAGTTATATATCAGAAGATGAAGAAGCAAATTTTGTGAGAAGACTCCAACCAGGTACTGGAAGATTCAAAGGTAAGCTTCCCTTCAAGTGTTTTACTTGTGGAAGAGTTGGTCATTATGCTGCAAAATTTCCTTATGAATAAAATCATGATAAAGGGAAAGAGTTATTATACAAATGAAGATAATGATGAAATGTCAAATGAGGATGAAGAAGATTCTGACCAAGATCTGCAAGTGCTCATGGCAAGGAAGCAAAAGAAGAAGGCTACTCAAAGAAAGGAGATACCTTGGAAAACATGTGCAGCAGAAAATGAAGAAGATGAAATAGGTATTGATTGTTGTTCTTGTGATACAATTTCTTATGCATGCAATGGTGAAGATAGTGAAAGTAACAGTATAAGTCTAGAAGCAAATCTCAAAATCAATGATGAAGATCCATTTAAAAGGAAGGAATCTATCTACCAAGATATGATCTCTAGAATGAATGGACATATAGAATCAATGAAGGGCAGATAGAAATATATCAAAGACTGGAGGATGAAGTAACTAATCGAAGTGAAAGACTTGAAGCATAAATCATCTCTCTCAAAGAAGATCTGGAAAAATCAAATAAGAAGAATGAAGAACTTCTACAAACATTTGAAGAACAAGAAAATGGGTTGAAAGAAGAGATTCTAAAATTGAATGATCAAGTAGAAGAAGGAAGAAGGGTTGAAGATAGTATGAAGAAGCAATGCCAAAGATTGGAGGTTGAGGTAAATATTTTGAAAGGTAAATTAGAATAAAAAGATAAACTCTTGAGGTTTCAAGATAGTAATAAGATTCTGGACAATATTATTAGTAGTCAAAGGTCTCCTTCTGTTAAATTTGGTCTTGGTTTTCATGAAACTGTTAAAGGAGAATCTAGTTCACAAGGAAGTGCTAAAGATTCAAAGGATTTCAATGCAAAACTTGAAGTGTTGAAAGAAACAAAAGGTCAACCGACAATCTTGAACTCTCAAAAGAAATAATTCCCTCCTTTGATCAATAATGTTGAATGCTTTAAATACCATAATTATGGGCATGTTGCAGCCAATTGCAGAAGCAAATTGTTTCAATCTCAAACAAACAGATTCTACACAGAAAGGTACTCAGGTTTCTTTAAGGGATATTGTTTTTCATGCAGCAAGTATGGTCATAAAGCAACTGATTGCAATAGAAGAAAGAATAGAAAAACACATTATGATCCCTATGCTTACTTCTCTGGTCACATAAGATGTTATGATTGTAACAAGTATGGACATGTAGAAAAATAATGCAAGATGAATAGATCTGAGAAATTGGATAATTTTCAGCACACAAAAAAGTATTTCAAGCAAAGCTGGAAAAAGGTGGAGGACCGGTCAAAAACGTAGGGGATAATAATCCTACTGCAGTCATCCTCCTCTAAATCTTATTTCTCATAATGACTGCAGGAATGATATGAGATACATTATAGAGATTAGTAATGTATCATCACAGGGGGAGCAATGTATGGTGATTCTCATGGTTGGTTTGGGAATTCTGGTTATGTTTATTTCTGACAGTGCATCTGATGTGAAGAAGATAGGTACAGGTGACATAAGTTCATGGGGAGATGAAGGAGTGAAATTTTCAGTATTTCACTTTCCATACGCAGGTTTCGCGAACAAAAGCCGCGTATACACTCGATTTCCTTTGGAGACAGAAGTGTATGCTTTTTCTGTTATGAAAAATAGTGAGATGGCTCAAGAACAGGAGCACAGGTTCAGGGGGAGCATCAGTCTAACTACTAATGATTGCATTATTGGCATTGTATCTTTTTATTCCTTAGTTCTCGTAATATGCATGCTCAAATGATGATGACATGATATATGGTTTCTTATGATGAGATTATGAGCCCTGATTGCTTTCTGCTGAAGAGTATATTTTGTTTTTACACATGGATGAGATGGAAGTCTTATGATTCAGAGATAAGGATAGATCATGCAGAGATTGTTGCTGATGACTTTTATCACGGATGAGCCCTTTTATACATAAATCCTACATATGTTTATGAATCATGAAGATCTTGGTGATAACTGATGATTGCTTGATACATATTGTCTATTGAAGAAGTTGTTCTAATATGATAATTCCTCTTGGGAAGAATATGTTGATGCTGTAAAAATTCTAAAGGCTTGGTTACTGATGTGCTTATGCTACAACTGTTGGATGACACTTGAAAACTAGTTACATTGTCCTATCTATCTTTTCTCATATATTCCAGGGAAGAATTCAAATTTATCAGACAGAAGCTAGGAGATGTCTCTACCTCTCAGAAGATCAGATCTGCTTAAATTCAGAAGATTAAATTGGATACGCGGGTTTCCTGAAAGACAGTCGCGTATATACGTGATTTTATATATAGAAAACCGCGTATGGGTGTTTGCTGACAAATTTTTCTAGGTCAACATTCTTCAGCACAGCTACAGTGCTGTTTGGTATCTCTGGTGGTGTTCCAGTTCTCATAATTCTATTTCATTCTCTAATATTTGATAAAGATGCCTTGATGATTTGTTGTTGAAAGTGTTCAAGATGCACAAGCTAAGGGGGAGCATTGGTCTTGTGGAAAGAATGCATTGTTGGCATTATGATGGTTCTGAAATATGATCTCTCTCTTGAGGTCTTTTCGTTATTGATCATAAAAAGTCATATCTGTAATTTGATGAAAAGGTCATGTTGAGACCTATGATGTAAATTTGTAATATTCAGTCATGTAAGGACTTGATCAAATTTGTAAACCCACTTGGTTGGGTAGTTGAGTCAAAATATGGAAACCCACTTGGTTAGGTAGTTAAGTCAAAATGTGTAAACCCACTTGGTTGGGTACTTGAGTCAAATATGTAAATCCACTTGGTTGGATCTTTGATGTAAGTATGAGTCCTTGGTGATAGGAAAGGTCATAGAGTCATGTACTTCATTGAAAAATATGTTTCAGCATGAACTCAGGGGGAGCATGGTAACTTCAGTACACATCAGATCTACAGAGCTCTTCCTTCTACAAGAAAAGAAAAAACCTTGTTTTGGTTTTGATCTGCCCTTTGCCCTTGATGTCAAAGGGGGAGAGTATCATGGTGTTTGAATAGGAGGAGAGTATCATGGTGTCTGAATAATGATTATAATCTATCTTTTGTGGTGATCAAACACCATCATGGTTGCCATCAAGTCCAAAGGGGGAGATTGTTGGCAATATGATGCAGAGTGTTGTCCTTGATGGAAACCTACTTGATAAAGTTGATGGCAACTTGATGAAATGAGATTGTTGGCTATATGATGCAAAGTGTTTTCCTTGATGGCAACCTACTTGATAAAGTTGATGACAACCTACTTGATGAAGTTGTCCTTGATGGAAACCTAATTGATGAGTTAAGGGGGAGATTGTTGGCAATGTGATACAATGTGTTGAATTTGATGGAACTTGCCTGATGAAGTTGTCCTTGATGAAAACTGACTTGATGAGTTGTCTTTGGATGGCAACCTACTTGATGAATTTGTTCTTGATGGAAACCTGCTTGATGAGTTGCCTATGATAAGCAACCTATGTGTTAAATATGTAAGGATGATGTATCTTTTGTTAAATAAGGAAGGATGATGTATCTATAGATCAGCTCAGAAGTAACTGAAGAAAGGAATTCCAGTAAGTGCCAAAGAAATGATAAATATGATATGTCACAAAGCATACGCGGGTTTGTCAAGGCAAAGTAGCGTATGTACGCGGAAAAATACGTGCAAAGTAGCGTATGCCTATTTGCGCTCTAAATTCATAAAACCAAGGGAATTTACCATGGTATTGGCCCATTTTATTGAGCGCTGGAATATCTATTTGATCCCGTCCAGGAATACCATTAGTAGTTAAGTGGTTTTGACTCATGGTATTGACAAAGGCTAAATCTATATAAGGAGAAGAAGATCATAGTGCAAGGTGTGCATGAGTCTGGGTTTTCAATGAATACTTCACTCTGAAGTATATCTGCATGGAATGGGTAACAGTTCATTGATTGATCTGAATTAATAATGCACCTATGGAGAAAATGATGAAGAGGGATCTCTAGATCTAAAATGACTATGTATTTTCTAGATCTGTTTATGGAATGTTTAGATCTGAGATGAGGCGAATATTTCTTGAAGTAAAAGGGTAAGATCTGAGCTATTTATCTATTCTGAAGAATTTTGCAGCCCTACAAAGTTTGAAGATCTATACGCAGGTTCGTGGAAGAGAAAGCACGTATATACGCAGGTTGGATTCAGCAAAAGCGCATATGGTATGTGAAATCAATCCTGAAATATATGCAGATGTATACGCAGGTTTGTTTCTGTTAAAGCACGTGCATACGCATGTTCAGTGAAGTAAAAGCGCGTATGGAACTAGGGTTTTGTTGAAGTATGTGGAATGAAATGTCTGATCTGTTCTACTGTTTTATTACAATGATGTACTCATACAGATCTAGGTTGTTTGAATTTTATTATGCTGCTGATTATTTTGATTAAAGATCAAGTTGTTGGTTGATTGGTTGATGGTACAATAAATGAATTGATGAGCTTATGAGTTTCAGTTTGATGTATGATGAGCTTAAATTTGTGGAGTGGGTCTAGTCTGAAAATCTGATGAAAAGTGGCCTACAAGATATGTTTTGTGGAATCTGTTGGATCCAGTATGAAAATTGATGAAACGTGGTCCATGGTGGTGTTGAGGGTCGAAGCCTTTAGTGAGGGGGTTGTAGCTCCCTTCCAGTGGTAGCTGGTAAACGAGAGCAGGGGGTAGTATCTCCCTTTCAGGAGAGGTTGGTAAATGAGATCAGGGGGTTGTAGCTCCCTTCTAGGAGAGGCTAGTAAACGAGAGCAGGGGGTTGTAGCTCCCTTCCAGGAGAGGCTGGTAAACGAGAGAAGGTTGTAGCCTTCTACAGGTGGGTGCCTGCGTGCTGGTATGAGTTTGCGCCAGTACATGGTTGTAAGAAGTTTTCTTTATAATAAATATTGAAGACAGATACGACGACAGCGGTGGTTTTCTCCCGAATTGGGTTTCCACCTTAAATCCTGGTGTTCATGTGTGTTTCTTATGTGCGATGATTTATTATGTTCTTACTGCACCTGTTTACTGCTTAATAAACATTTGATGAATGAATGATGCAATGATCTAAGTAAAGAATTATCTGCATAATGAGATCTCTGGTAATACGCAAGTTTCATTAAGGATATCTGCGTGTATACGCGACTTGGGTTCATTAAAGTAGCGTATGGATTTTAGAGAAAGAAAAAGTAAAAAGTTTTCAGTCTGCACTAAATACTGATTCACCCCCCCTTCTCAATATTTTTCCCAACACTTAGTTGGACATGGCTAAGAGGTTATCTTGAGTAATTTTTTCTACCTTTTCGGGCTTAAGAGACTATCTACGAAAATGGAAATGTATGGTTTTCTTTTCCAAACTATCTAAACATAAAAATAATTTCGAGTTTTACCTTCACTAGATTCGTTAAAACATCAAACAATGATGGACTTGCTGAACGTGACAAGGTCAAACCACTCCTTCTTAGGGTTCGTTAAATATACCTGGAGGGATTCATCTGAAGGATGGGCTTATAAATCAAGCATATGTTATACTCCTCAAGATTGTGAAAAAATAAAGAGGTACTGAACACTATGGTTGGGGAAATTGGGAAAATAGGGGATTCCATTTTGCTAATGGCAGTGAGTCGTTGTTGAACATGAAACTTTTTCACTTCATCTTCATGGCCATTGGGTTGTGTAATCTGCTTGTGTATTGTTTATCATACCATTTTTCAGAGCCTCCATCACGGTTTTGGGTTAATGTTGCCAAATTCGTTTAATGTTGTCGCTGTTCAAGAGAATTCATTCAGTTGATCTCCACTACAATACTCTTAAGCCTTAATTTTCTGTCTACCTTTCCTGATCCAGTTCCATATCAACATCATTATGAATTAATCATGATACCCATTTCATGTCTTTGATGGGGGATAAATAAAGGACCTCCTACAATGGATCTCTTCCTATCAACATCAACACATCATCCAGAAAGTTGACTTAGAAACACCCCTTTGGTACCTTGGTGCTTGCATACATCAATGAAAAGTTTCCTCGCTCTCGTCAAAATACATCAATGGCCTTCAACTAAAAGACTCTGTGTGGTGTTCGATATCAGCTCATTTAATAACACTATACTAATTGTACCACATTACCTTGTGAGCCATTATCATCATCAGTGGTTTCTCTTGTGTTTTTTAATGACTTACATAATTGGCCGGTAATGAGATGGTGTCTACCATTTCAGACTCCAACTCATTGATTCACATGGTTAGAATCATACATTAGTTGGTCATTTGAATGAGATAGAATACCAAGGATGTAGTTTCATCCATCCGGGCTACGATTTCAGGAGTTATACAAAGATCACAGTGTATGATGGCCATGACCATATAAATGATCATCCACTCATGGGTCCACCAGTTGCATCTGTGGACACGTATTTTGATCATTGTACATGTTATGTTAAGCTTATGAGCTGAGTATGGGTATGTCTCCCTCAGTGACAATATTTCATGATAAATGTATTGTAACAGATGAAGCTCGTTGGTTGTCTTTGATCCCTACTTGTGACAAGGTAAAGCACTTTAGTCATTAGTCATCACCTCCGGCTTTGTGCTTTAGAGGAAATTATGTTATAGGCCATTTTTTCACATCCGATTATTGAGCCACCTAATGGGATCAATAAACATCTCATTCCCCCTTGTCATTATCTTGCACAAATCCCTAAGAATGTACCTTTCATCCCCAGAAGTTTCAACCCTAAATTGCATCATGTGAGCCAGTTTTAGGACCAACGCTCCCAGTAAGCCTACTAGGGTGCAAAAACCTACATTTTACTCCATTGTAGCCAGCGTTCATCACCAGCAGGTTGCTCTCCTTTGCACCTGCGTTGGTTCTATAAATCCAGGAGAATGATCAGGATTCCAACAACTTCATTTTCTAGGAGTTTCCAGAAGTTTTTTTAACTGCTTACCTTGGATTAAACATGCAGATTTTATCCTACACTACTTTGGAGTTTTCACCACTTATCCTTTGATCCTATCCCTCCATCAAAGGTGGATCTAAAACCTTAAAATGATAATTGGATAAGAACTCCCAACTTACCCCTCTCCCGTATATATTTACAATCTTTCCTATGCAAAGGTTAAAATGAAGAATGAGTGAATAGTTAGCTTTGGAGAAATTATGCCCTTATACTGTTGTAGTGAGGGGATATTATCTCATGCATTAAGGTGATTGGGGGTGCATATTGTGACAAGGAAAGGACAAGTCAACAAATTGGAGGAGCTCTTTTACAAGATCAATTGCTACTTATGGTTGTAATCTCCTTCAATTTATATTAATGAAAATAATTATATGTTTTCCTATATGTGATGTTGATTCATGTATTTAAATACCATGTTGATTTATTTAATAGAGTATTTCGATGATACCACAGATCTCGTAGTTTATTATCTTGTGTTATCTGACTGTGCATGTTATAATTTTGGAAATGGAGCTTCCAAGATAAATAAGGAGTGAAGTGAGAGATTTGTTCTAGGTAGGCCTCAATTCACCATATATTTAATTCAAGGAAAATCGTTGGGTTCCTTGTCTCTCTGTTGTTCTAGGTTAGCCACCAAACTCATGGTAGATACTTTTGTCTGTAATAGCAAATCCCATATAACATAGGATTTTGCACCAGTAATGATAAAGACCATGGAAGTAGGACGGTTGGGAAAGAACGGTCCTGGGAGCACTCCCTTGATCCTTCACATACGGCTTACCTCTCGACACAACAAATTGTAAGAAATTACTCTGATGTATATGTTGACAATATCATCATACCTTTAATGTCCGAAGAAAAATTATAAAAAGACAGTTTACCCGACAAGAGTCAATTCGGCTTATGTTTCAAAAGGTGTGAAGGGATATAAATTCGAATGAGTCATATGTAAAAAGGGACAAGCGCGTTTTGTAACAAGATGGGAGTATGAAAAAGCCTCGATCTAAATAAAAAAGGTTCAATAAATGCGAAGGAAATAAATATAAGGCGGGCCCCGCTTATACTTGACACACACATAGACGAAGGTTGCAAGCACAATTCCGGGGGGGTCACAGACAAGAGGAGTAAGGCGGAGTCTTCCCCCCTGGAATCCCGATGACGTGTCGAGGGGCATGACACGGGGCAAGCGCTTTATGGAGAAAAGGGCATGGGCTTGAGAGCCGTTATGAAGATCACCTTTCATCCTCAAAGGGCCGGGTCCCAATGTACAATTGTTACCACGATCCAACGGTAATGTATATCTTAGGACAGCCGGTACCAAGACCAGTACCGTCATTTAACCCAACACGCAGTTTTCACCTAACAGGAGTCTAACACCCAATCCTTTATTCCGCGTGTCTCATAGTCAGCGTCCTTATGACATCAACCCTACTCTTTTTATCCCGCCATATTTTCCCGAGCTGCCTCGGGAATGTATAACTGTGTTCTGTTAGTTACTGTGGTAAAATACTCATGGTTTACAATAAATGTATAAGTAAAAGCGAGCACACAGTACCAGGTCTTCCCAGTCATTGTCAATACCCCTGCGTCACTTTCCCGAGCACTTTTCTTACTTCGCAAGTATTCCATCCCTTTCATTCCATCTGGTTTCCTTTTGTTTTGTTTTAAATTTGTATGATGGTCATGGGTAAAGTCACAGCCAAGAAATCAAATCCCGAAACTCCACAAGCCCGTGAGTTCAGGGCTGTCCCTAGACCTAAACCTTTCACAGATTTGAAAGCCGACATTTGTGATCCGCAATACCCATTTCCAATTAGCGGTGTCAAGCCTGAGCTGTTTAGGAAACATGTGGAAAATAAAGATAGGTTTCGTGTTATTTTTTCTGGTCTGTATCATCAAATAACTCCCCCGGTATACCCAGTGTTCGAGTTCATCTGTTGGCTCCGAGATGCTTACGATGAACGTCGGGGCATTTTCCTCTCATCTCAGGGGAACAAAATATTCACTATCTCCCCCGAAATCATTAGAAAAGCCCTTTTTTTTCCTACCAGTTCGAACTATGCCACTTTTAATGAAATAACACTGTCTCATCAGTTTTCGAAACTGCCAAGGAGACAGCAGAGCGATTTCATCGCTGCCATAACCGACTCCCATTTCACAACTCTCCCCACTGTAGACTCAGTGCCCTTGACCTTATTCAAGGAAGACATCCAGCCTATCCTTGCTCTTATTGCAGGTCTCCTAGGTGTGGGAGGCTTTGGACGAGCCTCAAAAGAATGCATAGCCTTTCTGTGGTTAATGTCTCAACCCGGTGTCGTTTTAGATATCCCTGGTTTTTTGGCCTCTGTCATTCTAACTCAGTTCCAAGAAAGAACTTTGTATGTATTTTTGTTGAGATTTTGATATTAATGTTGAAGATCCCATTGGGATTCGGTGATAAGGAGTGTCATCTCTATTGGGGATTTTGATCTGAATGCTTCACAGTCTTTAACTCTCTCTTGTGTTTTGTAGCGTAAATGTTCATCTCGTTTATTTCCATATTTCTTATATCTGTGTTCTGGAATGCGAGTGCTCACATGTTTAGATTTGAATTTATCATTGATTGATACTCGTATTTACTCATGTCTAGTGATTTAAATATGGCTCAGGCAAGATATGTTATTTCATCTTTCACTTCTACCATAGTTGTTCCGGTATTAGCAGCAATGGAAATTTATCTTTAAAGTTATTCTCATGTATGGATTTTTATCATTACATAAGCCTAGTACATGCTTATACTCATTTCTAGATCTCATTTCTATTACAGTTAGTATCCATTTCATTTTCTTACACAGTTATCACCATCTTATTATTTACCTCTGTGGACCACTTTAGAATCCAGCCCCCTTTACATCGTGCTGTCTTAAAATTTTCTGATACGTTCACATATCAAAGTTTACACTCTACCACTACAGTGTTACTTCTACCGTGTTTAAGATTTGTGAGTCTTGGTTCCACTTTTACCAAACCTTTACACTCAAGATATGATATCATGAGAGCCTCTTTTCTTGTCAACCTTTACAGGTTGAAATTTACGCTCCTTGCTGATTAATATGTCCTAGGCACTGGTCTTTGTAAAACTCAAGGCTATCTCTAGGAGTGACAATATCTTTCTAGCGCTGTTGTCGGGGATACGAATTTGAGAAAAGATAAATCCCTAGGCCTCGACAAAATATTTATTCACTCTTCAAAATAGGTGAGCAAGAAGCGTTGAGAGTTGTAGATTCCTCACTTTGGCGACTCCACTGTCATTTATAAGATAAACCTATTTGTAGTCCTGGCTTCCAGAAAGCCACATCTGAGGTCAGATACATATCAGACGAAGACACCTTCGGTGTCTGACCCAAAAAATATTTTACATAAGAGGGGTTGGAGGGAAAGACAGTCAGTTCATACAGAGATCCCTAAATTTTCTTTGGGAGACTCTCCATCCTCCTCCCAAATATCCCAAGATCAGGGTTATGACTCCACTATGAGAATCCTTGATTACTTTCAGATAATCTTTCCCTGGGAAAAATTCAAGTTAAAGACGAAGTTGAATCCATAGATACCACTAGCTTCTTTCTTCATCCCACTTTTGAAGTTGAAGAAGTCAAAGAAGTCACTGAAGTGTCTCCTGTTAATAGTCCAAATTTCCCATCAGTAGCACAAGCCTCTGTTCAATACATACCAATTGTTATACATACTTCGCTTCCACCACCTCCTCTTACTCATCAGACTCTCCCACCACCTCCACGACCCCCAATGGTTGTTCCTAGTTTCTTGTTAAACAAATATGCCCCCCTGGCATTACCTCAGGTCTTGAAATGACATGCCTCAAGACTATTTGAAAATTCTACCTCGTTTCAACGGGGAGAATGATATTGAAGCTTAGAAATATCTTGAAGTTTTCTATGCATTTGCAGAGAACTTTAATGTTGAACATCTGGAAGTGGTCTTGAGAATTTTTGTCCAACCCCTAGTCGGAGAAGCCAGAAAATGGTTTAAAACATTGGGAGATCACTCCATTACTAATTGGGAAGAGATGGAAAACTCCTTTCTCAAAAAATGGGGGGAAAAGAAAGACCATGGATACTGCCTCACAGAGTTTAATGCACTCAGGAAAAGACATAATGAGGGAGTACTAGAATTCATTAAAATTTTCAACAAATTATACTCAAGCCTCCCAGCAGAAATGAAACCTCACCAGACTGCTGCTAAGGTGGTTTTTGTAGCAGCTTTCGATTCATAATTTGGGTTCTCTCTGAGAGAGAGGAAATTTTCCACCTTGGATGATGCCCAGACTGATGCACTAGAACTGGAGGCTAATTTCGCCTCAACAGGAAAGTCAAAAGGAAGGCCAGATCAAGACACTAGGCGAAGGGGAAAGGAGGAGGTATCCACATCTGGTCAAGACAAAGAGGCAGCTGAAAATAAAATTGAAGAGATGAATAAAATGATCAAAAATATTTTGAGCAAGTTGGTAAAGCTTGAACTTGAAGCTAAGAATTCATCCTCTAAGGCTTTCCAGAATGCTCCAAATAGGGGTTATAATCCACAATATAGAAAGCCACCCCTGCAAATACTGCAAAGATATCGGAAGGAGCAACAAGACCAGGTACCACACCCACTGTACCTGGAAGGTCAAATGGATGGTCCTACTGAAGAAACTGCATATGAGCAAGATGATCCATATCTTGCTTACTCGAATAGTGATGAAGTCGAGTGTCCTTTGCAAGAAGGCGATGGAATGGCGATTCCATTAGAAGAAGAAGAATAAAAGGTCAGAGTCACTGAAGACCCAGAGATTGATGACTACTGCAAAGAGTCCGTTGACTTCATGCAAGCGCAATTCCATAGAAAATATGACCTCAGGTCTTCTAGGAAAAGGACCCGTACACAGGATCAGGAGGAAGAGGTGCCTCAAAAAGAAGCAGTTGTGCAGAAGGATAAAATGGTGTAGAAGACCGCAGATAAAGGTAAGAGGCCTCTAAACGAGCCTTTACATTCTAATGGCCAAATTCCTTCCTCTTCAAAATTGGCCACCACTCAAAATCTCAAGCCTGTATGTAAAGAAGTGAAACCCGTAGCAGAAAATAAAGAGTCAAAAGAAAATATGATAGAAAAGTCCTCTTCTGCCTTTAATCTACAAAAAGAGCTTGAGAAATTCAAAATCCCAGTCCCTATGACTGAGCTATTGAAGCAGCCAGCCTATCAATCTCAGGTCTCCTCTTTTATGCTCCCCTCAGAAGCAGCCCCCATCCCTGACAGTCTGAACCTCCAGGAAGAAATACCCATGGTCGTATTTGGCCCCCATGTTGAAGAGATAGATGCCTTGACCCCACGTTTCTATTTCTCATTAGTAATCCATGATTTTCTATTACATAATTGTATGTTGGACTCTGGAGCATCCCATAACCTCTTTCCCTTGTCATTTATGGAACAACTGGGACTACAAATCACTCATCCATACAAAGACCTTTATTCTTTTGATTCCAAAAGGGTCAAGTGTCTAGGGATGATCAAGGACTTGGTAGTCAATTTAGCCCAAATCCCAGCCAAGAGTGTAGTGATGGATATAGTGGTGGCTGATATCCCAGCCTATTTTGGGATGCTGTTGTCAAGGTCTTGGGGAACCAAAATTGGAGGGTCAATAAAACTAGATCTGACTTATGCTACTATTCTAGTATTTGGAGGGCAAGAAAGGAGGCTGTATCGGGAAACGAGATTTGTAAAGATGGTTACTAAGGCTGATAACTCTATTAATTCACCAGTATATAGCAAGGAAGGGGAGTTCTCATGCCTAATTCTGGAGGAAGACCAAGACTATGCACAAGAGCCATCATTCTACCAGATTAAGACTGAACAATCTTCAGAAAATCAAGAAGCCAGAGTTTGGACGCTACACTTTGATGGAGCAAATTCTAGAGAAGGGAACGGAGCTGGAGTGCTTATGATTTATCCTGCAGGCCAATGGGTTCCATTATCTTTTAAATTAGAGCATGAAGCTACAAAAAACGTAGCTGAATATGAAGCACTGCTTTTGGGGTTGCAGACAGCCAGAAGCATGAAAATTCAGAGCCTAAAAGTTCTGGGAGATTCAGAACTAGCAGTGAGGCAAGTGAAAAATCAGTGCCAAGCTAAACACCCGTGACTGAGGGCTTATAGGAACGAGGTATGGAACCTGATAGAAAATTTTTTCTTGGCATTCAACATCCAGTTTATGCCAAGAGAAAAGAACAAAATGGAAGATTCTCTTGCTGTGGCTGCCAGTACCTTTCGGCCACCTCAAAATCCTCTCTTAAGATACAAAATTGAAGTTCGTTATCGACCTTCAATCCCAAAAAACGTCAAACACTAGCAAGTGTTTGAGGATGAAGAAAAAGTAAGGAGATTCATGGAAACTGTTGGAAAATTTTCCAATATGGAGATAGATGCTTGTGAAGAATAAACTGAAGACCTTTCCCAAAACAAATGGGAAGAAAAGGTGGCCGGTCACAAAGTGCTACAACTAAAGGGAAATGTTATACCTAGAGGTCTAGTTCCTCTAGAGAGACTGTTTGACAAGAATGACGTCCCTTTACAGCCCAACAAAGTGACAGAAGAAAATCAGGATTGTGACTTGAACCTCAGTACCGAAGTTGATCCAAAAATTGTGAAACTATCCAAGAAGGTCCCTGAAGAATATAAGGAGCACTACCAGAAACTATTCCAGACATACAAAGATGTTTTTTCTTGGTCTTATCAAGACCTGAAGACTTTCAATATCAGCATTATGCAACATAAGATTCCTCTAAAAGGAGATGTGAAGCTGCATAAATAGAAGCTCAGACATATTAACCCTCTGTTACTTCCTTCCATAGAGAAGGAGATCAAGAAGCTATTAAAGGCTAAGATCATCGTTCTGTTGAGATACTCTGAGTGGGTAGCCAATTTGGTCCCAATCCGGAAAAATAATGGAGAGATAAGGTTGTGTGTTGATTTCTGGAATTTAAACCGAGCATCCTTAAAGGATAATTACCCATTACCTAAGATGGATCATATTTTTCAGAAGGTAGTGGGAGCTTCATAAATGTCCATGATGGATGGGTTTTCTGGATACAATAATGTGGTTGTGCTTCTAGAGGATCAAAAGAAAATTTCCTTCACCACACCCTGGGGTACATTTATGTATGCACGGATGCCTTTCGAACTGGTCAATGCAGGGGCCAATTTCCAAAGGGCCATGGATATTGCCTTTGTTGGGGAGCAGGATAAGTTCATGGTGGTCTACCTTGATGATATCACTGTGTTCTCGAAGGATGATACAGAGCATATAGAACACCTGCGCAGGACTTTCGGGAAGTGCCGAAGGTATGGTCTCTCTCTAAACCCTCAGAAATCACTTTTTTCATTAGAGGAGGGTAAGCTATTGGGACACATTGTGACAAAGGATGGAGTGAAAATTGATCCTAAAAGGGTAGAGGTTATAAACAGAATATCTTTCCTCGGGAATAAGAAGGAGGTTCAAGTGTTCCTTGGGCGCATTAATTTTCTGAGGAGGTTCATTCCAAATTATGCAGAGATAGTTTGACATATAACTGACATGATCAAAAATAATAATGAATTAAAGTGGTATTTGAAGTCACGAGAGGCCTTTAAAAGGATTAAAAATTCTTTTGCAGAAGCTCCAGTGTTGGCTGGACCAGATTACTCCAAGCCTTTCATGATTTTTTCATTTGCATCACCTCATACAGTGGCAGGATTTTTGTTACAACAGAATGAGGAGGGATACAAGCAACCTATTGCTTTCTTCAGCCAGGTGCTCCATGATGCTAAGTTGAAATACAACATCCTATAAAAGCAAGCCTATGCCTTGGTAAAGTCCCTCAAGGCATTTTTGATGTATGTTCTGTAGTCTTCCATCACTGCATTTGTGCCCACAGCAGCTGTAAAGGATATCCTGATCCAAGGAGATATCGAGGGAAAAAGGGGAAAATGGATTGCGAAGATACAAGAATATGAGCTGGAAATACGCCCCACCAAGTTAATCAAAGGACAAGGATTAGCTAAAGTCCTGTCAGAATCAAATTACCAGGCTCTGGGTATAAATCTTTCTATGATAGTAAACGAGGATTCTGAAAAGACAGATGAATGGTGCAGGATAGAGACGGCTACTCAGAAGACTCATATGAAGTATCTCCTCAGTCCGTGGTATAAGGAAATCGTTGAATATCTTCTAACCCTCAGATGTCTCCCTAGCTATGAAAAAGCCAAATATAGAACACTGAGGCTGAAGTCGCAGAAATTTGTCATTGCCAATGGTCATCTGTATTAGAGAGACCCCTCTAGAATCCTGCTCATGTGTCTTATAGAGAATGAAGTGGAGGAAATAATGGCGGAGTTTCACAAAGGCATCTGTGGAGGTCACTACAGTTGGAGAGCCACTGCCCATAAAATTTTGAAAGCTGGTTTTTTTTGGCCCAAGCTCTTTGGAGATGTTTTTGCTTGGGTCAGAGCCTATGAAAAGTGCCAAAAAATCACAGAAAGGCAGAAGTTTGTGCCCCTGCCCATGATCCCTGTACATATAGATGAACTGTTCCAACAATGGGGGATTGAATTCATTGGTGAAATTCACCCTGCATCAAGTGGGAAGCATAAATGGATATTAACTACCACAGACTATTTCACTAAATGGGTGGAGGCAGTACCAGCAAGGAATGCAACGAACTCGGTAGTAATAAAGTTTCTGGAAGAGAACATCATCTCAAGGTTTGGTTGCCCTGCCAAGATTGTCACTGACAATGCACAAGCCTTTAAGTCTACTAAGTTTGTTAGCTTCTGCCAGCAATATAACATTGTGTTGGGACATTCCACCGCTTACTACCCACAGGGAAATGGTTTAGCAGAGTCTTCAAATAAAAATCTAGTGAGAGCACTGAAGAAAGCCATTAATGAAAATCATAAAAATTGGGATTCTCAGCTAAAGTTTGCTTTATGGGCAAACAGGATCACCGGCAAGATATCAACGGGGAAATCTCCATATAAGTTGGTATACGGGAGGGCAACAGTTTTTCCCATACAGTTTGCGTTACCAGTGGCTAGATTCATGCAGGAGTGTCAAGAGGAGCCGAATGACATTACCAAGAGAATGAACCAGCTAATAGAACTAGAGGAAACTATAAATCAGGTGAATCAGAGGTTGACCGAATATCAAGAAAAAATGAAGGACTTGTTTGACCAGCATGCAAAAGAAAAAAATATGCAGGTCTGGGATTTAGTACTCAGATGGGATATACGAAGAGAAGAGAAGGGGAAGCATGGTAAATTTGATCCATTATGGTTTGGCCCCTTCAAAATTGTGGAAGAAGGAGGAAACAACACCTTCAAGCTGGAAAATTTGCAGGGTGACTTGCTCGACGCCCCTGTAAATGGTCAGTTCCTAAAACCCTTCTTCCAGTTTTGATTCAGGCTGAGAGAGCCCAATGTATTATAGTGTACATTACTTAGTCTCTTCTATTTTTTATCTTTAATGATGTTTGTGTGGAGAGTCATGAAAAAAAAAGAAAAAGGGAAAGGTGCTAAGGAGTCGTGTCTGCACTAAGAGGGTTAACAGATGGTCTACGAAGTTATCAACACGTTTGAGGATAAATGTGTCGTCCCCAGGTGGAGCCAATGTTGAAAATATCATCATACCTTTAATGTCTGAAGAAAAATTATAAAAATACAGTTTACCCGACAGGAGTCAATTCGGCTTATGTTTCAAAAGGTGTGAAGGGGATATAAATTCAAATGAGTCATATGTAAAAAGGGACAAGCGTGTTTTATAACAATATGGGAGTATGACAAAAGCTTCAATCTAAATAACGAAGGTTCAAAAAGTGCAAAGGAAATAAATATCAGGCAGGGCCCGCTTATACTTGACACACACATAGACGAAGGTTGCAAGCACAATTTAGGGGGGGTCACAGACGAGAGGAGTAAGGCAAAGTCTTCCCCCCCCTGGAATCCTGAAGACGTGTCGAGGGGCATGACATGGGGCAAGCGCTTTATGGAGAAAAGGGCACGGGCTTGAGAGTCGTTACGAAGATCGCCTTTCGTCCTCGAAGGGTCGGGTCCCAATGTACAGTTGTTGCCACGATCCAACGGTAAGGTAAGTCTTAGGATAGCTGGTACCAAGACCAGTACCAGAATTTAACCCGACACGTGGTTTTCACCTAACAAGAGTCTAACACCCAATCCCTTTATGCCGCATGTCTCACAGTCAGCGTCCTTATGACATCAACCCTACTCGTTTTACCCCACCATCTTTTCTCGAGTTTCCTTGGGCCTGTATAACTGTGTTTTGTTAGTTACTGTGGTAAAATAATCGTGGTTTACGATAACTGTATAAGCGAAAGCGAGCTCACAGTACCAGTTCTACCCAGTCATTGTCAATACCCCTGTGTCACTTTCCTGATCACTTTTGTTACTTCACAGGTATTCCATCCCTTTCATTCCATCTGGTTTCCTTTTGTTTTGTTTTAAATTTGTATGATGGTCATGGGTAAAGTCACAGCCAAGAAATCGGAGCCCGAAACTCCCCAAACCTGTGAGTCTAGGGCTGTCCTTGGACCTGAACCTTTCACAGATTTGCAAGCTGACATTTGTGATCCGCAATACCCATTTCCCATTAGTGGTTTCAAGCCTGAGTTGTTTAGGAAACATGTGGAAAATAAAGATAGGTTTCGTGTCGTTTTGTCTGGTCTGTATCATCAAATAACTCCCCCGGTATACCCAGTGGTCGATTTCATCTGTTGGCTCCGGGATGCTTACAATGAACGTCGGGGCATGTTACTCTCATCTCAGGGGAACAAAATATTCACTATCTCCCCCAAAATCATTAGAAAAGCCATTTTTTTTCCTACCAATTCGAACTATGCCACTTTTAATGAAACAATGTTGTCTCATCATTTTTCGAAACTGCCATGGAGACAGTACAACGATTTCATCACTGCCATAACTGACTCCCATTTCACAACTCTCCCCACCGTAGACTCAGTGCCCCTAAACTTATTCAAGGAAGACATCGAGCCTATCCTTGCTCTTATTGCAGGTCTCCTAGGTGTGGGAGGCTTTGGACGAGCCTCAAAAGAATGCATAGCCTTTCTGTGGTTAATGTGGTTAATGTCTCAACCCGATGTTGTTTTAGATATCCCTAGTTTTCTGGGATCCATCATTCTAACTCAGTTCCAGGAGCTCACCGACACGAGTTGTTTTCGTTTCTGTTCTATGGTTTTTTATCTTTTCCTTTTCCAACACGCTAATAAATTTGAGGGTTTGGGTCTAGACAAGGTCTATAGAACAAACTTTCAGCCAAGACCAGTTTTTGACTGGAGTCCCGCAACTCATCAGCTGGAAAATGGGGTGGGCTACTCAAGTTTCCTAAATGATTTCATGCCCATAGCTTACACTATTATCCATGATTCCCCTTCGCTTAGTATTTTTCCTAAACTGAGGAAATGGTTGCAGTACAATGAAGCTGAAAGCATTGGAGATTGGTATCTGTTTGATCACTACACCGAAATCAGGGTTTATGGGGTCGAAGTTTCTCCCTACCAACTGTCGGTTTTTCCCACCTGAAGGATTTACGCCTTATAATACCTCCGACAAGCCCTAAAGGCCGACCAACTTCACTTCCTCGCTACAAAAAAAGGGGTTTATTCTCAAGCTTCCCACAACCATTGGCCCTTTTTTTGTTAATTCAAGACACACCCTTCCCATGGTGGAAAAGCTACTTCAAGGCATGGATTTGAGGCAATGGGAAGCTTGGCCCTATGATCCAAAAGGAATCATCTCTAACAGAAGTAAGAAGATTAATTCAACCCCTTACAACCATGAAACGAGGCCTTTCATCGAATGGCGAGCTAATCTTGAAACCTGGCCTTTGCTTTCGCAGATGAAGACTGATTCATCTGCGACGGGGGAAAAGGTGGACACTACTTCAACCAGAGAATTAGGTAAGAAACAGTTGGAGGATATTGGTGGATCAGGAGAAGGTTCTCCCCCTTTCAAAAGACAAAGGACAGGGACCAGTGAAGTAGAAGTTGTCTGAGATGAACTGTTGCTCCAAGATGAAGTGCCTTATGGGCAATCAGACAGGAGAAAAGCAGGTATCATGGTGCTACATGATAGCACAACCTCTTCTGACTTCTCAGAAGTTTCGCAAGCCATCACAACCAGTAGCTCTCGAGGAGAAAGCGAGGGCAGGACAAGGAACAGGGAAATCAAAGTTAAACATTGGTTCGAGCTAGAAGGATATGTCGACAAATACCAAACTAGGTTTTCATCTGTATAGACTTGGATAAAGAACAATTGGTAATGGCTATGACTGAAGTTGTTTTGAACCCAGAAGCTAGTACCACCTACTATAGAGCCTTGTAGATAGCAATAAATATGTCGTAGGTTCCAACAATTGACAAATGCAATTTGTTCCAGTGCTTTGGCGACATGCTAAAAGATGAGGTAATACGGCTCTCCATTACTTTGAGAAAACTTCAAAGCAAGCATAACCAAGTACTGGAGAATTTCAGGAGGGAGAAGATCAACTCCCGCGCACTCACAAACGACATACACAGCCTCCAGGAAGTGATAAAAGGGAAAGAGAAAGGCAAAACAGACCCCTAGAGTCATCTTATCGCTGAGTTGCAAAATCAGGTCGTGGCCCTAAAACACAAAGTGAATATACCTGGCTCTCACCATGTGCAAACGGCCAAGTTAGTTCAGGCAGAAAAAGATAAGGCAAGTTTGGTCGACTCTCTAGCGAAAGAAAGGGAGGAGAAGACTAAGATCTCATAGGAGATGGATGCTCTACAGGGAAGGATGAATCAATTGCAGATCAACTGGGATACTCATGTGTGCGCTCCACCAGCTCCAGAAGGGACTAGCTCACTTTCTCAGTAGTTGACTACTGCATTGGCCACAGTTGAAACAGTGGAAAAATAGGTCTCAACAACATGCCAAAGGATCAGCGAGCTCGAAGCCCTCCTCGCTGAGAACTCCAAGAAGATTAACACTATGCAGAAAGAGATTGAGGAGGGGAAACAGGAAAAGGCGCAGCATGAGAAAACCATATGTGATCTCACTAGCCGAATGAAAGGAAATATCACCATCCTAGATGCTAGGCGTTTGATCTGGGCTGAAATTATCACAGAGGTGAAACAACACTGGGAATTTTTAAATATTGTTGAGGAAATGAAGTCAAATGTGTTCCTTTTTAGAAGAATGCTACATGAAGGAGGTATTGATGCCTCCAACAGGGTTCAAAGCACTAAGAGGTATATTTCTTTCGTAAAAGAGCTTAAACCAGAGGATGTGGTAAAACGAGGTATCAAGAGTAGGTTTAAGGAAGTTGCAGAGTGTCATAAGGTAATAGAAAAATATTCTACTCATAGTATGGCCTTGAATGTCTTAGAGAAGGTGGTGGCTAGTTTAGAATGGTTCGAGGCGGATTGGACGGAGATAACACTTGCAGGACTCTCGTCATGCTGGGAGCCCTCCAATGCAAGCCTACAACTGTTACCAGTGTACAAGGCCTGTCTGAAAGAAGTAATGAACCAAACCAACATACCTTCTGAGAAATCTACTCGGCTCAAACCTGAAACCATAGTTTCAGTCCTCGGTAAAGATTTTTCACTCCTGCACCAAGTGAGATATAAAATTCCTATTGATGCAAACTATGATGAACTTATCGAAGCTTACATCAAGGCAGAAGGTTTCACCGTGATGCCTGAACCAACAGCTGACACTTGGCATAGGTGTACCAGTTATGCTAGTATGTTAGCCAGCTCTTCTACAACCGCCGCACCGCCAACTTCAACCACTGCTTCGACTCCTTCCCGCCATGGAAAATGATAACTCATGATTTGGCCCGAGTGGCCTTTAGTTTTTATTTTTACTTTTACTTTAATGTTCCAAGTGAGACTCACATGTCACTCTTGCAATTTACTTTCAGTTAGAATAGCTTTGATATTTTTTAGAAATGGCCATGAGCCCGAACTGTAAAATGATGGGGAATATTTTATTCCCATCATAAATTTTGATATTTTGACTAAGACTTGTAACTGCCTACCAGCATGCGGAGAAGATATTTTCCCAAAATATATTCCCGCATATGTTGATTGAAAACTCTATAAAATCAGTTAACAGGGACTAAGATAGGGTTCCAGATTTTCAAGATAACTGACTAAGAAAGAACTCTGTATGTATTTTTGTTGAGATTTTTATATTAATGTTGAAGAGCCCATTGGGATTCGATGATAAGGAGTGTCGTCTCTATTGGGGATTCTGATATGAATGCTTCATAGTCTGTAACTCTCTGTTGTGTTTTGTAGCGTAAATGTTCATCTCATTCATTTCCATATTTCTTATATCTGTGTTCTGGAATGCGAGTGCTCACTTGTTTAGAATTGAATTTATCATTTATTGATACTCATATTTACTCATGTCTAGTGATTTAAATATGGCTCAGGCAAGAAATGTTGTTTCATCTTTCACTTCTACCATATTTCTTCTGGTATTAGCAGCAATGGAACTTTATCTTTAAAGTTATTCTCATGTATGGATTCTTATCATTACATAAGCCCAGTACATGTTTATACTCATCTCTAGATCTCGTTTCTATTACAGTTAGTATCCATTTCATTTTCTTACATAGTTATCACCATCTTATTATTTACCTCTGTGGACCACTTTAGAATCCAACCCCCTTTACAGCGTGCTGTCTTAAAATTGTCTGATACGTTCATATATCAAATTTTACACTCTACCACTACAGTGTTACTTCTGTCATGTTTAAGTTTTGTGAGCCTTGGTTCCACTTTTACCAAACCTTTACACTCAAGATATGATAGCATGAGAGCCTCTTTTCTTGTCAACCTTTACAGGTTGAACTTTACGCTCCTTTCTGATTAAGATGTCCTAGGCACTGGTCTTTGTACAAATCAAGGCTGTCTCTAGGAGTGACAACAGTATACAATGACCAACTCTGGCCAACAAAGGGTCTTTCTTATAAATTGTACATTAATAAAAAGGGTCTCAAAACCCACTTCTTTTAACTTTTCGAGGTTTGGGTTTGAAATATATCATTAAGTTCATTATTTTTAGCTACTGTATTATTTCTGACACAAATAAGCATTTTATTCAGAGTAAGAGGCCACCTATGCTCTATATCTTAGGAACTATTTTTATGAGTCTCTTTTTCCACTTTGTAACTTCATATATTCTATGAATTCCATTGCTCAGGTTATTAACTTACTTAATTTTAAGTGCAAGCACATCACACATGTACACATAAATATACATAGACATATTCGACATACAAATAAAGGAAATATCCCTTCACAGTTGCACCATAGGTATACACACAACAAAATAATAGCAGTTCCTGTTTTTCCATATCCATCAAAAATGAAAATGCAACATAATCCATTAATTTTAAAGCATTATTAAAAAATACTTGTCTTTTAGTTTGCAGGGAAATTAAGTCTGGGACTACGACTCTCCGCCCAACCTTAGAAAATTTCAGCCATTGCTACTTGCAGCTATCACCCCTAAGCCAGATTCTAGAGTTTGGGGGGAATTCTTGTTGCTAGGACCACGCTCAAGCTTCTAGATACGCCAGGGACTCGAGATAACCTCCAACCTCAATCCCTACAAATTTTTTAACTCATTTTCTGCATGGGGAGTCCAGAGGTTCCCAACCTCACCCCCTCATGCACATACGATGTTTCACCCCCTCTTAGGGAGTCCAGAAACCACTGTACCAGTTAGGGAAGTAACCAGGAACTGTGATCAAGGTTGTATTTATATCGGCTTTAGGATGGTGTCCTCACAAGATGTTACATGGCTCTAGAGTATCTAGCTCAATCCACAAGCTTTAGGGAATCTGAATTTTTTACAGGGCTCCAAACATTTCATTCCACCCATAGCCTCGAGGGATCCAACTTCTCACGAGGCTCCAGAGACCTCTTGCCTCAACCCACAAACTCTAGGGACCCAAGCTGTTATAGGGCTCCATGAATCTTATCTCAACCCACAATCTCTAGGGAACCCAAGCTGTTATAGGGCTCCAAAGACTAGCACTCAACCGATATCCTCCAGGGACAAAGAATGAATCACCTTCTATTATATTCTCTTCATCGTTGCTTACTGAAATTTTCTACTACAAGTTCAATTTTCGCCCCCTCCTCATTCTACTTTCCAAACTTAAGTAAGCCCTCTGCTTTCCACACATAAGATAGGTCTCTTCTTTCCCCACATGTCTCCTGCTTGACTTATTTTCTTTCCAATCTTTGAATTCTTCTCTTCCAATGATTTCGAGTCTCTCCCTCTCTCTATATGTTCTATTCTAATGTTCTCTCCTTTTTCCCTTGATCCCCTTAATATTTTGAGTCTCCTCTTTTACTTCCATGTCCTTGTGGTTGCATCCCTTCATATATTATTTCCTCTTCTTCTTCTTTTTTCTTTTCTCCAACAAGCATGGGCCTGAGCACTTTTCCCGAGTCCATTTAATTTCAGGAGTAAGTCTCTTTACTTCATGTACCATTAAGCCTTTAATGGTTTTCCTAAAGTTCAGGTTTCTTCTTTGCATGAGAAACCATAGAATCCTAAGCAACAATTCTCCATCCCCAACTTTGGAAACCATGTCCCATGACTGAATCCTCTTTTTTATTTTATTTCAAACATTGCAAATATTTACATCATTTTTCCAATGCATCTCATATGAGAACCATGGGTGGGGTTGTCACAGTCTCCTCCCCCTGGAGGGAACGCCGCTCTCGATGTTCATTTACACCTATACAATGACAGAATTAAAGTGGTACAAATATTGTTCCATGAAGCTTTATACACATAACTCTACGTAATATTTACAATTAGACACACTTGTTTTTAATCATCAAACAAGAAAGTACAATTAGTTTTCATGGCATCAACCATTTCTGACGTGGCCTCCTCTGGCCCAAAATGCTTCCCGTACACCTTGATTTATTGTATGACTCAATTCTGAAGCATGAGACTCCTTCGGTCCAGAATGCATATTGATTCTGGTTGGAACTCTTCCTCTGGTTCCACCTGTAGCATAAAAAAACCCATCACATGATTAGAGTCATGTACATATATTTTAAGTAAAGAAACATGGAAAACATCATGAAATATAACCGATGGAGGTAAATCCAGTCTATATGCTATTGGTCCAATCCTCTCAATAATTTCAAATGGTCCAAAATATTGTGTTGCCAACTTGGCACATGTTCCCATGTTTAGGGAAATTTTCTTGGGCATAATTCTCTGGTAGAGATGTTCACCCACTAGGAACTCTTTATGCACCCTATGTTTATATGCATATCTTTTCTATCTGTCCCATACCACTTGCAAATTTTTCTTTATAATCTGAAATTTTTGTTCCATGTCCTTAACCATATTAGGTACTACATGCATTATGTTAAATGGGTGACTCCAAATAATAGGAGTATTACATTTTTTTCCATATAATGCCTCAAAGGGGATCATCCTTATGGACTCTTGGTGTCTGTTATTGTATGAAAATTCCACAAGAGGGAAGATATTATTCCCATTTTTTGGGCTAATGCATCACATATATCCTCAACATGTCCTCAAGGATCCTCTTGATCCTCATTGTTTTCCCATATGTTTGTGGATTATAGGTTGTACTAGATGCTAATTTTGTTCCCAATCCTGCAAATAATTCCTTCCAAAACCTAGAAGTGAACTTAACATCTCTATCTAACATGATCTTCTTGGGAATGACATGTAGTCTCAATCTAATTTATGAATATTTGTTCTATATGACTAGCGAAATTGGTGCACTTGACTGCCACAAAATGAGCTACCTTGCTAATTTTTTCCACCACCACCATGATTGCATCATGTTTCTTGGCTATTTTTGGAAATCCTATGATGAAATCCATAGAGACTACATCACACTTCCATTCTGTAATAGGGATATGATGCAATAATCCTATCGGGTGTTCGCATTATGCCTTTACCTACTGGCATTCCATGAATCTTGCTATGAAAAATGCCACTTATTTCTTCAGATTCGACCAATAATAATGCCTTTTGATGGCTATGAGGTTATTTTAATACCCTAGGTGTCTTGAGTAAGGCTTAACATGGAATTCCTTCACTATTATCCTTTTTATTTCATCACGGTTAGGCACATAAATTCTTACTTTAAACCTGACTAAGTCACCCTCAATGAGATGAGATCCCTCATCCTCAACACTGTGTTGTAAATTTTCTTTCAGTTGCTAGTACTTTTCTTCTAGTTGTACAACACTTTTGATTCTTTCTTCTAGATTTGTTGCATACCAACTTACCGCTTCAAAGTGATTTACATGAAATTTCTTGTTGAAGGCATCAACAACCTTGTTTTCCTTTCCTTTTATGAGCTTAATCTCAAAGTCAAAATTGATGAGCATGGCCAACTATCTTGCTTGCCTAGCATTCAAATTTAGTTGTCCAAACAAATACTTGAGTCCAATATTGCCTGACGTGAGCATGAAATTCCTGCCAAGGAAGTAGTGCCTCCACATTTTAAAAGCATGCATTATAGCGGCTGTTATATGGAATCTACGATTGCAAAAAGAAGTATCTTCTGTAGACTAGGTGGCATAGCCTAGAACAACATAAATACAAATAATTTGTTGTTTCCCTTAAAGAAAATAGATAATGGGATGAAGCCTACATGTAATCCGTCGTCTGTTTCACTCCTCTCTTGGCTTGAATGCTCCAATCCTTGCTCCGGTTGCTATAATTAGAACCTGCACAATCAAACAACACAATCCAATGACCAACGACATCTATGTAGCATCATATAATTACTTCATTCAATGGATCAACATGTCATAAAAATACATGAAATCATAACATCATATATAGGAAAATAAATAACTATTTGCATTAATAGAAATGGAGTGAGTTACAACCAAATATAGGATTTGATCTTGCAGACATCCCCTCCAAGTTGAATTGTTCCTTCTTTGCCACAAAGTGCACCTCTAATCACCCTAATTAATGTAATAATGACTCTTCACAACAACACCATGAGGGCATAATCTATCTTCAAAACCCAACCCCTAGCTTGTGGATGGACACAGATATATAAAAGAGGATGTTAATTTGGGAGTTCTTATCCATTTAAAAATATAGGCTTTGAGATCCACTCTTGATGGGAGGATGGAATCAAAGGATAAGGTATGGAAACTCCAAGGAAGGATAGGATATGATTCAAGATTTTTATCCGAGGTAAATAGTTGTAACAACTATTGTAAGCTTCTGGAAGTGGAAGCCTTGGAAATTATTTTATTTTCCCCAATTGCTAGAATCAATGCATCCCTAACATAGGGAAACATACTGGAAATAAAGCCTGCCGAACATGGAGCAACCTGCTGGTGAACATAGGTCCATAGGTATACATACTGTGTTGGTCCTTAAATTAACTGAATTGAGTTAGTGTCAAGCAAGAAATCAAGGTTTAAGCAAAGTCATGCTTAGGGCTTTGTGATATGATGATTTCAAGGGGTTAAATGATGTTGATTGATCCAGTTTGTAAGTTGATTGACCAGATGTGAAAAAATGGCCTTTAATAGATTCCCCCCTAAAGCACAAAGTAAGAAATGGCAACTAATTACTGAAGTGATTTACTTTATGACAACTCAAGATCAAGAGAAACCATCGAGATCATCTTTTTTTACAATAGAGTTACATTATTATATTGTTGTTGAGGGATGCATACCCATACTCAACACATAAGCTAACATTACATGTAAAATGATAAAAAGACATGTCCACTAATGAAAAAAGGTGGACCCATGACTGGATGAATTTTTGGAGGATCATAGCCATAATACATTATGATCTTGTATTAATCCTAAAATCATAGCCTGGACGGATGAAACTGAATACGAGGTCTTCTATCTCGTTCACAAGACCATCCAATGTACGAGTCTAACCATGTGAATTAATGAGATGGAGCTGAACATGGTAGAAACAATCTGATTACTGACCAATGATGTAAGCAACAGATGGGAGAGAAACTACCAATGATGTTAATGACTCTCAAGGTACTGCAATACAATTCGTATGGTGTGAATGAAAGAGTTGAATTCGAACACCACATATAATATTTTGGTTGAAGGAAAATGATGTAAACATGTTGCCGAGTGAGAGTAAACTTTCCATTGATGTATTCAAGCACGAAGGTACCGAAGGTTTGTTTCTAAGTTAACTTTCTGGATAATGAGTTGATGTCAACATGACGCAACTCATCACAGGAGGGCCTTGATATATCCCCCATCAACAGCATGAAACGAGTATCAGATTTGAGACAGAATGATGCTGATATGGAACTGGATCAAGAATGGAAGATATGGAATGAAGGCTTAAGAGTATTGTAGCAGATATTGACTGAATGAATTATCTTTAACACATCAATGACATTGAATGGAGTAGGCAACATTGACACAAAACCAAAAATGGAGGCTTTGAAAACGATATGATGAATCAAAAGGCAAGTATATTTCCCAGCACAATAGCCATAAAGATGAAGTGGAAGAGTTTCATGTTCAAGAGTGACTCACCTCCATTAACAAGTGGAGTACCCTGTTTTCCCAATTTCCCCAACCAGACTGGTCAATACCTCTTTATTTTTTAACAAGCTTAAGGAGGATAACATATGTTTGATATATAAGTTCATCCTTCAAATGAATCCCTCCAAGTATGTTTAACAAAACCTGAGAAGGAGTGGTTTGATCTCATCATGTTTGGAAATTCCATCACTGTTTGATGTTTTAATGAGTCTAGCGGAGGTAAAAATCGACATATTTTTCATGTTTAGAGAGTTTGGAAAAGAGGCGAGAAAGAAAACTCTAGATTTTCCCTTTCGTATATAGTTTCCTGAGCCTGAAAAGGTAGAAAAAAATACCCAAAAGAAACTCTTAGCTATGTTTGACTAAGGTATTCATTTTTCGTAAATAGAATATCTCAGTCCGGAAAAGGGTTAAAATCGAGTAGAAATATTTTTATTTACTTTTATGAGTTCAAAAAGACAAGTTCTCGACAATATTTTCATATTTTGGGAGTATGAAAAGAGCTTAAAGAGGGCTCCTCCTGGAGGAACGAGTGGGATAAATGGTAGCAACTGTTTTCGATCATGATGGAACTTCTCAAAATGTGTAGAGGTAAAAATGTTGTCTAATAAGATCACTCATCGCAATGGTTCCTCGGTAAATGGTAAATCATTCAAGTGAAAGAGTATGATCGACCAAGTAGATGATGGTGATGGAATGGGAAAAGAAAGGCTCATCTGTCATAAATAGGTAGATAAGAATGGAAACCATAAGGGATAGGATGATAATGGTTTAATTTTTTCACAAGCTTGAAATGTGGGAAACTATGCTTGAAAATACTTGAAGATGGTTTGATTTTTTCACAAGCTTGAAACATGAGAAAAACTATGCTTAGAATTGGTTTCATTTTAGACAAGCTTCAAATGGAGACAAACTATTCTTGAAATAAGTTTGCATGCCCCAAACATAATGACTCAATTCGAGGTACATGCCCCCCAATATTCATTTCATTCACCTAATTAGATTATTGGTTAATAACAAGTGTACGGAAAGAAGGTTCATTTACGAGATTAAGTGAAAGACTCGGCTAGGAATTTATGAGATCTAATCAAAGACTCGAATTGGAAGGGGACCTGTTTCATATTTATGCAATATTGAAACATAGAGGAAACTATGCTCATAGGAACCTATTTCATTTTTAACAAGGTTGACATAGTAAAAGAACTATCCCCATAAGAGCTTGTTTCATTTTTTGATGAGCTTGACACAAGAAAAATAACTTTGCTCCAAAACCTTGTTTCATTTTTAAGGATCTTGACACAAGAAAAGGAACTTTTCTCTGAAAATTTTGTTTCATTTGTTAAGGAGCTTGACACAAGAAAATGAACTTTTCTTTGACACCTTGTTTCATTTTTGAATGAGCTTGACACAATAAAAGGAATGATGCTCTTGGGACCTTGTCATGACCTTCAGAAGGCCATGGCTTCCAATAGGTTCTCATCAAATGGGAGAAAAACACTCTGGAAGGTATCAAAGGATCCAATGGAAATATGAGACTCCAATTACCCCAGTAAATGATGCACTACATCACCTACTAGATCTAGGTCAAAATAAGTTGAGAAAATAATGGAAGGACATCAGTAGGTGCAGGCATGGGACAAGTTGCCACATAATTGACCTATCGTGGGGAAGATACCACTTTCATATAAGGACCATTTATGGATGTTGTTTTATTGGGAGTCAAAATAGGACCAATGAATGAAAGGTGGTCAATGGTCATGATTCTTCATCATGCGGGAAACACATCACATGAAAGAGTGAAGAGACAAGAGCTCCCATGTCGTAAACATAGTCATGCCCAAGGAGTAATTTAAAATCCAAATGGCCTTGGACTACCATCACATATTCATAGATATTGTTTCCTCCCAAAGTAAGAGGAAAATTAGGAAGGATCCCTAACAGTTGACTGGTTCTTTTGTTAAAAGCCAAAAAATTCTGAATAAGAGGCACAAGTTGTGAAGAGACGAAATATTACCAAGTAGTTGAGGAAAGAATAGTAACATATGTGCCTTCATATGTTTTTGTGCTAGGAATGGCCACATGATAAGCCTGTACTATGATTTTGAAGGGCATGTAAGGAGGAAGACAATATCCTACTAGTCGAATACAATCAAAGGAAGTGACCAAACTACTTGGAGGGGGTGTTGTGGGAATGTGAGAACTACCCCCTTATTCTATAGGAATGGGAGAAATTCTCTCTAGTTTTGTGGGAACCAGAGGAATATCTCTCACTTCATTGGAACCTAAAGAAATGAGAAGAACCTGAGTGGTATGAAGTTCACTCTCTACAGAAAATGTACGATCAACTAAAGGTGGAATCAAGTCAACCATTTTATCAACCAATGATTGGTCGGGAATAAACTCATGGGATGCATGTTCAGATAAAGTGGGATTGATTTGAGATGGATTCTAATCAATCACTTCATCAACTAGTGGAGGATTAGGGGAAATATTTCGATAACCAGCTGGAAGTTGCGACTGAGAAGCTATAAGGTTTTCCAATAATTTTGAGGCTTCATCCATATAAGGAAAAAGGTGAATATAATGATTCCCTTCACATAAATTACAAGGAAATTTAATTTTACCCTTTTTCCCATGGACCTTACTATCACTAGGTGATGGTTTATCCCCAACATGATCTTCAGCGGCTGATGAAAAAGGCTAATGTGAGTCTATAGAACACACTTCTAATATATTGGGAATATTAGGACAATATCTAAGAAGGTGGTCACCCTTACATAAATTGCAAGGGATTTAACTTTGTGGGGATGATTAGAAGGTTTCACCATACTAATTTCATGGTTAGCAATGGTTTCTTGGTTTCCCCCTTGCTTATTTTGCTTCTTCTTCTTTGTCCTCTTCTTCTTCTTATTAGCTTCATGGTTACTATAATCAATACTTTTACTAGATGAGGAGGAAGAAAGGGATGAAGAAACAACATGTGAAGAAGGTAAAGGGTCAACTTTAGGATCAACTTGAAAATGATATTGTTCAGGTAGAGGATAATTTGGTTGAGGAGTTGTTGGACATTCAGAACCATAGTGGTTGAAAACAACCAAATTGGTAAACCAATGATAAATCCGGGAAGGGACAATGTTGCCATATAAGGAGCACCAATATTTCCAAAAGGAGGAAAATGTCCAAGATTCCCATCAGAGGGGTTTAATTGAATGGTAGAATTGGGAATTTTCGCCATTAGTCTCAACCTAAGATCTACCAAGGAGTTTTTTTGTAGTGAGGATGTTGTTCCGTGGTCGATTAATTGATTTTAGAAATTAACAAAAAAAAGGAGGGGGGGGGGGGAGGGGGTAACTAGGAAAAAGGGTTTACCAAGTAACCGTGAATTGCAATATACACCTTTCCGAACCAAGGACTTAAATCGGGTGTAGGAAATCTCCATGAATGATATGTTCAGCGTGTCATGGTATACAGGGCAGTCGACTCGGTTATCTATGGCGAGGATAACAAGACTTCCAAAATATACTCGATGTTACATGGAAGTGCAGTCCGTAGTAGTGTTATCTAATACATAACCATTCGATAAGAGTGTTCCAATATAATTATCATGCATTGATTTCCATACGATATCCCCAAAGTTATGCGGAGAATGATCTGATACACTTACATACATGGAACTTGACATCACCCCCGGAATGCAATGCTGGAAAAAAATGACATCTCCTACATTTAAATACATCAGAGCATGTCTCTAGCATAGACCTCTAGATGCGTATGTTAATGTGACAACTGGTCCTTAGGTTGGTTGAGTGAATTTTAGAGTTGAGCTTGAATTATGTTTCAGTTTCAAGGCTCAAAAATCAATGTCACCTAAACACACCTATGATGCAACTAATATGACAAAAATAACTCTTTTCATTTCCCTTTTAAGAATGAAAGGCCTAATTAAGAAGGGGAAAAATAAATCAATCAAGAATGCAACAAACAATTGATGCAACATTTGATCTCTACAAATTCACTATTCCAATGAAAATTAAAGCCCTATATGCAATTCATGATGCATAATATTTTTCTTTTGGATTCCACTTAATTTTCAAATAAAAAATAAGATATTTTCCTAATCATTGATAAAAGTAACTATTCAGAATGATGAATAAAACACCAAGCAATCAATGAACAACAATTCAATTTTTTAATGACCTAATGATAAGAACAAAGGAAAAACTAAACAAATCCTTATCAAGGAATTCAAAACCAAAAGAAAACAAGATGAAGGCCTATGAGAGACCAAAACACACACAAGGACACAATGAGGACCAAATGGGACAAAGTTAATCAGAGAGAAAAACACAAAAATGCAATTTTTTGCATCAAAATGGGATCATAGCAGGTGCTGAAAGGGCCAGGGTGCACTGCAACGCAGGTGCAGTGAAGGCTAGGGTGCACTGCAACGCACCATCTCTAGACTAGAGGGATTGTTGGTCAAGAAATAGAAAGTTCCAGCACAAAATTTAAAATTGAGACTCAACGAAATGTCTTCTTAGGTCTGTTTTTGTCTAAAGATGGCAGTGAAGGTCTGAATAAGAGGTAAAAAAATAATAAGGACAAAGAAACCACCAAGGGCACACATCGTTCAATAATGTGGTTTCCAATTTTTTATATAGAATCTACGATTACGGACAAAATTGTCTTCCCTAGACTAGGTGGCCCAACCTAGAACAATAGAAAGATAAATAGGTTATTATTTCCCTTAAAGCAAATAGATAATGAGATGAATCCTACCTATAATCCATCCTATGATTCACTCCTCTTTTGGCTTGAATGATCCAATCCTAGCTCTGGTTTCTATAATTAGAACCTGCACAATCAAACAACACAAGCCAATGATCTATGGCATACATATATAATAATCTAATTACTTCATTCAAAGGAACAAAATGGAATCAAATTACATGAAATCATAACATCATATATAGGAAAACAAAAATATCTTTGTATTAATAGAAATGGAGAAACTTACAACCAAATATAGCATTTTATCTTGTAGACAACTCCTCCAAGTTTACTTTTTCTTTCTTTTCCACAAAGTGCACCTCTAATCACCCTAATGCATGGAATAATGAATCTTCACAACAACATCATGAGGGTACAATCTATATCCGAAATCCAACCCCTAGCTTTTCAATTGCCATAAATATATAGAAGAGGATGGAAAGTTGGGAGTTCTTATCCATTTACCAATATAGGTTTTGAGATTCACTCTTGATGGGAGGATGGGATCAAAGGACAAGGGATGAAAACTCTAAGGAATCATACGATAGGATTCAAGAGTTTTATCTAAGGTAAGTAGTTGTAACAACTCTTGGAATATTATGGAAGAGGAAGCTTCAAAAATAATTTAATTTTTTTCGAATTTCTAGAATCAACACACCCCCAACATAGGGAAACCTAATGGTGATAAACCCTACATATCATGGAGAAACCTACTAGTGAATGTAGGTCCACAGGCATACATACTGAATTTGTAACACCCCTCGTAAAAATTCCATATAATAAAAGTTAATAAAGTAAAAATAATAACCATGGTTATGGGACACTTATCCCTATTTCAATGTTGGGAAAAACATCCTAGTGTGGGTGTTCATTTCAGTTTATTATGGCTAAGGCTTTGGAAAGGAAAAGTGGCATTAATTGGAATTTTATTATGAAAATAATGGAAATTAGGAGAAAATTAAGGTAAAAGGTCACAAGTTTCATGTGAGGAAAATGAATGAAAATAATGGAAAATGAAGAAAATAGAGGTCTAATTTATAAAAAGGCTTCTGAGGATCAGTTGGTACCTTTTGGCAGTGTAACCTTTTGTTAGTTCAGTTTTGGAGCTCTCTCTCTATTCTCTCTCTCTCTCTCTCTCTCTCTCTCTCTCACACTCTTGGACACTCAATTTTTTCTTGGAGAATTTCAGCATTGGATCAAGAAAGGAAAATAAGGCAAGGAGGAAGTAGAGATAAAGAAAGGAAGAGTAGGATCAAGCAGCTACAATGGGACTCTTTGCAGGTATCAATTTTCATGTGTGGTTTGCTTGCTATATTTGGCATGCATGGTATTGCATGTGTGTTCTTGGTTCTCTTTCTGTCATTGGCATGGGTTTTTCTGGGTGTGACAATGTTTTTCAGCTTAGCATTGCCATTTACGAATAGCCATGGTGTGATAGGTTTCTCATGTTTTGGTTGAGATATATTTCCAGATGGATTCGAAGATGAATGAGGTGGATCTTTGAATGAAAGAACACATGGCCCAATAACCCCTAAAACGGGCTGTGGGTTGCAGTAAATCTGATTTTTTTCTTGCCTTGGTGGGCCTAGGAATACCCGACTGGTGTATGGTGGGATATATGGTAAATCCTAGAGGTGGGTCCTCTCCATGAGGCCTAGGAATCACAGGATGGGATATATGGTAAATGCTAGAGAGTGAAGTTTCGGTTAGAGCCTAGTGATCTAATGTGGATTGTGGTAAAGCATAGAGACTAGGATACAGGAAAATTACTCACGGTGTAGGTCGATAAATACGGTGACATCCCTACTTGTTTTGGCCTAGTGATCTGGTGGAGATCATGGTAAATCCTATTATTACATGTTTATTATTTTTGCCTAGTGATCAGGTGTGGATTGTGGTAAATCTTGGTTTCTGTTGATGAGGGTGAGGTGGTTTAGCCTTGGGAAGCCCTGGTTGGTTCTTTTGTTTTGATTCCCACATTCATGCTTGGAATATGGCATGGGGGTGATTGGCTGAAGAGAGATTTGGCTCAACCAATCTATGGTCAGGCAAAACATGGTAGTGTCATACCAGGTTGGCTTTTGCATTCATTAATAAGAGGTTCCTCCCTTGTTATCTTATGTATAAATGTACTGGTTTATATGTGGATAAAGAGGTTTAAAGATCACAGATCTAGATAAAGAGTTCATGGCATGTACAAATACTTCTAAAATAGGACTTGGTGGACTCATTATGCTGGAAGGACATGTGGTATGTTATGAATCACATAAACTAAATGAACATGAGCAGAACTATTCGACACATGATCTTGAGTTAGCAACGATCATCCATCCATTGAATATGTGGAGGCACTACATTCTTGGTAGGAGGTTTGTACTGATGAGTGATCGCAGTGGGTTAAGTTACTTGTTTGACAAGCCGAATATGAATGCCAAGCAATATAGATGGTTGGCCATTATCAGTGAGTTTGAATTTGAGATCAGGTACATCAAGGGAAAAGAGAAAAGGGTTGCAGATACTCTTAGCAGGCGGATACAGGTGAGTCATATAGCAGCTATGAACTCCTATGGGATGGACTACGAGATTTTATCTTATAGGAAGTTCAGTAGGATGGTAGGTATAGAGAGCTTATGCACAAGTTATAACATAGTACAAGTACAATTAGTGGTATAGGTGCAGGTATATGTGCACAGGATATGGACTATTGTCTTATAACAAATGGATTGGTCAGGTTTAGAGATAGGATATATGTTCCATACAACAGTGAGCTAAATAAGGTGATATTGAGGGAGTTTCATGCGAAACCATATTACTATCACCCAGGCTATCATAAGAAATTGAATGTAATTAAGAAGTTTTATTATTGGCTGAATATGAAGAAGGATGTGGCAGATTTTGTGGCTAGATGTTTGGATTGTCAGAAGGTAAAGGAAGAGTGTAGGAATACAGGTGGATTGATATAGATGATTGTGATTCCATGGATTTCATCACAGGTATGACCATGAGATCTAGACAACATGATTCCATCATGTTTTTTGTGGATAGGTTGAAAAAGGTTGTGCACTTCATTCTGGTGAAGACTACATATTTAGCTAGTGATGTGGCACAGGTGTTCATCAAAGATGTGGCCATATTGCATTGTGTTCCAAATAATATTGTGTCATACATGGATGAAAATTTCACTTCCAAGTATTCGTAGGAGTTATTTTCAGGTTTGGGCACAAAATTATCCTTTAACTTAGCTTACCATCCACATACATATAGACAAACAGATAGGATCAACAAGATATTGGAGGAAATGTTGTAGATGTATGTGATGCATCAACAACGAAAGTGGGAAGAGTATATTCCACTGGTATAGTTCACTTACAACAAATAGTATCAGGAATATTTGAAGATGAGTCCATTTGAGGCATTGTATGGGAAAAGTTTCAATACTCCCATAAATTGGAGTGATCCGGTGAATAGAGTATTGATTGTACAAGACATGTTGGAAGAAAGGGAAAAAGAAATGTAAGCAAATCATGATAGACAGAAAATCTAAGCAAATCGGAATAGGTTTTTTAAGGAGTTTCAGGTTGGGGAACACATGTACTTGCTCATCAAACCCAAGAAGAGATCCTTGCGGATTGGATCATGTGCCAAGCTAGAACCTCGGTTTTGTGGACTTTTCAAGATTATTGAGAGGATTTGGCTAGTAGCCTATCGACTTGCACTACCTCCGACAGTAAAAGTCCATGATTTTTTCCATGTTTCATTTCATAAGAAGTATGTTAAATATGTTGATCATGTGATTGACTAGTCTGTATTGCAGGTGGAGCCAGATGGCTAATTCCAACTGAAACCTTAGTGTATATTGTAGATAAAGGTGCTCATGCTCTAGAATCAAACAATAAAATAGGTTAAATATCAATGGAAGCACTTTAGGCCCGTTAAATCTACATGGGAGATGAAGGATTAGATGCGTGCTATATATCCTTCATTGTTTTCTGGTGGAGGCAAAGTAGTTATGGTATGACGTTTTGGTATATGTTTTGGCATATGTTTTGGTGTGATGTTTTGGTATATGTACATATGTATATGGATGTAAATATTTCCATGAGCTATGTTATAAATCTCTAATAAGCGGTATGGATGTCATGCCATTATATTTTTGATGTTGTCATGTTGGTTTTCTTATTGGAAAAATGATCATTTTAAATACTATATTGATCTATGTTATAAAGCTCCATGGGAAGTATGTTTTCTTTTCAACGGTTTTGTTGAGATTTAGGTGTGGTTTAAAACCAAGGACAGTGTCCCCCAAGGGGGATGGTTCTGCAACAACCCTGGCAAAAATTCCAATTAATAAAAATTAATAAAGTGCAATATTCCAAAATGGAAAAGACAACAATGTAGAACATCTGCAGCATTCCTAATTAAGCAAGACAAGAATATAGCATTAAAGTCTGAAAAATGTCAGAAATGTGTTGAAACTAGAAATTACATTAATAAATCATAATCATGAGCAGAAAACATTTGAATCATATCATTAAGGATCAACAACAATGTAAGTACACACTGCTCCAATAGGAATGCACTCAAGCCACAAGATGGTTGAAATACACTAAAGAAATCTAGCACTAGAAAGTATAATTGCTGATACTGTGAAGAAGATCTATGTTTGAGAGGCTTCTGGAGTGATCAAAATGATTCGGCATTTTAACCACGGATTCTACTCGAAAAACCCAGAAATGGTTTGGCCAGATTTTAATTTTGGGTTTTCGGCCCTTTTTGGGTTGTCCACTACACCCTTGCTGACTGACTTACGTACTCCCTGGGGATGAATACTAATATGGGACTGAAGGAATGATATATTAGTTTTAATAGCACCCAATCATCTCACTAGATGAAGGGTTGTTCCCCTCACTGAAAAACAGGGTCAAGAAATTGGATACTTGACCTCCCACGGCAATTGCACTACAAAATAACTTAGTTTCTAGAGGAGACTACGTTGTGGGTGAATGTTGCTACTTGGCCTGATTCCTGATGGTGGAATGAAGCTCTAAGAACTTCCTCACTAGCCTCCTGGATTAAGTGTTGCTCCCTCCACTAGAAAACAAGCTCAGAAATTGGGTTTCTCAACCCTCCACTGCTGCGACCCTGCAACACAACACAATCCTGAAGGAGACCACACTGGGAATAATGGCTGAAGCTTGGAATAATGATGCATGATGGAAATGATGCTCAATTAACCTCTCCTGAGTGAGCACTCGAAGTCCCCCGAGGATGAGGGTGGTATTCCTGCTCGGGAACACCCTTGTGCTAAACAATACAATAGACTCTGCTAAACAGCTGAAGCACGCAAAAAGTCATAAAAGACCAATACATAAACAATATTATGAATGCCATCTATGGATTCCATCCTCTTCCTTTTATGCTCGGTGAGCTTCCTCACCCTAGGTCCCACTCATTAAATATGCTACTCTCATGCATACACTCCTCCTAAAAGATTGTGTTGTCCTCCATTAATCCTGCATTATCTCCATAACAACGTTGTTGATCTTGTCAACTTTGACCCTATCCACATTATCTAGCCCCTGTTCACACCTAAGGGTGTTTTATTTAGCTGATATAATGAGCCACATTCACATGAGAAGTGGTTTTATTCCTACTAAAGAGATTTATGGGTCTCCCTACCCACTTATTCATCTATAAAAATGACAAAAGCAAGAATTAATATTCCAACTAGATGAAAGCTAATTTGGAATATTATTGTCCTCCCCTCCCAAATGTTGCTTGTCCTCAAGCAACTGCAAGGATGGATACTGCAAAATCTCTTTTCCTCCTCTTGTAGCCTCCTCATCTGATATTCTCCACCACTGAACCAAGTGCTCTCCAATCAATCTGTCTCCTAGTGGCTCCTCCCAAGTGTTCAAGTTAGCCTTTGGTAAATAAACCAATGACTCTCATCATGAAGAAGTGGTTGATCCATGGGGAAAACTACATGTTTTCCAATGGCCTCCTTGAGGCATGAGAGATGAAAATTTTTTGGGGTCTTAACCCCAGTGATAAACTCCATACTATCATCCAAACAAAATGGATCATCCTAGGTAGCTCATAAAAGAACTCACCAATCCCCTGCTTCTGCAATGTAGAGGGGTTGCATGGCTGCAAATGAAAGGCCAAATTGTTCACCCCACACTATCTCTCTCTCCATTTGTGATATGTATGGAGCTACTACTAATCTTGGGATGCAAAAATGTTGTCCTCAAGAATCCAAAAGGCATCCGGACTCTCATGGCTTACCCTTTTGTGGAGAAATGTACTGCAAATGCATGGTAAAGGAATCCAAATATTTGGTTAGATTTCCAATAAGAAAAAATACACAATCCTTACCCTATCTTGTTGGCAAGCTGGTGAAGACGTCCACAGATGAGCCTTCCCACCTCCTTATCAAAAGGTGAAGTGGCTATAACAACCTTGAAAGGTGGTTTCTTTCCTCCTCATTCATCAAGCAAGCTACATGCCTCCTAAGATGTTGGAGCACCTCCCATGAGAATCTCTCCATGACGGTCTGATAAGTCCCAATGAAATTTGTGTGATCGGAAAGGAGTGCCTCATGTGTTGCATGTAGGATATTCTCCTTGATCTTGGAGTCTCTAGTCAAGAAGATCCAATCTTGGAAATAGATGACTCCATCAACCACTCTATACCTCCCATCTGTCACTTGCCCATCAAGAACCTTACATGTAAAGAGGTTCTTGGAATGCTCCACCAATAGTTGGGACTCCCAACATGGACCTATACTCCTTAATGAAAACACTGCTAATTTTTGTAATGAAGCACTTGTCACCTCATAGCTCCCTTCTTTGACATGCTCAATGCCAAAGCCACATACCAAAGTACTTTTATCCCACTTTTGTTGTCTCTCTTGCAGCTAGTTTTTCCCAAGACAAGATTGAAGTTTATGTGGGTCAACCTTCTCTTGGAAGTCATTGCCCATCCAAAACTTCCAAATTTTGGCCAATGCATGCAAGAGTGTCAATAACCTCTTGTCATATATAGAAGACTCCCTCCAGTGTGGAAGTATCTTCTGCTTCTCTAAGGTCATGGAGTAGCCCCTTAATATCATGCTTGTGCCATCATCTACTCCTAAATCACCATCTTCCAACGCAAGTAGCTGAGTGAGATATGGAAATGAAAATATTAGACAATTTCTCATCCGTTCGTTGAGCCAATCAAAGGCTCTATGTGTTGTGATAGCTTCTCCCAAAGCTCCTTCCTCAACCAGATACAGGGATGATGCATCTTGTTGTGATAACTCTTTAATCATCTTCCAGTCAGGGGGCCTTCCTGGTGGAATGCCTCCATGTAATGAAACATCAAGGTCTAGATCAGATTGTATATCTAAGTGGACTGATTTGTCCCTACTTCCACTGCACAAATCAATCTCATTCTTTTGTGCATAGACCTCCTGAAATTAGTAGGTGTGTATGCCCCTAATTTCCTGATGCTGACCATCCTTCTTATCCCCCCCTTCCATCTACAAAGTCTCACTGACACATGTTGCTCCTAGATTGTTCCTTGGTCTCTGCATGTTAGAGTATTTGGAACTTCTTGAAAGGATACAAGGGATCCTCTAGATGGAGAAATGGCTCCATTTCCATCTCCATGTGGTGGTGGATCTCCTCTTGGTCTTACAACGCTGATATCTCCTTCCAACTCTTCCTTTTCTTCCTCCTCATTATTGGAGAATACCCCATTATCACTGGGAGACCCTTTGTCTTGGTCCTCTCTTGAGGGAGGAATATTCATGTCTTACTTTTGAGAAGAGAGCTCTTGCTGAAGTGGAGCTCTTTCCCTTGGCAAGGTATTTTGCAAGTCTCTAACTCCCTCAATAGCATTCTGGAATGGAGTTGGTCTATTGGATCCTACCAATTCATGCAAAGGTTCTGACTGCTTGGGCTTGGCTAGCTTAACCAAAGGTGTTTCAGAATTTTTTTGATCAAATATTTTCACTCACCCCCTTGTGAATTTTTCATAAGTAGCTACATTTGCATGACTCAATGAAGGAAAACCATAAAACCACCAATCATGAGCCTTACCTTCAAGGTGCAGCGTTGTGACCTTACTAGCCTCCACTTCTAAAACTTTGTGCAGCTAAAAATATGTCTCCAACTTCCTTACCCAAGCCTTAGCTGTGCACTTAGTTGACCCATCAAAAGTAGGAAGAAATAATCTACCCAAAGGATGTTGCATGCCCCTCTTGCTTCTATTATGATTATTGGGTCTTCTACTTTCCTTGATCTGACAAAACCCTTGGAAGTTTAGATTCCCTTTGAACCTCCAAGATTGATATTCATATTCCTGGAGATAGTAACCAAGAGTCTCCTCCTTTGGTGTATCTCCATCCTCCTTCTCCCTTGCTAGGAATGTAGGCTTGGTAGACCATTGTGGAACTGATTGTGAGGTTGAATGTTCACACCAATAATGTGAAATGCTGGAGCTTTCTTCATGTACAAACCCCTTTGGAGAACCTCTATATCTCTCCATCCTCGTCTCTTTGATTTCTCTATTAATATCCTTCATAGTTTGGAGAAGAAGCTTTGAAAACTCCTTTCCCTTCATTTCTCCTGATATTGGAGTCTTACCTTTTGTCTCTTTTGTAAACCTTCTCCTTTCTATGAGAAGCTTCTCCTCCTTCTGATGACATAGATGAGATGTCTCATAGACTGAGCCAAGATTATGCTCTGATACCACTGTAATATTCCAAAATGGAAAAGAAAAGAATATAGAACATATGCAACAATCCAAATTAAGCAAAATAGGAATATAGCATTAAAGTCTGAAAAATGCTAGAAATGTGCTGCAACTGGAAATTACATTAAGACATCATAATCATAAGCAGAAAACAACTGAATCATATCATTAAGGATCAACAACAATGTAAGTACATAGTGCTAGAAAAGGAAAGCACTCAAGCCACAAAATGGCTGAAATACACTAAAGAAATCTAGCACTGGAAATTATAATTGTTGCTGTTGGAAACTACTGCTACTCTAAATTATATCTATGTGCAAAAGGATTTTGGAGTGCTCAAAATGATCTAGGATTTTAACCACGGATTCTACTCGAAAAACCCAAAAAAACCCAGAAATGGTTTGGCCAGATTTTAAGTTTTGGTTTTCGGCCCTTTTTGGGTTGCCCACGACACCCCTGTTGACTAACTTACGCACTACCTGGGGATGAATGCTGAAATGGGACTGAAGGAATGATCTATCAGTTTTAATAGCACCCAATCATCTCACTAGATGAAGGGTTGGTCCCCTCATTGAAAAATAGGGTCAAGAACTTGGGTACTTAATCTCCCACTGCAACTGCACTGCAAAATAATGCAGTTTTTGGAGGAGACCGCACTGTGGGTGAATTTGTTTTCTTGGAATGATGTATGATGGTGGAATGAAGCTCTAATAACTTCCTCATTGGCCTCCTGGATGAAGGTATGCTCCCTCCACTGGTAAACAAGCTCAGAAATTGGGTTTCTCAACCCTCCACTGTTGCAACCATGCAACACAACACAATTCTGAAGGAGACTACTCTGGGAATAATGGCTGAAGCTTGGCCTAATGCCGAATGGTGGAAATTATGCTCAATTAATCTCTCCTGAGTAGGAACTCAAAGTTCCTCAAGGATGAGGGTGGGATAACTGCTCGGGAACACCCTTGTGCTAAATAGCACAATAGACTCCGCTAAACAGCTGAAGCGCGCAAAGAGTCATAAAATACCAATACATAAACATTATTATGAATGCCTTTTATGGCTTCCATCCTCTTCCTTTTATGCACGGTGAGCTTCTTCACCTTGGGTCCCACTCATTAAATATGCTACTCTCATGCATACACTCCTCCTAAATGACTGTGTTGTCATCCATTAATCCTCCATTATCTCCATAACAACGTTGTTGATCTGGTCAACTTTGACCCTATCCACATGCTCTAGCCCCTGTTCAAACCTAATGGTTCTTTATTTAGCTGATATAATGAGCCGCATTCACATGAGAAGTGGTTTAATTCCTACTAAAGAGATTTATGGATCTCCCTACCCACTTATTCATCTATCTAAATGACAAAAGCAAGAATTAATATTCCAACTAGCTGAAAGCTAATTTGGAGAGTGGAGTCTTGATTAGGGCCTAGTGATCTGGTGTGGGTTGTAGTAAAGCCTAGAGACTAGGAGACAAGAAAATTACTCATGGTCTAGGTGGAGAAATATGGTGGCATCCATGCTTGTTTTTGCCTAGTGATCTGGTGGAGATCATGGTAAATTCTATTGTTACATGTTTATTGTTTCGGCCTAGTGATCCATGTGGCTTGCGGTAAAGCCTGGTTTTTATTGATGAGGGTGAGGTGGTTTAGCCTCGAGTATCCATGGTTGGTTATTTTGGTTTGAGCCCCACATTCATGCTTGGAATATGGCACAGGGGTGATTGGCTGAAGAGAGGTTTGGCTCAGCCAATCTATGGTTCGGCGGAAGGTGGTAGTCCCATACTATATTTTTTTTTTTCATTCATTAATAATAGGTTCCTATGTTGGTATTGTTATCACTAAGTTGGTACAAATGGGCTACTCCACCAGACAACCTAGAGTAACTCTTTCAAACCAACTTTTGATTGAAAATTAGCCTCTCCATCTTGAGAGGGCTCTCCCAAAGTAACTATAATTTTTTCAATTATGATTCAATCAGATGGCTAACTTTGTGATATTGTCTTGAATGTGTTTGTTTGCAGGTGAAAAATGTAAAGGATTTACTACCATTGGGCTTATGGAGTTAGTGTTAAGAAATTCAATGACAATGGCTCTCCTTGGGGAATCTGAGGGATGTGGATGTTTCAATGATAGGACAAATTCTCATTGAAAAAACCAAAATAATCTCAGGTGAAGAAGAAAAACAAAGTCAATGTATATTATTGATCATCAAAACTTTACAAAGTGGTAGTGTAGAATAACATTCTCCAACCCTATATTCTTTGAAGTACTGCCTATATATAGGATTTAGTCATTTAAATTGGATCTGCCCACATGACTAGATCATCGAACCATTTATTTCGACACCTCACTTAACAATAAACTAGATACCTGGAAATAAAACAGACACCGACTTTAGACTTAGAAGCCTATTAGGACTCTACATCTTATTTATTACATTCACTAACTGTAGAACTGGATAATTACATCAATAATAGCCAGGTGCTCGAGTGGCACTAACCATAATCAAAACATAAATATGCCCACTAGATTTAGAAACTAATCACCCTATTTTTAAGGAAAAGATTATCATGATATTTAATCACTCTCTTTATGCTGAGATGGAGCAAAAGACAACTTTGTCGAGGAGAAAATTTCTGCTGGAGTGTTCCACTGATACTCTTTAAACCTTCCACATGTCTAGCTGACCTTCAATACACCTTCAAAATACCAAAATTCTATCAAATGCTACTCGCTGCAGAAACAGAGAAAACAGGAAATTTCGTAGCATGATTTTGTAGCAACTCTACTTCACCTATCCATGCCAATTTTTAGTCTTCTTCTCTGATTTGGATGTGTAGGTTATACAAAATGAGCTAAATACAAATTTCCTCTAACTTTGGTTTCGCCCAAAACTGCAATTTTTGACAAAAAAATCACCTACAGGGATTTCGTAGCGAAATATGGGCTTCAAGCCTGGGATTCGCTACAAAATTGACTAATTGGCAAAAAAACACAAAATTTTCCTTCTTCCTCAAAATCTCACTTTTAAATGGAAATGTTGATTCATAAATTCTGCAAAATTGTCAAAAATGTTTTCAGCCAACTCTTCAAACTTTGGGAACTTCATATTTAGCTGTAGGAGGCTGCATCACTTCAGCCTCATTTATCACTTTGATTTCAAGTCCTCCTTTCTTCAATTCTAACTATATCATCTCCATTTGATCCTCTAATTCTTTGACCTAGATTTCGAGCCTCTTCCTTTGAGATTGTAACCACAAGTTTCTTTTTCTGGTGTTTTTCATTACCCTTCTCAAAGGAATTGTCCTTTTCAGAAACTTCTTGGCATTGGTCAATGATTCATCATAATGTTTTAGCTAATCATTTACTTAATTCTTTGAAATATTCCATTAGCTTTCTATCTAGCTTTTCCTCTTTTAACTTCTCCTTTAATATCTACACTTTAGTTTTTTCCACAATTTTCTCTTGTCCTTTCCTTTGCACAAAAACCTCCTCTGTTGCTGGAGAAAAGTCAATAGTATCTTATATGATAGGCTACTTGCCTTTGTCAATATCTTATGCCTTCTTATTTGTCATGATACCCTTTGCAAGTTTCAGCCTAGTAAGTGGCTTCCTTGGCTAAAATAAGAAACCTGCATCTTCTCCTGCAAAATCAAGCTTTTTAACAGTCTTACCTTTCTTTTTCTTCTTGTCACCTTCAATGTCTTCAACTCTGACAACTGGAGTCTCCTCAATATCTATAGCTTCAAGGATGTCTTCAAGGTTTCCCTTTCCAACTGTTTGACTTCTGGTTATCCTCCTGTGGCCATTCTTACTGGTCATTTGTTTGTTGCTTGTAGGTGAAGGCTATGGAATTTATGCCTCTTGTATGGGTTTTGTTTCAACATCCATTGGCTCTTGGATAGGCTATATCTATTCTTCATTACACCATCTATCCCAGATAGAGATTTTTCATTTTTATTTGATGGAGTAGCTTTTGGATTTGGGGTTTTCTTAGGTGTCATTGAATCAACTTCCTAAGCACTGAGGAATATGAAAGTTTCCCAATATCTATTTAATTTCTTCAATTCCTCCAGCACCAAAAGTTTAATCAAACCATGGTGGAAGATTGATGTCTCACTACCTTCAGCCTTAGCTTGAACCTTATCATACATTTTCCCTAAGCTCCTAAATGAGAAGAAAGTAAGGTCAAGAGACTGCTTACCAGTGAAGTGCAATAGAAGCCTGAAATGGTACAAGTAAACCATATGAAATCTCCCCTCACAAGTAAAGTACTTTTGGATCACAAACAATAGTTTGGAATAATTCTCCTTCATATAACTCCTTGGAATCCCAGATGCCATGTTAGCTCCAATGTGTTCTGGTTTTACAAATTCTTCACAACTTTTCATCTTTAATTTAATGGATTTGAACCATTCTTCACCTTCTCTTGGTATCTTTGTGGCTTGAGAAATGGTCTCAGGTGACACTGTAAAATTTAGAACCCCCACCTTCAAACTTGTGCCTGTGAAATTTACTGCAAAATCCTTTGATATTTGAGCATGAAATCCTTGGAGTTTCTGATATAATTTCAAGGATCCGACATTGTTGGATGCTTCTACAAAAATGGGGTATTCATTGAGTTGATTGAGGTCCATGGGTTCATATCTCACACAAGAGCCGCCCTTGTTTACTTTCTTCTTCATAGCCATCTTATTTTATAATGACGATGCCTTTTGAACTGTGGCACCTGCAAAGAGACAAACTGAACAACAAGCTGCTTGTTGTGGGACTGAGCTTCTCAAGGATGAATATGGACTGATGCTACAAAAATCAAACAACAAATGACAGAGAGGTGCTTTGGGGATAAGTTTTAAAGATGGAATTTGAAAGTGGAGAACATGATGACAAATGTGGGAGTGAAAGAATGATGAGGGTATTTACGCTTTTGCATGCTTGGATGATCATGATAATATATTAGATGACCTCACCTTTATCCCTAACCATTAGAAAATTGACAACTCATCGTCCTTTGTTTTGGTGCAGAAAAACATGATTCCGCAGCATATTCAATTATAAACCTAGCAGATTCACTATGGACTGGTCAAGTGATTCCGTAGCAAAATCTTCCAGTTTGGAGTTATATTCACTGCAAAATCATGAAAAAGAAAACAGGTGGCCATTACCTTGATTTGAAACCATGCATGTGAACCTAAGGTGGAACTTGATAGATATGAATGATATGACATGAATAATGGAGTGTTTTAGACTTAGGATAAAGAGTTATTTCATGAACTTCTCATAAATTTCATGGACCAACCTTATGAGACAAAATGAAACCTAGGTGAATGACCCTAATCAAAAATTAAAAATTTAGGTGTGACAACAGGTATCTTATGTGTAAATGTACTAGTTTATACATGGATGCTATGGATGATGTATCCTTGATATTTTTGTTGTTATTATGTTGGTTACAAGCATGTATCATGACAGTGATGATGTATGAATCTCCTTATGTTTTGATTTGTAAATGAATGAAAAATGTATCTATGACCTAATAGATTCTAACACAACTAATGATATAAGGTAAAATGCTTCTTATCAATTCTCAGATAAGTATGAGACCCCCATGCTTAGATATGTTTCTTAAACCTGTAGAATACATATTTTTGATATGTTTGAAGAAATTCCAGTCATGGCTAGTAGGGGTATATCCAATTACTTGTTCATGTAAACAAATTTGTATCATTATTATGTTGTTATCCTTCAGTTCTTGAAGTGTCATCGAGTTATGGGAAGTGACGTGGGCTTTGGGTCTGAAAATGTAGCACAAAAATTGAGATCACAGGCTCAGAATTTAGAACTACTGGGAAAATTCCCCAATTGCATGCATACCCATGCTATGTATGTTACTAGAGGGTCCCAGTCACACTCTTTCCCATGTCAAGGGATCGACTGTGGCATTGATGCATGAAAAGGTTAGGTTGAATCAGGGGCTAGCCTCCTAAAAGGTTGGGTTAGCTCTTAAGTGTCCTGTAGTAGGTGCATAAGGTCTGTGTAGTTTTTTGGTGTCAGCTACACTTCCTTAGGGTGACCTGGGAGGTTGAATCAGATCATAGTAGCCTCTCGTCACATGTTTACCCAAGTTGGATGGTTACTTGGCTAGATATGGGAGGAGGGTGTTACAATATTGGTCCTTAATTTGACTGAATTGAGGTATTTTTAGGCATAAACTTAGGGATTAAGCAGAGTCATGCTTATGTATTTGTGTTATGATGATGTCAAGGGGTGAAAGGATGTTGATTGACTAAGTTTGTAGGCCAATTCATGAGATGTGACAAAATTTCCTATAACAACATCCAATTATAAATCATGTGTCACATAATTTTCCTCATGTTTACTCAACTTTATGGATTCATAACACACTACTTTCCCTTCCTGCATTAAGACTCCCCCAAGTCCCTCTCTACATGAATATGTACACACCACAAAAAATTTATTCAGATATGTGATTTTCAGCACTGCCGCATTAGTGAGCAATTGTTTCAACTGCTCAAAGATTTCCGCACACTATGGAGTCCATTCAAATATTTTCCATTTTTTCTGAAAATATATAATGGGATGATCGATTTTGGAGAAATACCAAATATATCTCCTATAGTATCATTCCAATCCCATGAATGATTTAATCTCATCTATGTTCTTTGGAGTTGGCCACTCCCTTATGGATTTGATCTTTTCAGGTTCAACTAATACACTTTCATTAGATATGATGTCCCCTAGATAGTGTATCTTTGATTGGAAGAAGTCACACTTGCTGAGACTTGCATAGAGCTTATGTTATCTCAATATTTTTAACACCACAACCAAGTTATTTTCATGTTCTTCTTCTGTTTTTGAATAGACTAAAATGTTGTCAACAAATATTATGACAAACTTATCCAAGTATGGACGTAATAATTCGTTCATCAAGCACATGAATGTGGCTAGGGAGTGAGTGAGTCCAAAGGGTACCACTACGAATTCATAGTGCCCAAAAATTGTTTTGAATGCAGTTTTATGGATATCTTCCTCCTTAATTCTCACTTGATGGTAGCCTGATCTTAAGTCATTTTTTGAGAAAATGGCTGCTCCTCTTAACTATTCAAAGAGATCATCAATCCTCGGCAATGGGTACCTATTATTAATGGTTACTTTATTCATTTGTCTATAACCAATGCACAAACGAAGGGTTTCATATTTCTTATTTACAAATAATATCGGCGCTCCCCAAGGGGACACGCTTGGCCTCACTACAAGGAAAATACCCTCTAGCGGATGTTTTTTAGGAACCCCTTATAAAAATACCCCAGATATCTATTTGTAGTGGAGGTTACTAGAGGAGGTTGGTGGGTGGAGGTTTTTGCGAATGTTTTTCGTCTGGTGCGCTTATCATCCTAACCCACACCAGTGCATTCAATAAGAGAAAGCACCAGTGCGCACAAAACATTGGCACACTAGGACACTGTGCGCTCCATACAAACCCACCCAGTGCATATTATTACTGTAGCACACCGGTTCTTTACAAATATTCCGCGTCGGTGAGTCCTAAAACCCCGCGCCAAAACAGAAACAACCTGGTGTGGTCTTAAGAAACCGCACTGGTGTGCCTATAAAAACCCGCGCATCGAAGCAGGGTTAAATAGAAAAAATACGGCCAAAAACCCGCATTTTTCACTTTTTAGTGCTCCAAAGTTCTCAAGCACTGGTGCAAATTTACCTTGTGTGAGGCGCCCTCATTGGTGCTCCCATTGCACACACTGTTGTTGTGCATTTCCCACCATCTCCATTTTGAATTTTGAAAAATGGTGGGCAAATTTAGTTTTGCAAATTCTATAGCCAATATGCCTCCTCCTCCATAATTAAACCTTTTAGCATATTAGATTTGTAAATTAGCTTAAAATTCACCTTTTTTTTTAATTTTCTCGTGCAGTGCGCTCGAGTCATTCGGCTCGCACCAGTTCGCAGTGCTGCCTATAAATTTACAGGTCGCACCGTAACCGATGCTAATAGTATCCGCACCGATTCTGGGGTGGTGCCGAAAGGTGCACCATTATTTTATAAAATTTTAAAAAAGTGTGTTGCGTTCGGTTACCCGGCCGCACTGTTGACCCTGTCGAATAGCGGCAATGTGATGCATTGACAAAAATATCTGACTCGGGGTGGGTAATTTTGTCAGCGCACTGCATTCTGGCATTTCAACATGGTCAACGGTGCGGCTTGGTAAAAGTACACGCCCACTGAGGAGGACATCTATTTCATTACTAGGAGATCGAGGAGAGGGGTGGATTTTCCCTCGTTCACAGAGGTTCCAGTTAGCTATGCAGCAGTGAGTCAGATGGTGTACTCCCAAAGATACATTAGCACGGATATACTATCTCCCTCAGATTTTCAAGTCTCCGGAGGTCAGTTACGTATTACTGCATTTGGTAGTGAGGAGGTGAGGTGCCTCTCACTTTTGATTTCGACCAGTTCACACAACACCAGCGACGGGAAACACATTAGTTGCCCACTTCTATATTATGTTGATTCTTTAGTACAGGAGCCACGACTTGTCAGGTGGTCTGCCATTTTTACGGTAGTTCTGTACATCCTTAGATAGATGTCGTGCTCATGAACAAGGGAGGGTCAACTTCCCTTTTTCTTCAGAGCTATTTTGTTTATTTTTTGAGAGGTTTCTAGAGACGAGGCCTACTTTTGTTCGGCAGCCTCGTAGGCCGATGTTGCATGCGCGGATGCACATGTGGGGACAGATGATGCCCAAGAGGAGCGAGATTGAGTTTTCCGCGAGGATATTGCATGATGCACTGGAGTTTCTAGCCAGTGTTGACGATCATCCCTTCATTAGGGTCCCTTGTCCTTACGTTGGTTTGGATTGGCGAAGGTGTGCCAACATCCTCTTCACAGATGATGAGTCGTCGGATGATAGAGGTAATATTATTGTTTTATTTAAATTTATTCTAACATGTTCTTTAACTTGTTTTTACTAAACTATTTAATGAAATTGTCTAATTATTGTTGTGTACTTACATATATTTTGCAGACATTGGGTCTTTTGATGGCTATGAGATGCCAGCACCACCAAATGATCCAGGTGTGGATCCTGATGATGACCAGGATACGGTAGATGCCGAGGATCATGAGGCCGGTGCAAATAGACCTGCTCCTGTTGGTGCGCTGGTACCGCCTTTTACTAGGTGCAGTAGGCTTGATAGTAGATTGAGGATGGAGTTGGGCGACCAACTCTGTGCATTTTTTATTGAGGCGGGAGTCGTGCCCGCCACTGTGAGAGATATACTGATCGATGGTAGGCTGGTACATATGTGGGGAGGCATGTCGCGTGACATGTACATCCTGATGCGGCATGTCGTAGGAGCTCGACCTTAGTTACGCAATTAAGGAGGGCTCTTGGACGTTATAGGCATGGTTGAGACGTAGCACGTGATCGACAGTCCGCGAGCATCGATGCATCATCTGATTATCATGATCATGGGAGGGATCATCGTTCACCTCGCGCCACGCCATATGAGTAGCCTACAGCATCGACCAACAGTCATCATGGAGAGTAGGCTGGACCATCGGCCACGTTGAGTCAACAGCCTGCAGCATCCAACAATACTCATGATCATGAGCAAGTTGGACCATCAACCATGTCGATTCATCACGATGAGTAGCCGACAGTTGATCCTGATCAGCATGAGGCACTAATACCAGATCAATAGGCACGTGATGATCAACATGTATCTGAGCTTGTCGAGGCTGCACCGTTGACTTAGTAGGACTCGACTAGTAATGTTATTGATGATGTACCACCAGCTGATATATGACATTTATATTAGAGTTGTATATTTTTGACATTATACAGTTATATATATATATATATATGGTCCATGTATTTTATGTTCATGTTGCAGTTATACTTAATTTACATGTTGGTGATCATCATGATGTGTATATTTTTAGGTCATGTTAGATATGTTCATTTAATGTACAGCTTGCAGATATATGTGTATGTGATAGCAGTTATTTGACATGAGATGTATATTTGATGTTTGTGTTGTGATGATGTTATACAATGCTAATTGTGTTTTTTTAAATGATCATGATCACAATGATGTTATACAATGCTAATTGTGTTTTGTTAGATGATCATGATCCCGATGATGTTAGCGAATTTGAATGTGTTTTTTAGTCGAATATTATTTTTGTATGATGGTTATCATGATCGTGATGTTTATTAATTAATTTAATATTAAATAATCATGATATTTATTGAATATTATGTCATGATTGTAATTGAAATTTCAATTTTAATTGTATGTAAAATTGTAAAATTGTATTTGTATTTGTATTTGTAATTTTAATTCTAATTGTATGTAAAATATTTGTAAAACTTTAATTGTAATTGTAATATTTAATTTATTGTGAAATGATTGTAATTGTAATTTTAATTGTAATTGTATGTAAAATATTTGTAAAATTTTAATTGTAATTGTAATATTTAATTTATTGTAAAATTAATGTAATTGTAATTTTAATTGTAATTGTATATATGTAAAATTGTAAAATTGTAATTGTAATTCTATTGTATGTAAAATTCTAAAATTTTAATTGTGATGGTATATATGTAAATTTGTAAAATTGTAATTGCAATTGTAAATTTTATGTAAAATTCTAAAATTGTAATTGTATTTGCATGTAAAATTCTATAATTGTAACTGTAATTGTAATTGTACGTGAAATTGTAAAATTCTAATTCTAATTCTAATTCTAATTCTAATTGTATGTAATTTTTTTGTAAAATTTTAATTGTATTACTGTGAAATGATTGTAATTGTAAAAATGTAATTGTAATTGTATGTAAAATTCAAAAATTGTAATTGTAATTGTAATTGTATGTAAAATTGTAAAATTGTAATTGTAATTGTAATTTTAATTGTGATTGTATGTAAAATATCTGTAAAATTTTAATTGTATTAATGTGAAAATTTTAATTGTATTAATGTGAAATGGTTTTATTAAAAATTTTAAATTTGTAAATTTGTAAAATTTTAAATAATTGTAAAATAATAAATCTAGAATAATATGAATTTTTGTGACATAATAAAGTTTAGAAAATAATGCAAATAAATTCATGTACTTTACAATTATCATTATTTTATTATGATCTTACATACAAAAAAAAAGAACTTTATACAGTACGTCATTGTTTTTTAGATCAACATAATTGCAAATTATCAAGTGAATATTGATTTTAACATTAGCACAATGTAAATTACCAATAAATTCAAAATACATATTATAATATTTAAAAAAAAAGAGTTAGCTTATAAGTTATAAGGTAGTTAAGTCCTCCTCTTTATAAAAACCCATCTTAAAAAGTATAAATATTTATGAAATAACACATGTACCATGTCACTCTCGGTTCTCATGATCACCTTCATTATATTTTAGCTCGCATGGCATGATAACACTATTGTTCTCAAAAATATGTTTTGATCTAGGATTTTGTCTCAATACAAACCACCAATCCCTATCCAACACATATGGGTAAAAAAACACCTAGTTGCAATGTTTGGGGAAAACATAGGGCTCCTTAGCTTCATCCCACATCTTTCTAGAGTTGATACATATCAGCCTACTATCGCGATCTTCCGTTACATGATTCCGATCAAAGGTGTCCCACCTCTTGCACCTAAAAATAACACATTGGAAAGAAGAGAAATCCACTTCTATGATCTCTTGTATCTTTCCGACGTAACCTAACGTCCCTCATACTAGGTTTTGATCACGGTGGCTAGATTGACTAGATTGATCGAACTCGACTTCCACTCCACAATATTGTGTGATTTTTACATCAACAACATTTTCTGTGTGAAAATGGTGTCCATATGCCCACATAGATGGGAACAAATGCACCTATAAAAAAAGTTAAAAAATCATAGTGTCATTTGTCTTATAATAACCCAACAGTTAAAATATGAAATATAGATGTAATTACATTTGAAAGGTGCATTATTAAGTTTCAAATGTACATATAAATTAAATATATTATTACCGAGTTGCTACACCCAATCCCTACGTTTAGTGCATCCTCTTCAGCACACGGGTAATGACCAGTTGCACCATATTTCTCTCTGACTTGGTCAACAACCCAACTGTTGTGGCATATTTTTGGCATATTTTCTTTTAAATTATCAAGATAAGGCACACTTCTACCATTCTACCATCTAAATTCTTTCCTGTCACTATCCCATTTCATCCTCTTTTGTTCGTACAATGTGACCACAGTTGTGTCGCTTCAAAATTGTAAAGAACGAATTTACTGATTGCTTCAATTTTTACATTCACTGATGAAATCAAATTGACATTATATAGTACATAGAGATCAAAATATACAGTATATCGATGTTCAACATGAATATTTACTTTGTGTAAACTTGAAAAATTATAAATCGCTTAGTCTTTATCAAGCACTTTTTTCCATTCGTTTGGAGCAACTCCCCTTCTATTTTGTCTTCATCCCTTTCATCGTCCCAAATCACCGCACCTGGTCTGTTGTCGATCTACTTGATGTACTCACTGACATAATAGAAAGACTCATACGATATGTACCCCTCTGCCATAGACCCCTCAGGTTTTTCCCTTTGTATACAATTTATATGAATGGCACGTTAAAGAATATCATGAAGATCAGAACAATTACAATGAATTAAATAACTAATATGCGAAAGAATATTGTTACTCATATAAAAAAATCAATAAACATGTAATTTACCAGATAAAACTCCTGAGCCTGGATAATCATGTGTCGTGTAAGCACATATACCATATAACGTAAAACTCCTCTCTATTGTGATGGGTCTTAATACATCGTATACATTTATCCCATCCCATAATTCCTTCAATTCATCTTACAATGGCTGTAAGTAGGCATCCATATTCTTCACTTGTCTTCTACCAAGGACTATGATAGCCAACATAAGATGTTCATTCTTCACGGAAAACCATGGGGGGATATTGTTATTGATCACTACTACGGGACAAACAAAATAGTTGGTGTTCTAGAGGGAATATGGGTTGGCACCATCCATGGCTATGCCGAGTCATAGACTTCGTACTTCATCCTTGAATTTTTCGAGCCATATTTCCCCTATATGCTTCATTGATATTGAATCAATTGGGATTCACATAACTCCCAACTCACTTTTGTGTGAGGCATGCCATCCCTGCAACATAGCTAATTCTTCATGAAAAGAGCGCTGAATCAGCAAAGGATTATAACGTATAATGCCTCAACTCCATCTTAGAGAGGACCCAACCACGTAATTTACCCTTCTTTTTTTATTTATCATACCTGTCATTGCTGATTAGACTATCTCTTTATTAAATTAAATTATCACTCTATCTATATATAATACAATCATTTGGACATGCATGATATGATATGTACTCAACACCCAACATTTTCAACAATTTATTTGCCTCTTCGCAACTACTGGGCAAGACATTATCACTCGGAAGAACCTTATCTTTGAATAACCTGTAGTTGGTGATCATCATGGAAAATATTAAATGTACATTAATGTTGATATAATTATTAACATTCATAAAATTGACCATTTTTAATGTTCATTGTGTGATTATATTTCTCAAATTTATATAAGGGAGGACTTTATGGTAACTTACCTCAAAATTTCCGAGAAACATGCATTCGACGAGCCAAAATTTTCTTTCAAGTTGTACAGTAAAATCATTTTCTCCAACTGGATAGACTTTGACTGACCGCCAGGTCCAAAGAGAGGGGTGATGAAAGCAAATTTAAGGCTTTCGAAAAAGGTATCAGCGATATGAGCATCATCCCATAGTTGATCATCGTTTTGGAATGCATCTAACAACATTGTCTCCATGGCAGTTGTATCCCTTAAGTAATCATCCATACCAACCTCTATTTGATTGCCTCCATTTCCAGCTTGTGAAGAACTACTATTGATGTAGGCATTCCTAATTGGTGAATTTGGACATAGCGGGAATTGAATCGGTGGTTGATTCAACCATTCTTGGTATCGTTCCTCTTTGTTTTTTTCTCTTAATTCAGCCTTCTCTCAATTTTACATTGTTGTGGGGTGCAACAGAAGATGGTAGGTAGGTCGCTCATTATCACTAGAATCCTAATAATTTCAAAAAATATATTTGAACATGATTATTAAAAAATCTATGATATAAATTAGAAATAACGTTGACAATGCATGATTAATTTATTTGATGTTGAAATTAATAATTACTGTTGGAAATGTTGTCATTGATGGAAAAGGGGATGGCAAAGGAGGAGTACCTGAACCAGCAATAAGGCAAAGTAGCTCTGAGAACCAGTGATGTTTAAACTCTGTAATAAGGTTCTGTGTGTGATGTTGATAATGCTTTTCACATATTTAATAGAAGTTGAATTATGATTCAACCTTTGAAGTATATGGATTTGGGCACAACGATGTAATTTCGCTCTATTCAAAGAGAAAGATTGGAAACTGTTAATTCAGTGAAATCGAGAATAGTCCTGAATTCTGTGAGATGTACATTGTCTGATTTTTTCTATATGAAGAATATTTCGAGCTTCTGTGATTAGCTATGTGAATAGAACTCTGAAAGTTGAGGGTTAACCTGGTACTCTATATGAAGGAAAGAATCAATTCAATCTATCACATTTGAATGTTATTGAGCTTGTAATCGATTACAAACCACATAAATCGAATACAGAGGGGGATTGGCATCGGTCCTATTCAATTGGGTATACAGAGGTTTAAGGACTGAACAAAATCGTAAGAACCAGAACTATAGGTGGATAGCAAAGTGAATTTGAGAACCATAGGGTTTCAGAGATAGAGAACCTAGCCCTTATGAAATATCTAAGCTGGCTAAGATCGGGGGTTTATTTAAACCTATTTGTTTATTGAATGCACCTAAATTCCCCTGTGAAGATAATACCCAGTATCGCACAATATTTAAGTGAAGAGCGACCAAATTGGTTGGATGAAGTCGATATGGAGCAAAATTGTGTTTTAGAACATAGTTGGATAATCAAACATATCGGATCTTGAGGAGGATTTCATACTCAACTATAAGCCATGGCACAGTAGAAAAATTGATAACAAACAAAGGTGTAGAACTGTGAACAAAAAGGGCGAAGATTTAATAAACGAAGGAAGCGGAACCTTGAGGAAGACGGAACCCTGAAAAAACAGTAAAACCAACGCTCAAAAACCAGTGCGTTCGCGTCATAGTTGAAGTGGTAAGTAGAATTGTCAAAATAACGCGATATATGTCATTGATGGCCACGTGTCCTAAGGAGGTTTTAAAAAACAACTTTTATTGCGTTTGTTTGAGCGGTTAAAGCTCGGCTCAATAAAAAATGTGATATGGCATGACGGTCGTCGGATCATCCTAGACGATGCGATAAGTTCCCCACCGTCGAATGAGAAGGGTGCCTTATGTTGCTAGGCCGCAGTTGAACTTTTGCATCATGGTTGGGTTTTAATCATTGTTAATTCGTTGATTGAATGGTCAAATGGAAAAAGAGAGTTAATTGAAAATTGGGCCCAGAATTTGAAATATATCAGTGGTTGATATTTTAACCTTAGCCCGAGAGTTATTGGCGCAGGTATTATGGTTAATTATTTGCTTAAGTTTTAATGTAAGTCTGCGGCGCGGTAATTCTTGTGACAATTGAAGTACAGAACATATATATATATATATATGGCGACATACCTATATTGTTTTATATGAGGCGACGAACTTTAGTTATTGGTGCTTTACACAAAGTCAAAGGTTTGTTAAGGGTTTCTTAACGGTTGATCTGAGGAATATATATATATATATATATATATATATATATATATATATATATATATATATGTTAATCTATATATTATGACGAAACCATGTGCATGTAAGAGTTTGTATATGTGAACCATATGATATATTGTGGGGCCCGAGGACATTATATAAGCGTTCACTGGGGATTTAAATATGAAAACAAAAGGGTTCATTATAATGTTGAAGGCATCGTATATGTTGACATATGTGAAAAGCGAGAATTTATTGTTGGTTTGTTATATGTAATGTAGACCAACATATATTATCGCATCGGTTCTTTCGCAAATGCATCAATCGCAATCAGAAGTATTCAAAAGCGATCCATCGCATCAGGGAGTAAGAAAATTCTATGGTTTTTAATCATAAATTATTGTGGAAGGTTCAATAGTATTCAGGTAAAAATAACTCCGCATCAATGTAAACATTGGTTCACACCATAATAAATCTCATATGGTTCACATTAAAGTAAACATAAGCTTGAATTTGAAATATGGAAGCCGAGACCATTAGTACGTTGGGTCTATGTGTAAATCAAAGCTTAATCTTGCATTAAGCAGAAATGTGAAATTGCCTTCGGGACAGTGTAAGCGGTTGAACGCATTTCCGTTTAAAATTGATTTGTGTGGGCCCGAAGACTGTTGGATGTTGGCTTTAATAAAGGTCTGAGTTTAAACCATGTGTGTTCTATTATGAACCATCATATGGTCCCAACCATGGGATTACTACAGTAAAAGAAAATTTTCCGCATGTTATTAAAATTGCCCAGAGTGTTTGAGAATTATTTGAGTGAAAAAGTGGGATGCATTTATATGCACACGAAAGTGAAAATGTGGGCTCGACGGGTATACATACACAGTGAACAGGAATATGCACAGGAATGAATTTGACAGGTACACATGCACAGAAAGCAGGAAAGGGTGCAGAAACTAACAAAGGCAGTGAACAACAGAGGTATGCAGAACAGTTTCTTAACAACAATAGAAAAGAAAAAACCAGCAAAGCCAAAGGCCAGAAAGTGGGCTGAGTGAAATTGGTTTTATGTAACCGAAAATGTGAATGAGAATGTTGTAATTGATTTTATATTGTTTGTGATGCATTGGCAAGTATCCAGTAGGAAAACAAAGAGCGGGTAAAAGAAATGAGAAGGCAGAAGGCAAAGAGGCACGATTGTCCATTTCAAATTCCCTGAGGAATGCTAACAATCATAAGAGAATTTCTATAAATAATATCACATTGATATGCATAGAGTGGTTAGAGAGAGTGAGGTAAGAGAATGCAGAACTGAAGCAGTAAGGCAGAGGAGAAGGAGGAGCTGATAGAGAATCCGAGAAGATTTTGAGATGATGCAGGGCAGATATGAGGACTGATGGACAGCAGAAGAGAAGGTTCAGAACAGAGCTGATATCCAAGGTAAATCAGCAAGTGGTTTTATTTTGAAAAAGTAAGGAAGTTGGAGCTTCCCTATCAAGTTGTAGCTTGATAGATGTCAGTTGTAGCTGACTGAGGTTGGAGCCTCCTGTAAGTTAGTGCCTGCAGAAAATTGATGGGAGTTGGAGCTTCCTTGCAAGTTGTAGCTTGCAAACTTGAGGTAGGAGCCTCCTATGGGTTGGTGCCTACAGAAAATCAGTGGTGAAAGGGAGTTGGAGCTTGCCTTTGCATCACAACAATAATAAGATGTGGTTTTCTCCCTTTATGGGTTTCCACTTATATCTGGTGTCCCTGTGCATGATGTTTATGTGTTGATATGGTTTATATCATCTTCTTAATACTTTTTGCTCTCATATTAAGTCTATTGTTACATTATATTAATGCTTGTTGCTCACATCCTAAGATTACTCACATATTAAGTTAAACATGAAATGAAGGTGTAAATAAGTTTTAATGAAAAAGTTTTAAAGGTCCATGAATGTGTTAAACTGATTCACCCCCCTCCCCCTCTTAGTTTAACTAAGGGTTCAACAATTACATTAATATACCAAACAATTATTATTACCATCATTGTCCCAGGATGGTGGCTAGAAGATGAAATATTGTTACAATTGGCAGGGTGAAGTGGCTGTCCATTTTCATCTACCAAATGCGCCTTGTGGTATGCTGCTCCTGATAAGAGCTTCCGACATTTTGGAGTTGTTTGATTATTTTGTGCATCTGAACTCGATTTTTAATTTACATGAACCTGCAAATTTTTATACATTATAAATTTTATGAAGTTGATTGACATGGATAAAAAACATAAATTCAATTAAATAATGAAAATATAAATTAAATATGAATTAAATATTACGTCTCGAGATGGATAGGGAGAACTCCGCGATGGAATTTGAGAAATATTATGGAACAACCTGGATCTTGAAGAATTGTCCATTCGATATAATTATGATATTTTCTCCCTACATTTGAGTAAAATCAACAAAAAAATTTAGCGCGCACACCTAAAAGTAATTTCGGTGCCTTAAAAATGGACTTATTGTTATCGGTGCTCATGTACAGATAACTGCACCGGTGTTGTTTTAGTTACTACGCACCGGTGTCGTGTTATTAACTAACGCATCGGTGCAGTGTTATTAATTGATGCACCAGTTACGAAAAGTCGCAAATAAAAAAAACACAACTTTATTTTTTTTAAGTGATAAAAAAGTGGCAAATTGAAAAATGGGTGGAAAAATATTTTCAAAAATCTAATTTCATAAAACAATCTTTAAATACTAAACACTTTTCATTATTTCAATATTTTTGCAAAAATTTTCATCTAGAGATTTGCAGGAGACATACGTGGAGCAAGAGAGCATGAGAGCGTTGTGGATCAGCGAAATACTTTCGAACAGAATTATTCAAACAATCAGAATTCGAAACCTCTGGTGATTCAAACCCTGTAGCATAGAATTTCAAACGATATCGTGATTAAATTTTATTATTTTTCTTTTACATTTTCTACAATATTTTTATTGTTTTTTACATTTTCTGTTGTATTTTTTACATAGTAAGTAAAAAATTTCAATTTGTTGTTCATTTCCAGAAACAAAAAAATAAAATAAAATCCATTTTTACCCTAAACCCTTCCTTATTTTTGTTTCTACCCTTGCTTCTTCATGTTTCTATGATTTCAGAGTTAGGGATTTTTATTTTAGATTTATAGGGTTTTTATTACTATATATATATAGGCCTATGACATCCAACCCATGGGTCGACTTGCATAGTCAGATCCCAATCCATGTCGACCCTTGCGTGAATTTAAAAAAAAACAGAATTTTTTAAATCGGTGCACCCTACGTAACCTAGCACACCGATGCGCTGGCTTATCCCAGCGCACTGCGCATGTACTGTTTGATCAAAAATTTAATCCATGCACCATATGTAAAATAGTGCATCAATGCCCTATTTCATTATAGCGCACCGCTCACGTATTGTTTGGCAAGAAAAAAAATTTTATTATTCGGTGCACCATGTAACATATAACACACCAGGTCTCCTAGTCGACGGAGAGAACCATACGGTGGTCCCTTGTTTGCATGGGGCATTTATAAGAATAAGCCGCATCGCCTCCTCCACGACACCATATGCTACAAGATCTAACACTAGACAATTTTTATTATTTTTTTTGTGTTAATCTGTGCGGTGGTTAACATGTAATGCACCAGTGATCCTTGTTGACATAGAGCACCGTACGGTGTTTTATACTATTTTTGCGGTGCATTTATAAGACCACCACGCCCTGACGTCGGTGTGTACACCATGAAAGGCGCATCGGTTTCTTGATATATTTTTTTTTTACCTGAAAAGTTGACAATTTATTTATAAAATATATTAATGAATGATATGGTACATGCTTCATATTGATAAAGAAATGACCGAAAAGACATCAAGAAAAGAAAAAAATCAAGTTCTTTGTAAATTCTTTACAAAAAATATTATTTTTGAACTATATGTTAGTTTAACTAATATTTATTTTTTACTGTGTATCATGCAGAGCCACAAAATGACGAAGCTCAATAAGATTATTTTTGATCTAGGACAAAAAGAGCGTAAAAGCTTGATGGAAAAATTGCAAAAGGATGAATCAGGTGAATGAAAAAATACTATCGATCCAATATGAGTTTCTATTTTTAATTTTCATTACTAATATACTTAAAATTATTAGATAACATGTTCCAAACAATCTATTAATTCACATCTATTTAATCTTCTACAAGGACCAACAACTCAGAAAATGAATGTTGTTCTAAGAAAATAAAAAATAAAAAATAGAACATGCAAATGAAAATGAATTGCTCCTTAACTCATCTGGAGTGGTGTTGGAGGTTAACGAAATGGGGAAAAACTTTTACAAAAGTTTGAGGGATCTAGTGGAACAAATGTATAGATGTTCTTTCTACTTTCAACACAAAAATCAATCCAATGATTTCAAGAACCAAATTTTATCTAAACTATAGGAAGAGTTTCCAGAGAATTGGTTAATGAGACATGTTAGACTTTTAATAGCAGAAACGTACAACAAAAAAAAGAAGGAATGAAAAAGTAATATTCCTTTAAATGTTTGTCTAGAATTATTTATAAATATCACTTTCGTTATATTTACATTTCATATATCAACATAAAATTAAATAGTTTATTATCATGTTACATTTTCAGGAAGATTATGAAAATCTCAAAAGATGAACGAGCTGATATCAGAAATATGCCTATAGGAATGTCCAAAAAGGTGTACAAGGAGATGGTAAAAGAAATGGACAAAATTGCATCACGGGAGGAGCCATCTCAACAACAACGTGCTTCAAATGTAATATGTAATCATTGAATTTTTCAATCATTAGGTGAAATAAATAAACAATTTAGCATTAAATATTAATTTTCAAGTATTTTCTTGCAGAAAAAAAAAAAGAAAATGGAACCCATTCATCACATAAAAAAAGATGACAAGGAAGAAAAGGGTTGATATCTAAGTTTGTGAGTAATTGTTACTTCCTTATAACAACTTAACTAGATTTCATTTTTGTATAGTTTAGGTTGTTTTACAAAAACTGTCATTGAATGTCTTCAAACAGATGCTAACATACAAAGAAGAACCATCAGACGAATTGATTAACATTGGGTTAAATATGGGTTGTGAGTATATGTTGGCATATCAGAAATTAATTGTGGAATTTAAGCATCTATTGATCTTATTTTACTTAGCTCTGCCTATAATTAATAGAACAAAAAAATATTTTATATTAAATATATGATTTATTATGGGGTATAAAACTTGCAGGAAACAAAGTATGGAACTGTGCCAACAGATGAAATCTTGAAAGATGGCATACTACATGGTTTTGAAAGAATGTGTATAGTTCATGAGTCAATTTTTTCTATGGTACATCATTTCTTTTCAATTTACATTGATGCATATTATTTAATATTACAATTTTCATCATTCTCACCAATGTATATGCACTCATTACAATTTATTTTTATGTTTGTAGATGGTAGGTGAAGAAGAAGAAAACAATCAAGACCGTGAAAAAAACATTACTGAAAATAACCCAAGTCATGGAAGTAGCTCGAGCAATGACAACATTTCAAGCGAAGAATGATGATAATTATGTTTGGATATCAAAGCAAGGCGTTGTATTAAACAAGGCATTGTATTTTTTGAAATATTTGTCTATGAAATCAGACATTTTGTTTAATGTAATGGACATAGTGTCCCAATTGAAATACACATGGATACCAATAATTGTCCCATTTTGCATGAAAAATGTTGTCTTATTCATATATATATAATAGAATATGTTTTAATTTATTCTATTGTGTTCTCCATTGTCAATGTGAAATGTAACACCATTGATGAAATTTATGGATGGTTAAATATTATAATGATGAGATGTGAAATCTGATGAATATGATATAAGAAATTAATCCAAACATCACATTCAAATGCACTAATAAAAAATTAATTGATATTAATACCGTTATAATATATGTGTCGTCTTTTGATCAATAATGAATTTTAAAAAATCACAATAATTATGATATGATATAACAAATTAATCCAAACACCACATTCAAATGCATTAATAAAAATTTAATTAATATGAATATTGTTATAAGATGTGTCGATTTTTTATGAATAATTAATTTTAAAAAATCACAATAATTGCACTGTCACAGGTCGATGTTTCTAAAAAATACAAAATGAACACTGGTGTGTGTCAGTTACTGTACACCGATGCGTTTGTATGATACATCGCACCGGTGCGTTTCTACGACCTATGGGCATCACACAAATACCAATACCAATTATAAATCTCGGTGTGTTTGTGCGATATTGCGCACCGGTGCTTTTATGTGAGGTTGTGCACTAGTGTGTTTCAATGACCTATGGGCACCACACAAATACCAATACGATGTAGAACAATTGGTGCATTTGTTTGATACTGCGCACCAGTGCACTTATAGAAGACTATGTACCAGTGCATTGATATGACATATGGGCACCACACAAATCCCAATACCAATTAGAACGGCCCCATGCATTGTATCCAATGAAAATTTTAGGGGCTAATATTCGCAAGTGGGCTAATTTTCCATGTTTTTTCCAAAAAAAGGTTTTCCAATTTCCATTTTTCTAAAAATTGATTCGCCCAAATTTGATAGTATAAAATTATTTTACCCTGAAAATCACAAAAATTTTATATATACTAATATAAAATAATTAGAAACCTAAATATTTTTACAAAAATATCATCAAAATTTTTACAATTTACATATTGGGGACTAGTAAGATTCGCCAAGGTTTCTAAACTTTAATATAAACTTCCATCCTTCAAATTTTCCCTGGTTGTTTCACCTACAGTGTGCCCAGTGTGGTTGTATACCTTTACTGTCAAGTGCATGCACCTTTGACCACCCCAAGACGGTCGTCTATATGACACGCACTGGTGCGTTGAAACCTTAGTAGCACACCGATGAAAAAAACATCCGTAATAACCTTCGACCGCCCAAGTTTTTTTAGTTGTGTTGAAATTCCGTTAAAAGCTCCACCAAAACATCTGTTACCAAAAACGGATGTTGTAGCAAATGTTTTTTTGACAATTTTGGCCAATTTCATAACACTAAAAACCTCCTTTATAACCTCTGCTAGATGGTCTTTTCCTTGTAGTGCCTTATGTAACCCTTGTCGAGCATCTCCTTCAGCTGTAATTTCAGATCAACCAATTCTGACATCTCATTCTATATGGAGCCTTGGATGCTGGTGTTGCTCCTAGCACCAGCTTGATAGCGAAGTGCATCTCCCTATGAGGAGGTAATCCAAGAACCTCCACTATAAAAACATCTGCATATTGTTGTAAAACATGGTACCTTTGAAGTAATTAAGCCTCCTTGTCATTTTATCTTCTACTAGCTTCCTCACTCTAGAAGGCTTGTAATGAAAAACACATGCATCTTTTTATGATGTGTCATTTGGTTTACATGGCAGTGATCAACCTCACTAATATGGGTTTCCTTTTTCCTTTCAACACTCTTTGTTCCTTTCTCATCCAAGCATTCTATTGCTTTCTTATACCAATCTATCTTGGTATGGTGTAGGTACAACCAATCCATGCCCAATAATAGGTCATACCCTCCCAATGGTAACACATTCAAGTGGGCTATCATGGGAATTCCACTGAGCTCAATTGCACACGATCGTACCCAATGGTTGATTCTTCTCCTTGTGCTTGTTTCTGATTGAGCCAACCAAGTTTCTTGATGCAACTCCTTTCCCAATCTAAAATTCTCCACAAGTTCTGGAATGATATAAATATAATTGGAATATGGATCAATAAAAAGGGAAATGACTTGCTGTTGTAGCTTACCTTTCATCTCAATGATGGACGCCTCTTGATTTGCTTGGAGATTTTCCAATGTTGCATAAACTCTAGGCATACTCTAAGCGACTTCGCGCACTTTGCTTGCCTCTTGAGTGTTGTATATTTTTTGTCCAAAATTCTTTTTATGTGGGAAATATCTTCTCCTATGGTCCCCACAATAGGTCCAACACTTGAGTGGTTCTCGACCTTCAAACTTGGGTTGTGCTATCGCTTGTTGTTGCACATGTTTCGTTTTAGAAACACTGGGATTTTTCTAAAATTGTCGTGTTTGATCTGGGTGCCTTACTTCCCTCCTGTCTAGGTTTTTCTCGACCCAAATATTATTATTTCCAATGTTTCTCTTGGCATGCGAGTTATTCCTAATCTTAGGTGTGTTTTTTTATTGTTCATAACAGTGTCCTAATTTCTTGATATTGTCCTTCAGGGTTTGAGGTTCCAAAAAATAGATTTTTATCTTTGAATGACATAGGCAACCCACTGATAAACATATGAATCTTAGCTTTCTCATCCTTGAGATATGGTACATACCTCAACAATTCCAACAAATTGGTGGCATGCTCATCACTGGTTAACTAACATGTTTTGAGTTCATAAAAATCTTTTGTTTTGCTACCATAATACCACTAAGACATGTATTATTCTTTGAAAATATTTTCAAACTCTCCCCATGTCAGCTCCTTCTCGGTAATGGCTCTAACATTCTTCAAGTCCTCCCACCATATTTCAGCTTTCCCTTTCAAATTGTACGTGGAAATCCTATCCTTCATATTCTTGGAATATTCGTGTATTCTGAAAAATTTCTTCATTCCGAACAACCATGCTTCTTCATCCTCTACCTTCTTCATATCCCCATCACATGTAGGTGGATTTTCCTTCTTAAAATATTTAGGAATATGCTCCTTTTTCCTTTCCTTTCTTACTGAGGGATGGTGATGTCGAGATTGGTGATCCCTCTAAGCAACCAATTTAGATGGTCTGCTGGAGTATTGCACCTGCATGTTGGTCCCTTCTCTTGGAGTTATCAAACATTCACCTCCTGGCATAATGTCCTCACTTCCTTGCTTGTGATTTTTCCTATACTTGCCACCATCTGGTCCATTGGTGTTTTCTTATATTTTTTGAAGGCATTTTCTATTGCTATGACTCGCCCTCCTCTCAGATTTCCTTTTCCTCTGCCAATCCGAGAGACTTTACCGGATTATTGTGTTCATATCTATTTAAATTTCTAGGGCTCATACCTTCCTATTATTATCAGCCTTAAATGTTCTCATCTCATCCATTAGGCTTCTTAAGGAGTTCATATAGTCTAGGGAATGAATCCAGTCTCTCTCCCCCTTGGACAACTCATCTGTCTCCTTCATTAGTTCGGACCCCATCACTTCCATGTTGTGATTGATTGGAACTATATTCAACCATTCTGGTCTTCATCACCGTGAATTTTTGTTTAATGTTGATTGTGATGTGCTCTCAAAAACACATATTGTTAGACATTTCAAAAAATATATAAATAAAACTCATGGTCATGATTTACCATGGATTCTTCTGTTGTGAAAAAATAATTAAGTTAGTGTGTCAACACACCTATAAGACATGCATAAAAAATTCAATATATTCACCATGATAATCAAAACAAAAAGATATCTATGACCTATTAACACCAAAATAAACAATATGACCACCACATTATTCCTAGATAACTTTCATTTATGCCATATTACCAGCAAAGCAAGGATCAATAAGTTAATTCGAGTTGTAACATTAGACAATTACTTAGTCAAATCCTTTCCTCAATTTTTTTTTTCACTTGCACATGACAAAGCCCATGCAATCCAACATTGAACTTTGGCTCTGCTACCACTTTGTAACGTACCCCCTTACGTTACCTAGGTAATAGAGTTGTTACTATTGAATCTTGTCCCCATTGTCGGGTCATGGAAATAGGAATAGGAGGGCCGCACCCTCATTTTTTTTCTTTTTTCTTTTAATTCACTTCTATGTTTCCTTGTTTCCATTTTTTATGCACAGGGAATGGTGGTCACCAATTCCATGCTTCTATGCGGAATTTCACCACAGTTCATCCAACCAACATGTGAGCGGGTGGTCGGGACATATGCATCTCCCAACTTCACAATGTCGTTTCACATCCCAACTCCTGACCTCTGACCTAGTCGAGGTCAACCCATCCTAGAGCTCGTGTCTTACCATCCTCCCAACTTCTTGACCCATTACCTTCAACCTACTTAGGTCAACATATCAATTGTGCATATGTCTGTCAGCACATTGCCTGACCTACCAACCTCTGACTAAGTTGGGGCCGAAATCACTTTACTTATGTTACCACTAGATAATTGGTTCTGACCTTCGACCTCTGGGTTATTCGCCTGATTGAATGGACCTCACAGATAGTCGACGTCAGTTTTCCTCTTACCAATCGCACAAGAGGAGAATCTGGATGCTCCAATTGGAATCTTTCCAGCCTAAGGTTTTGATATGAAAATGGATAAGCCTATTCAATCCTTCCTATAAGTTTAGGGTTTCTCTCCCTTACGCCACAATGAATTCCCTTCCCTTAACATTATTTGATGGCTTATTCAAGGGACTTCAACTTTACACCATGCAAATCCTTTAGTACAAATCTTTGCGGTATCCCCAAAGAATAGCTCTACCACCATGTAAGATTCTTCGAGCTGTTCCTCTTGACTGTGACTTGTTCCCAGAGGTAGGTTTGACCTCTATATCTACTTCAATATCTTTCCACTCTCTCAATGTTAGACTAAGGTGTTCCATGAAGTAACCTCGTCTGACCTTGGTTGATAGCTACATTGAGGGGTTCCTACCCTGTGGGCCTTCCCTTCCTTTGGGTAGGGACTTCCTCACATGGCGACATAGGCGCTCTTATATCTAATATCTACCAGATTCCTCACACGAGCTTTCAGGAGGTTCCCACTTCTCCTACTACACACGAACAATTACAGATTCCACACAAACTCTTTTAGCATCTCTTCGGTTCTTCTTAGGGGTTGTTGGAGCATTTTTGTATTGGAAAGCACCCGTAGTCTTATTTTCCAAAATTATTATGGCAGGAATGAAGGCTTCTGCACCAATAAGGCTAAAGACCATGGAAGTAGGACCACTGGGCATGACCGAGCCCGATAGCACTCCCTTGATCCTTCACATATTGCTTGCTTATCGACACAACAAATTGTAAGCAATCACCCCAATGTATACAATGATTGACTCTGGAAACCAAAGGGTCTTTCTTATAAATTGTGCATTAATAAAAAGGGTCTCAGAACCCATTTCTTTTAAATATTCAAGGTTTGGGTCTCAAATAGATCATCAATTTCATTAGTTTTAGCTAGTGTTTTATTTCTGACACAGATAAGCATTTTATTCTGAGTAAGAGTCAACCTCTTCTCTATAGCTTTGGAACTACTGTTATGGGGATTTTTTCCACTCTGTAACTTCAGATACTCTATGAATACCATTTCTTAGGCTATCAACTTACTTTTAATTGCAAGCACAACACACATGTACACACACATATACACAGACATATTCGACATACAAATTAGGTAAATATCCCTTTACATTTGAACCACAGGTATACGCACAAAAAAAAAAATAATAGTCCCTATTTTTCCATATCTATCACAAATGACAATGCAACATAATAAATTAATTTGTAAGAATTATTAAAAAATATTTATCTTTTAGTTTGCAGAGAAACCGAGTCTTTGATTATGACTCTCCGCCCAAACTTAGACAAATGCAACCAATGCTACTTTTCGCTATCACCCCCGAGCCATATTCTAGATTTTGGGGGGAATTCTTGTTGCTATGACCACACTCAAGCTTCCAGATAAGACAGGGTCTCCAGAGGACCTCTACCTCAATACCTACATCTATTTTACCTCCTTTCCTACATGGGGAGTCCATAGGTGCCCAAACTCACCCCCTCGTGCACATACAATGTTTCAACCCCTCCTAGGGATTCCAGAAACCACTGTACCGGTCAAGGAAATAACCAAGAACTGTGATCGAGCTTGTCTCTATCTCGGATTTAGGATGGTATCCTCCCAAGCTATTATAGGGCTTTATAGTAGTGAGCTCAACCCACAACCTCCCGGAAATCCCAAGCTATTACATGGCTCCATATATTTAATTCCACCCACAACATTTAGGGACCCAAGTTGTTACAAGGCTCCATATACCTCTTGTCTCAACCCACAACCTCCAGGGACCCAAGCTGTTACAGGGTTCCAAGAACCTTATCTCAACCCACATCCTCCAGGGAAACTGAGCTATTATAGGGCTCTAGATACTAGCACTCAACCCACATCCTACAGGGATATAGAACCGATTCCCTTCTATTATATTCTCTTCATTATTTCTTGTTGAAATATTCTATTGTAGGTTCACATTCCCCCCCTCCTCAGTATGCTTCCCGAACGAAAGTAATTCCTCTGCATTCCCCGTGGAAAACAGGTCTCTGCTTTCCCCACATGTATCCTGATCGATTAGTTCTCTTCCCTGTATTCAAATGATTCTCTTCCCCGGAGTTTGAGTCTCTCCCTCTCTATTTATGTTCTCTTCGAATCTTCTCTCCTTCTTCCCATGCCCTCCTAAGGAGTTCGAGTCTCCTCTTTTACTTTCGTGTCCTTATTGTTGGAGTCATTCATAAATTCTGTCCTCTTTTGCTTTTTGTATTTTATCAAGAAAGCATAGGCCTGAGTGCTTTTCCTCGACCCATTTAATTTCAAAATTCAGTCCCTTTACTTCATGCACCATCCAACCTTTAACGGCTGTCCTGAACTTCAGGTTTCTTCTTTGCACAATAAACCATAACATCCGAAGAAAAAATTCTCTATCCTTAGCTCTGGAATTTATTTCCCATGACTCAATCCCCTTTTTTATTTTATTTAAAACATTGCAAATATTTACTTCATTTTTCCAATGTAGCTCATACGAGAACCTTGGGTGGGGTTGTCATAGTCTCCTTATTTTATTCCTCAGGAGGGAAAGAAATATGGGGGGATGGGAAACCATTAAGAATATTGGAGAATAAATATTTATAAATAAGTTCCATGACCTAGAGAATCCAAGTTTCGACAAATCTATAGGCTTCAAGCATGTGATATATAATTTCCAACTAAGTTAATCAAAATTTTTTGACATATCCAATTTGATGATCACACTAGAGGCATCAATGGAATTTAGGTTGTGAATGTGTTCATGAATAAGGATTACACTATCAATTCTTTGTCCACCCTCAACATAACTAGTTTTCTCTTTGGAGATTAAAGAGGATAAGAGAGGTTTCAATTTATTAGATATAACTTTTGAGATGATTTTGTAGATGGAATTGCAAAGAGAAATAGGTCTAGAGTTCGTAGGTGATTCATAATGGGTATTCTTAGAAACTAAAGAAATATAAGAAGCATCCAAAGTGGAGAGGAAAGAGGTTTATTCCCGAGAATATTCTAGGGGCTTTATTTATAGACTAGGGGATTTATTATGGGCATTCCCATTAGAATTTCTTCAAGCTCATATTTTGTGATCTCCCTTAAAATCATTGCATTTTCAGGGGTTACAAGCTTAGATACATGTTTTGTAATCTTGTAGATAACATTTCTTTTGTCCCTAACTGGTTACATGAGGATCTCTTGAAATTCTTTCACAAGTTCTTGAGTAATTCCCTTGTGATCCTCAATTTTATGGTTTTGATCATTCTCGAGACTTAAGATTATGTTGTCTTGTGAATGTTAGATCATTAATTGATGAAATAATTTAGTATCCCCCCCTTCTTTAGCCATTTAATTTTGGATTTTTTCTTCCATAGGATATCTTCTTACTTAATTTTCTCTTCAAGTTGGAGTTGGATGATCAATTCCTTGTGATCTATTTCTTTTGTTCTCCCTTCTTCAATTCTTTTATGTTGAACGCTTTCCATTTCTTGTTCCATTTTACATTTTCCTTCATGAATATTGCCAAATTATTTAATGTTCCATTCTTTTACTTTTATCTTCATGTATTTCAATCTAAACTGAAATAAGTACATAATATTTCCTTCAAAGTTACATGATTATCTTTGACATATTTTAATGTTACTTTTGAAGGAGGGATATCGTAGCCACAAAATAATCAAATTAAAAGTTTTATTTTTTGTGTTTTATCTCCAATCCGTGAAAATTTGGATAGTCCAGTGATATGAACCACAACAAGGTAAAATAAAGGTTTCAAATTTGATACCTAAGAGGAATAAAGGTTCGAAGAAGAGAAATTTATCAAGGGGGGATGATATTTGTGACGATCCTCCCCTTTTTTTATTCCATCTAAATACGGAATTGTTGCTTTCTTGATCCACCAAGTTTGATTTATTGAGAAGTCTATGAGAATGGAAAAATCCTCATCCAATATCATGATACCTCCTTTCTTTTCCTATAGTTATCTTATCATGTTGAAATTTCCTCCCATAATCTAGTAATCGTTTCCAATAATATTGGAAATATTTTGGAGATGTTGCATGAGAATCCTTTTATCAACAATAGAGGTAGGGCCATATACATTAGTGATGTAATCATGATTCGAGGAATATCAAAGATGAATCTAGTAGTTATAATTCTAGGGGTGGAAAAATAATCTAAAAGGGATATATTGGTTGTTTTTCATAAAATAGTAGCTCCTCCTGAAACACCTTGAGAATCATTGGCTAGAAATTAACATTTTTTCCATGTAGTAATGGAGACTCTTTTAAGAGTTTCAATGGAAAATTTGGTTCCCTACACCATTAAGATAACAATGTTTTCTAATCTAATTATAATTTTAAGGAATATATGATTGGTTTTTCCATTGCGACCCATTCTATTCCATGAAATAATCTTGATTGACAGTTCATGGGAGAGAATTGGTAGTTTTCCGTAATCAACAATACCCTTTTCGTGTTAACTATTTTTTCCCTCATTTCTTGAATGGCTTGTTTATTGCTTAGGCCTACCTCTCTATTTGTATTCTTTTGCTGGCTTGGAATTATCTTTGATGATATTAATTTTAACTCCTAAAGAAGAGAAAGAGGAAGTAAGAGAAGAATCACCTATAGTCTGATAGTGCAGATGCTCTTGTGATTCTATGTAAGCTTTGGTTATGAGTTGGACCTCCTCCTCTAGTTTGTGTTGGGAGCCAAACCTACACATCTTTTCCTTTCATTTTTACCCATTTTCATCATTAACATTCAATTCATGTTCTGAAGTGCACAAGTAAATCCCTGCATATGTATTCTTGGAATATTTAGTCAATGAAGTGAAGTCACAAGGATTATTACCTAAAGAGACTTACTAATTTCGTTATTTTCACAGATTCGGTTGTTAGATGACCATATCCGCAATTCCAAGGACAGCTCCGAGTTGGCAATGCTATTTCGGGCAACACTGCAATTGCACAATGACTCCATATCCTTTCTTTGCCTTATTTAGAATTTATTTTGTCTATTATAGTGTTTCATAATTGTAGGCACTAGATGCCAGGATTTTAGGAATAGTCATTGTAAACATTTGTATAAGAAGGGCTCTAAAGTTGTGAGTTGGGGATTGGAGATGTAAGGAATTGAGTTTTGTAATAGAACATTATTATCAAGTTAATACAAGTTATCTTCTTGTTACTTTTGTAAGTTTGCGAGTACATCGCAACCCTGATCAAAGGGTTGGGTCCACTCTCCTGATCAGGTGTTGCATGTTTTCGTCGTGTTCTTAATTCTATTTCCTGTTTTGTACATTTTGTAATTACTATGAAAGTAAGCAATATTACTGATATTCTTATTGTTGTGAATGCATCGCAAGGTTTAAAATTTATTACTTTTGTTTCCTTATTTTTGTTACAGTGATTGTTGCTTTTCTTGATTTATCGAATCCACGATTGATATAGAATTGTGCTATTGTCATCTGCATATGTTTTGCACGTTAGCCTTACAATAACAAACACACCCGGATTGATTATTAATGTGGGAAAGGGTTTGAATGTAATATTATTAATTGGCATTTAGCTAGTTAGAATATTAAATTTTGTTTTTTCAATAAGATAGATGAATAAGCGGGTAGAGGGTAGAGGGACCCATAAATCTCTTTAGTAGGAATAAAACCACTTCTAATGTGAAGGTGGATCAGTGCATCTAGTTGAATAAATCACTCCTTGGTGTGAATGGGGGACAATGCATGTGGATGGGATCAAGGTTGACAAAATCAACAACACAGTCATGGAGGTAGTGGAGGTAGTGGAGGAGAGCGCAGTCATAATGGGAGGAAGTCTCCATGAGAGTAGCATATTTATTGAGTGGGACCAAGGGGGAGGAGGCTCACAAAGCATATAAGGAAGGGGATTTTAACCATGGAAAGCATTCTAAATATTGTTTATGTATGGTATTTTATGACTTTCTGCATGCTTCAGTTGTTTAGCAGAGTCTGTTGTGCTATTTAGCACAAGGGTGTTTCTAGGCAGAAATTCCACCCTCATCCTCGAGGGACTTTGAGTGCCCACTCAGGAGAGGTTCCTTTGAGATTCATTACATCATCCAACATCATTCCAATCTTCATCCACCTTCAGCAGCGTAGTATCCTTCAGGAATTGTGCAATCCAAGAGGGCAGTTTCAGTGGAGGGTTGATAGCCCAAGATTTTGATCTTATTTTCTAGTGAGGGGAGCAACCCTTCATCCAGAAATATATTAGGGAGGAGTATCAACTATTTTCTCATCACACCAGCCACATCCTAGCAGTTACCCAGCTGCAGAGCATAATTCATCCCTAGGGCTGCATTTTTCATATTGGGCATTTACGGAAACCCTTTCTAGGCTCTACGAATTGTGCTAGAAAGCCCAGATCTCTGATCTCGACATTTTATGAGAAATATAGCAGAAGATCTATGTATTCCTAGTTTCCTACAATATTTATTTCCTGCAAGATTATGTAGTCATGGCCTCCTAGCAGTTTATGTAGCAGCAGTTTCTTATGTCTTGATGTATAGGGTCATTTCAAGCTTGTTTTTCCTAGCTTGAGTGTATTTTCCTCAAGATCTTGTACCTCATTTTCTGCTATCATATATAATAAAATGGCTCAATGGTCTGCTCATGTTTTTATGTATTGATATTCACTTCATTTTCCAGTTTTATGTTCAATATTCCTATTTTTCCTATTTTGGAATATTATAGTGGTATCAGAGCATAATCTTGGTTCAACCTGTGAGGCATTACATCTATGTAATCAGAATAAGAAGAACCTCTTACAGAATGGTAGAAGTGGCATATTAATAGAGGTCGAAGGTTTGGTTATACAAAAAACGAAGAAGACAAAGGCAACACTCCAAATCAGGAGAAATGAATGAAAAAGAGTTTCCAAAGCTTCTTCTCCAAACCATGCAATATATTTCCAAAGAAATCAAGGAGATGAGGATGGAAAGAAAAAAGGAGACCCAAAGAGGGTTTCTACATGGAGAAAGCTCTGGCACTTCACATCACCAGTGTGAGCAACCAGTAATGCAGCAAGTTTCCTAATGCTCCACCATGCCTACATTCCTAGTAGTGGGAAATCGGGTTGGAGGACCCTAAGAACACGAAGGCTCTTGGTGATTAATTTCTAGAATATGAATCTCAATCTCAAAGGTTCAAAGAGAAACTGAACTTCCAGGAGTTCTATCATATCAAGGATAATAGGAGACCCTGTAATAACAATAGAAATAGAGGGTACATGTAGAACAATGATTTGCAACGTAATATGGGTAGATTTTTTCTGCCTGATTTTGATGGGTCATCCAAGTGCACAACCAAGGCTTGGGTGGAAAAATTGGATATCTATTTTCAGTTGAACCAAGTGCCAGATATTGAAGCTATTAAGATAGCGGTGCTTCACCTTGAAGGTGAAGCACATGCATGGTGGTTTCACGGTCTATCTACATTGGGGCATGCAGGTGTGGCTTCATATGTAGAATTCACCCGAAGGTTGGTAGAAATATTTGACAGAAGAGATCCGGAGGCACACTTTGTTGAGCTAGCCAAGCTCAAGCAGTGGAGAAATACGAAGACCTGTATCTCTGAACTCCTATAACTTTATGTCATCGTGCCATATTTATCTACTGCTAGGAGAGTATATATGTTCATTGATGGGCTAGCAGAGCCTTTGCATGGGTTGGTAAAGTCCACTATGTTATCACCCAAAAATTTTCAAAACATCATTATGTCATGTTTGCTTCTGGTCATGGTTCAAATTAGGTTTATAAGTCAATTTAGTTTTTGATCAAGGGTAGGTTAGATTGTCATAAGTTCAAAGCCCGTCCATAAGTTCAAATAAAGTCTTCTTTAAGGTCCATTCATTGTCAAATATCCATAATTTCAATTTGTGAGTCATTTCCTAAAGTCTCATGTCAAAACTGGTCAATTAGCCAAGAAGCCTCATTTTCGTAGTGCCACTAGTTCAAAAAATTTGATTTGCGCTATGAAACTGCTGAAAGTTATGAAGCAAAAACTCTATTTTCTGGTTTTGAGCAGTCAACTTCCAAGGATTTTTCTGAGCAACTAAAAACGAATTTAGGAAACATGAAAGAGGTTTTTCTTCCTAATAGAAATAAATAAAAAAACCTCTCTCAATTTATTTTAATTCATTATGAGGTGGGAGAAATTGATAAATTAAAATGTGCTACGAAACTATTGTTACAAAACTATCCTGTACATGATTGTTTAGAAGTCTACTTCAATTTCAGTTTCTGGAAAGATGAAAAAGTATTTTGGAATTCCGAAAGAGGTTTATCTTCATCACAGCCCCAAATACCATAAACTCTCTCACTTTTCAAACAAGTTTTATAAGTTTGGAGATACAAGGATTTATTTGAAGCCCTATTTTCAGAAAATAGAGTTTTCATGTTTTACACGTGTTTCAAATGTAGTTTCTGGACAAACGGAAATTTATTTCAAAAACCCAAGAGAGGTTTTTATTCAAGACATAATGGCCTACAGAAACATCCTTCTGTTTCTCAAAACACATCATGGATTAGGAGATATAGGCTCTATCTCAAGACCTATTTTTCAAAAAAAAATAGGAGAAATATACAAGAAGTTAAGAAGTCATAAAGGCTGGAATGATTGTGTTTTTCACTTGATATGTTTTTAAAATGATGGAATCAAGTTGATTTTGAGTTTTTGGCACATTTTCATTCTCCACTTTAGAAAATTTTGGACAAAACTGCTCACTCAGCAGTTTCGTAGCACAAACAGTGTAAAAAGAGTGAAAAGCGCTACGAAACTACTGTAGAAGTTTTTTTTCACTATTTCTCATCAAATTTTGAAGGAAAAATGTTTGAATTATGATCTGAAATTGCTAAGGAAGATGTATTAAGAGATAATGAAGACAATTCTTGAGGAAATAAATCAAATTTTTGAAGAAACAGGGATTAAAAAGCAGCGCTACGAAAGGTGCTACAAAACTGTGTTGTTTTCGTAGCACAGTCTATTTCAGCTCATTTGAATAGTTTAATGATGGTTTTTGGAAACCTGGAGCTTAGGGAGGATTCTTGTAGGTATTATTTCAGTTTAAAACAACAAAGGAACTCGAAATAATGAGTTCATGGTGGTCAAAATGTTTCAATAAGTGCAAGGAACCCTATGCGTAGAAAACAAGAGACTGTTCCTATTTTGATGGAGGTCAGCATCATGGTCATGAAGAGTTGAAGTCTATCCTTTGGATTCGACCATGTGTTAGTACACTTGGAAAAGGATGTAACTTAATTAATATAAGGTGGTTATATATAGGTGATTAAGAGTTTGAATCCTATTTGTATTAGTACTATTTAGTAGATTAGTTGTCTTTTTGAAATAAATCCCATGTAATATGGTTGTGCAAGGTGTCAAGAGTTAGGAATTCAAAGTATCTAGTTGGAGATGAGTTCATATCATGTTGTAAAAGTCTATTTTAAGACCAAGAAGTCGAATTAGTGAGAATTTGGACAGCTTTTTAGAAAAGTTATTGATTTATGTAATGGAGTGTGATCAGTAATGTAGAAAAGGTTTATGTGGAAAAATGGACCTGAGATTCTTAGTGTATTTCAATGAGTTTTATGTCCTATCTTTGAAATGTTTTCCTTCCATAGTCTTAATGCTTATTACTCAGAATTCATGATTATTCATGCTCTAACATCCTTTAAGTATTAAACTATGGTCAATTGAGTTTTAGGTCCTATCTTTGAAAGGTTTTCTTCAATATGCTAATGGTTATTACTCAAAATTCATGGTTATTCATGCTCTGACTTCCTTTAAGTATTGAGTTATGGTTATTTTCTTTTAATATTTCCTTTTCAATACATTGATGTCTCATAACTCAAAACTCATGTATCACATGCTCTGATTTCTTCTGAAACTCAAGTTATTGGGATTTTCCTGAATGTGCTACTCTTTCATTGAAATATATACAAACCTCAACTTCTACAAGGAAAAAATTTGTTATTGAGAGCCCTATTCACTGACTCCATAGCCCAATGGTAATAAGCTTTGATCTTTTCAACCTACAAACATATAAAACCAATACATAAAACCAAGAGTTAGCCATCTATCTACATCTTTATTCAATATCATTAACACTTGAGAGAGCCCTCTCAGACTAAGGAGGCTAAGCCTTAGTCATAAGATTGGTTTGAAATAGTTACATTGAAGCTGTCTAATCAGCATCCAATCAGGTACAATTTTGGTGATAACATTTTGGTGCATCTTCCGGGAGACCAAAGCTGTATATTTTCCCTGGGAAGAGCGACAAAGTTTCAGTTCTAAGGTCTGAGAGAAACAGACACTTAGGCACATATTGGCTGTATTTCTGCTCTGGCGACTCCACACATCAAATAAAAAATTGGAAGGTGACTCCACTGCTTGAAGATCGGTAGCTTGATGAAGTTTAAAGTTGAGATCCATTGCAAGAATGAATTTCAGGTATGCCCCTATCAATCAGTCTCATATCCCTAGTTTTCCAAATCCTATGCCAAAGGTTGAATGGTTAGCTGATCTTACTATATTTAAATATGAAAAGAAATACAATGTTGCTCTTCATTTGGTTAGATTCCATATCCATGCACACATACTTAAGGTTCAGTTCCCGAGGATTGTCTCATGAAGATTTTTATGGCCACATTAGAAGGAAAATCACGGTCTTGGTATGAAATCATGCCAAATGGTTCATTATATTCTCTTTCTGATTTCCATGTTGCATTTTATGAGATGTATGAAGAGTGTCATCTCTCCTTATTGCTGGTCAAAGACTGTTGTAAACACTTTGAATATTTGGAGAATTGTTATGAAGATGATGAGTTCATGGATGAGGAAATTTTACAAGCCCTTCATGACAATCCCTTTCATCACCAAGAAGAAAGGAAAACCTCTTTCTTAGATGAAAATGAAATCCAACAGGCGTTTATTTATGAAAATTATGATACATCCTCTGAGTTTATGAAAAGTTGCAGTAGACTTGTCAGTATTTTGATCATTAGGATTATGAGAATCATTACAAACAACAAGAGGAAATATTGGAAGATGATTGCTACAAACCTCAAGTACATGAAAATTTTGATTCTTCATGTCATTTCTTGCATCAGCCTACATCAAATAATGATCACACTAATGAAAAAATGGGTGAAATTTTTTCTTTATCCTTGTCTTCTAATCTGAAATCATTTGAGTGCAAGTCAGAAGATAAGATTCAATTTGTGGATGAAGTTGCTAAGAATATTGGGAAATACATTGAATTTTTTGAAGTTCAAATTCAATATTATTATCTTCATGATCAAGATCAATCTTTTCAAAAGCTTTCCATGCCAGAACACAAAGAGAGGGTGTTTCTTCCTTTCTCTTTTGAGATTGAGGAAGAATACATTGTTTTTGAAAATCAGTTTGAACAGCAATTTGATAGCACACAATTGAATCTTGTGTGGTTGAGAAAAGCATGTATAAGTTGTCCAAAGCTGCAGAATTTCATGAGAAGCATCAAACAGATCATGTCTTCTTTGATCCTATAGCTAACTACATGAAAGAGTTCTACAATCCATATTTCCAGTTATGTTTTCATTATGAAGATCAGTTACATCTCATGTTGCCTTGGTCATTTCAGTATCATGTTTACTTTTGGTTCAAGCACAGTCAAGAGATTCAAGTGTCAGATCAAATCAATGACTGGATTTATTGGAAGTTTCATGTTCCTTGAGTTACAAATGGAGATTGCAGCTGATAGGGTAGGTAGGAGTGTGTGAATAAGCTCAAAGTTGACTGAGCATATTTTCAGCAGGTACAGATTTGGTTCTTCTGCAGTGATCATCAAGTTTGAAACCCAAGGTGAAGGCTATAACAATTTGAAGAAGACTTGGTAAAATTTCAAATTTTTCATTCCAAGAAGATGAATACAAGCACTGGAACTCCTGGTTCTTAGTGTACCACAGGGGCACACTATCCCAAGTGGAGCCACCGTTATCACCCAAAAATTTTCAAACATCATTGTGTCATGTTTTTTTTTCGTCATGGTTCAAATTAGGTTTAGAAGTCAATTTAGGTTTTGATCAAGGGTAGGTTAGATTGTCATAAGTTCAAAGCCCATCCATAAGTTCAAATAAAGTCTTTTTTAAGGTCCATTCATTGTCAAATATCCATAATTTCCATTTGTGAGTCATTTCCTAAAGTCTCATGTCAAAACTGGTCAATTAGCCAAGAAACCTCCTTTTCGTAGTACCACTAGTTCAAGAAATTTGATTTGCGCTACGAAACTACTGAAAGTTATGAAGCAAAAACTCTGTTTTCTGGTTTTGATCAGTCAACTTCCAAGGATAATTTTGAGCAACTGAAAACAAATTTAGGAAAACTGAAAGAATTTTTTCTTCCTAACAGAACTAACTACAAAAACCTCTCTCAATTTCTTCAAATTCATTAGGAGGTGGGATAAATTGATAAATTAAAATTCGCTACAAAACTGTTGTTACAAAACAATCATGTACATGATTGTTTAGCAGTCAACTTCAAGTTCAATTTTTGGCAAAATTCAAAAGTATTTTGTAATTCTAAAAGTGTTTTGTCTTCATCATAGCCCCTGCTACAATAACCTCTCTCACTTTTCTCACAAGTTTTATAAGTTTGGAGATACAAGGCTTTCTTTGAAGCCCTATTTTTAGAAAACAGAGTTTTCCTGTTTTACACATGTTTTTCAAAGGCAGTTTCTGGACAGCAGGAGATGTATTTCAAAAAATATAAGAGGTTTTATTCAATACATAATGGCCTACAAAAACCTCCTTCATTTTCTCAAACTACATCATGGATTAGGAGATATAGGCTTTGTCTCAAGACCTATATTTCAGAAGAAAAAAAAAATAGGAGAAATCTACAATCAGTTAAGAAGTCATAAAGGGTGGAATGATTGTGTTTTTCACTTGATATGTTTTTAAAATGATGGAATCAGGTTGATTTTGAGTTTTTGGCACATTTTCGTTCTCCACTTTAGAAAATTTTGGACAAAACTACTCACTCAGCAGTTTCGTAGCGCAAACAATGTAAAAAGAGTGAAAAGCGCTACGAAACTACTGTAGCAGCTTTTTTCACTCTTTCTCATCAAATTTTGAAGGGAAAAAGTTGAATTATGATCTGAAATTTCTAAGGAATATGTATTAAGAGATAATGAAGACAATCCTTGAGGAAAGAAATCAAAATTTTGAAGAAACAAGGGTTAAAAAGCAGCGCTACAAAACTGTGTTGTTTTCGTAGCGCAGTCTATTTCAGCTCATTTGAACAGTTTAATGATGGTTTTTGGACACCTAGATATTAGGGAGGATTCTTGCAGGTTTTATTTCAGTTTCCAATAGCAAAGGAACTCAAAATAATGAGTTCATGGTGGTCAGAATGTTTCAAGAAGTGCAAGGAACCCTATGCCTAGAAAAGAGGAGATTGTTCCTATTTTGATGGAGGTCAACATCATGGTCATGAAGAGTTGAAGTCTATCCTCTGGATTCGACCATGTGTTAGTACACTTGGAAAATGATGTAATTTAATTAAGATAAGGTGGTTATAGATAGGTGATTAAGAGTTTGAATCATATTTGTATTAGGATTGTTTAGTAGATTAGTTTTCTTTTTGTAATAAATCCCATGTAATATGGTTATGCAAGGTGTTGAAGAGTTAGGAATTCGAAGTATCTAGCAAAATATGAGTTCATCTCATGTTTTAGAGGTCTATTTAAGACCAATAAGTCGAATTAGTGAGGGGTTGGATAATTTTTAGCAAAACTGTTGCTTTATGTAATGCACTGTGATTCGTAATGTAGAGAGGTTTTCATCTTGACAGACCTAAGATTCTTAGTGTATTTCAATGAGTTTTATGTCCTATCTTTGAAATGTTTTCCTTCCATAGTCTTAATGCTTATTACTCAGAATTCATGGTTATTCATGCTCTGACTTCCTTTAATTATTAAACTGTGGTCAAATGAGTTTTAGGTCCTATCTTTGAAAGGTTTTCTTCGATATCTTAATGCTTATTACTAAGAATTCATGGTTACTCATGCTCTGAATTGCTTTTAAGTATTGAGTTATGGTGATTTTCTTTTAATATTTCCTTTTCAATACCTTGATGTCTCGTAACTCAAAACTCTTGTATCACATGCTCTGATTTCTTCTGAAACTCAAGTTATTGGGATTTTCCTGAATGTGTTACTCTTTCATTGAAATATATACAAGCCTTAGCTTCTACAAGGAAAGATTTTGTTATTGAGAGCCCTATTCAATGACTCCATAGCCCAATGGTAGTAAGATTTGATCTTTTCAACCTACAAACATATAAAACCAATATATAAAACCTATAGTTAGCCATCTATCTACATCTTTATTCAATATCATTAACCCTTGAGATAGCCCTCTCAAACCGAGGAGGCTAAGCCTTAGTCACAATATTGGTTTGAAATAGTTACATTGAAGTTGTCTGATCAATAGCCAATCAGGTACGATTTTGGTGATAACACACTAGACCAGTTATGCTCCAAAATGCCATTAAGAGGGCTCGGAACTTACAAGATGCTTTGCCAAGGGCAAGAGATCCATTTCAAAAAAATCCCACTTTTTAGTCAAGGGGGAAATATGTGAATGTTCCTTCCCCAAAGGAGAACCAGAGCAAAGGACCTCTTAGTGATGATGTCCGAAGATAACTGAGGAGGAGGAAACTTTGCTTCAATTGCCAAGAACCATGGGCACCAGGGCATTGGTGTGTTGTGGGAAAGGCACACTATATTGAAGTATTTTATGATAGTGAAGAGGAGGAAGAAGAGGAGCCAGAAGGAGACATCAACACTATGGAACCAAGAAAGGATCCACCACCACCAGGGGGTGGAAATGTTGCATTTGCTCCAATTGGAAGGGCCCTTACATCTTCATGGAAGATGCAGAGCAGTTTGATTTAAGGCAATGGGTTTCCATATTGATAGACAGTGGGGCTACCCACAATTTTATTGATGCTCAGCTAGTGCATAAGAGAACCATACCCATAGATGATTTTGAAGGGTTCTAAGTTTTGGTTCCAGGAGCTAGAACCATGCAGTGTGTGAAGTATGTTCCGGCATTGTTTGTAACCTTGGGGGCATACACCTTGACTAATCACTTATTTTTGGTCGATATTCCTGAAACCATTGTGATATTTGGTGTACAGTGGTTTATTACAATGGGGAAGTTCACCACATATTGGGATACTTTGTAGATGGAATGGAAAGATAAGAAGAGCGGTAAGCATCAAATGATCAGGGGTATGCACACCTATCCACCTCAGGAATTCTTCGCACATAATATGGAGACTTATTTGTGCAAGGGAGGCAAAGATAAATCAGTCTACTCATATATGCAGTCTACTCTAGACCATGACTCTACAATATTTGGAGGCATTCCACCAAGGAGGCCCCCGGACCGGAAGTTTGTTAAAGGGTTCTCACAACTAGTAGCACCACTCACAGATCTAGCTAAGAGGGGAGCTTTTGATGGTACAAACACTGCTCAAAGGGCCTTTTATTAGATCACGAAGGAGATGATTCTTTGTCCGATATCAATATTTCCATATCTCACCAAGCCCATTGTGTCATAATGTGATGCTTCAAGGGTAGGTCCTGGCACATTTTTGGTGCAAGGAGGCCCTCCCATAACCTTTGAGAATCAGAAGATACTTCCACATAGGAAGGTGTCTTCCATATATGAGAAGGGGTTGTTGGCCATCATGCATGCATTGGCCAAACTCAAGAAATATTGGATGGGAAAAAAATTCCAAGTGAATATTGACCATCACAATCTTCAATCTTTTCTCGAGCAAAAGAAGCTGCAAGAGAGGCAGCAAATTTGGGTTAGAAGAATTTCGGCATATGACTCTAACATTAAATACGTCAAAGAGAAGCAATGAGGTAACATATGCCTTATCGCAGAGACCAACAACACTGTCATTGATGAATGTGGATTCAGATTGGGAGTCCCAACTGTTGGTGGAGTATTCCAAGAACCACTTCACATGTGAGGTACTTGATGAGAAGGTGACTGCTAAGAGGTATAGAGTGATGAATGGGGTCATCTATTACCTGGACCGGATCTTGTTGACTAGAGATTATAAGCTCAAGAAGAAACTTCTACATGAAGCTCATGATTCACCCCTCTCAGTCCACCAAGGTTTCACATAGACATATCAAGCCATTAGGGAGAGATTCTGGTGGAAGGGTCTCAAGGAGGATGTGCTCCATCATATCAGGAAGTGTGTATTTTTTCAGAGGAATGAAGAATAAAACAACCATCCTGCAGGGTTGTTACAGCCACTTCCTTTTCCGGGAGGGAAATGGGAGAGCCCTTTTATGGGCTTCATTACCATTTTTCCAACGGTACATGGTGAGGATTATATCTTTATGATCATTGGTCAACTAACAAAGTATTTACATTTATTTTCCATCTATTCACAGTGCACTGCTTCACAAGGGGCCAAGCTTCTCCTTGGACTTCATGGTTTTCCTAAGACCATAGTCAGAGATAGAGATAGCCACTTCCTGGATGGTTGTGGGTAGGAGTTGTTTCGTTTGGGGGGTAACAAGTTGACACCGAGTACCAGTTATTACCCCAGACAAACAGGAAGACAGATGTAGTAAACAAGTGGCTGGGAAGATACTTGTAAAACTATGTTCTAGGGCAGTAGAGGGCATGGCTATGCTAGATCCACTTGGGGGAATGTTGTTACCATCTGACATTTCATATGGAAATCACTATGTCTCCTTTTTTGGTTCCATATGGTGATGATGCTATATAAATTGTTGATAGGATGGTTGGAGCAAGCGAGGCTCCTAGAGCCAAATATTGGATCCAAGAGAGTCAGGATATATTATGGGCTCTTAAGGACAACATTGCTACGGCCCAAAATCTGCAAAATTTATATATAGATAATGGTCGGGAAGAGATACATTTTGAGGTAGAAAATTTGGTCTATCTCAATATTCATCCATGCAAACAATCTACATTGGATTTGAAGGGGGCTGAGAAGCTTAAGGCCCATTTCTATGGGCCATACAGAGTAATATGTTGCATTGGAGAAATAGCATATGGGTTGAAGCTCCCCATTGAGAGTAATATCCCCAACATTTCTCATATCTCATGCCTAAAAAAGGCCATTGGACAGCATGTAGTTGCCCCCATGGATCTCCCACATCTTTATCATGAGATCCATTTGTTTTTACCACCAAAGGCTATCTTGGACACTTGGGAGGGGTAGTTAAGGAACAGGGTGATCAGAGAATATATGATTCAGTGGAGGAATCTATCAGATGAGGATGCTACATGGGAAGAAGAGAAGATTTTGAAACATCCATATTTGCAATTTCTTGAGGACAAGAAACATTTAGGAGGGGAGGACTGTAATATTCCTACTTAGATTTTAGCTAGTTAGGATATTAAATTTTGTTTTGTCAATAAGATCAATGAATAATAGGGTAGAGGGACCCATAAATATATTTATTAGGAATAAAACGAATTCTAATGTTAAGGTGGATCAGTGCATCTAGTTGAATAAAGCACTCCTTGGTGTGAATGGGGGTCAATGCATGTGGATGGGGTCAAGGTTGACCAAATAAACAATGCAGTCATGGAGGTAGTGGAGGTAGTGGAGGATAGCGCAGTCATAATGGGAGGAAGTCTCCATGAGAGTAGAATCTTTATTGAGTGGGACCGAAGGGGAGGAGGCTCACAAAGAATATAAGGAATGGGATGGGAACCATGGAAATCATTTTGAATATTGTTTATGAATGGTCTTTTATGACTTTCTGCACACTTCAGTTGTTTAGAGGAGTTCGTTGTGTTGTTTAGCACAAGGGTGTTTCCGGGTGGAAATCCCACCCTCATCCTCAGGGGACTTTGAGTGCCCACTCACGAGAGGTTCCTTTGAGCTTCATTACATCATCCAGCACCAGGCCAATCTTCAACCACCTTCAGTAGTGCATTCTACTTCAGGAATTGCGCAATCCAAGAGGGCAATTTTAGTGGAGGGTTGATAACCCAAGATTTTGAGCTTATTTTCCAGTGAGGGGAGCAACCCTTCATCCGGAAAGTCAGTAGTGAGGAGTATAAGCTATTTTTTCATCAGATCATCCACCTCCAATAAATTAGTCAGTTGCAGAGCATAATTTAGCCCTAGGGTTGTATTTTTCATATTGGGCATTTCTGGAAACCCTTTCTGGGTTCTCTTGGAATTGTGCTAGAAAGCCCAGGTCTCTGATCCCGACATTTTCTGAGCACTCTAGCAGTTGATCTACACATTCCTAGTTTCCAGCAAGATTGCACAGTCATGGCCTCCAAATATTTTATCTAGCAGCAGTTTCTTATGTCTTGATGTATAGGGTCATTTCAAGCTTGTTTTTCCTAGTTTGAGTGTCTTTTCCTCTATATCTTGTACCTCATTTTATGCTATCATATATAATAAAATGGCTCAATGATCTGCTCATGTTTTATTGTATTGATATTTACTGCATTTTCCAGTTTTATGTTCAATATTCTTGTTTTCCCAATTTTGGAATATTACATTGAATAATCATTCACACTTGGACACCAAAATTTTGGCGTCGTTTTCGGGGAGGCTAACAAAGGTTCAAGAACACGATTCACATTGATCTAAGGATCAATCTCTCATCCTAGGGAGGGTAATGCTACCGTGCTCTAGGTCCTAAGTGTATTTTTTTTGTTTTTCTTTTTGATTGATTTCTTAGGAACCAATCTCTCGTCCTATGGAGGGAAATGCTACCCTATTGTAGGTCTTGAGCGTTAGTCATTTTTTTTCATTGCTTTTCTTTCTGCTGATTTCTTAGGGCCCAATCTCTCATCATAGGGAGGAAAATGCTACCCTGCTCCAGGTCCCGAGCTTAATATTTCATTTATTTTCTTTCTTTGTTTGTTTTTTGTTAAAAACTCAATCTCTCGTCCTAGGGAGGGAATTTCTCTTTCCCTACTCCAGGTCCCGAGCGTAGAAATTTTTATTTAAATGTTTTTCTCCTCATCAATTGTATGAACATAGATCCGCATAAAAGGGGTAGAGGAGGACCCCAAAAAAAGAAAGAAGGAACTGGGAAGGATCACCTATATCCAGTAACTTGTCGCGAAGACTGAATCAGAAGCATCTTCACGGATCACTGTCAGGGTAAGAACTCAGAAAAAATCCGAGGGGCAGTCTATCATGTAGCCAGTGCTACCAACGGTATCAAATAATACCCGTTCAACGAAAGAAGAAGAAGAAAATAGGGTATTAGTAGAAGAAACACCCTTGTTTTCGGTAGAAGGAGAGGAAATTGCAAGCAGGGGATCTGAGGAATTAATTAATTTCAGGGGGGAAAAAGAACTTCTAAAGGATTTTACGTCACCACGAGACCAAGGAAGTGTTGTGAAACCTCATGTGATTGAATCACCTCAATCATCAGTTGCAGAACCAGTCGAAATCCCGAGTGAGTATTGGAGGATATTTATGGCACCTGCAACTTCCTCTATTGATTTCCCAATTGGGAACATCAGAGGTGATGCACCAATGAAACCTATCTCTTTAACGGATTTACCCAATTTTCATGGGCTTTCCTTTGAATACCTTGATACATTCCTCTTTGAATTTGATATTGTCTCTCGAGGGTATGACTATATTACTGATGCTCAAAAATAGAAGAAATTCCCTACTGCATTGAAGGGAATAACCCTGCAATGGTTCATGGGTTTGGGGGGTAGAACTATCTCCTCATGGGATGACATGAAAATCATTTTTCTAGAGAATTACCAGGATTACAATAAGTCTCGTGATATCAAGGAATAATTTTTCAAGTTTATACAGAAAGAAGATGACAATATGGAATATTGTGTGGAGAAATTTAAATATACCTTGCAGAGTTCAAGCCATAGTAACTTGGAAAAATATATTTTGAAGATTATCCTTCTCCATGCATTAAGGGAAGAATATCTGGAGCTTTTAAATATAGTAGGAAAAGGGGTATATTGAAAGAATATTTCGACACTATCTGCGAGCTGCACATCCAGTGTTCGTGAGGAGCTACGAGAAATAGACAAGGGATCAGTAATCAAAAACTTCCAGTGGAGGGGTGACAAAGGTGAAAATTGGGAATCTGATGGATAACCTGAGGACCGATATCTTGAGTATACTATCTGCCCAGATGGACATGTTGCAAGCAAAGCAGAAGCAGATGGAATTATAGAATACCATGGCCATATTATACCCTCAGTGCAGAAAGAAACATACGCTAAAGGAATGTCCATTGAACACAATTGAAGCCTGTGAAGTTTGCGAACAGAGTCATGAAACCATCTCATGCCCTTCCTTGCCAGGATTGAAGGCAGTCTTTCAAGGAGAAAGCGAAGAGGGTGCAGTGGATCAACTTTATTTCATGGGATCAAAGAAGCCATGCCAGCCACATCCATCAAATATGAATCAAGGTATGCCTCAAGACCCGTCTCATTATTTTAGTAATTTGAATATTGATCCCCAGTCTATACCTTTTTCACTAGCATGGCCCCAGTATTATCAATATCCACCTTGGCAACCATGGTTCCCTCGGACTAGTTCGAACCCTTCATGGACCTAGAACTGGCGTGGACCTTCTCCTCCTAGACAATTTCCCCAACCTATGCCACAACAACAACTTCAGTTGCCTTCCAATATTCCTCCTAGTAATCTACCCCTTCGACCTCAACTTCCCATCCAACCCAATCCAAATCCTAACAATAAGGGAGTTCAGCAAGCTAACACTCTCAACCTTTCTTCATACAGCAGAATTTAATGGAATAAATTTATGATCTGGGTGGGTAGTGAATGCTCAAACTTCACCCATTATCATTGAACAAGTTGATGGTGAGGTCATGGAACCAGAGCCAAAAATATTTGGGGATAAAAAAACCAATACATTGAAAATAAAACACCTCCTCAACTTACTGTTAACCAAGGATGCCAAGTCAATCCACCTTATCCTGAAATATTGGCCCTGAGTAGAGAGAGTCCTCAAGAAGAATTTGATTTTCTAGGGGAATTACAAATTTGTTTGTTAAAATTCCCCTACTCCAAGCTATGAGGTATGTACCAATCTATGCGAAAACACTCGAAGAATATTGTTCTAAAAATCTTGGAAAGAAATCAAGGGACCCACTTACCATCCATGTGATGGGAAAATTGTCTGACATCATGCTGGGAAAATTTATGCCTGTAAAATATGGGGACCCAGGGAATCCAATTCTGACAGTATAAATTAATGGGGTTGAAATCCCAAATGTACTAGTAGATTTAGGTGCTGCCATAAACGTCATTACTTCTTAAATTATGCATGCATTAGATCTTAGAAACATTAAACCTACTCCTACTGTCTTGGAATTGGCAGATAGATCCACAGTAAAACCAGTAGGGAAGTTTTAAGACATTACGATTTCAATAAACTCATGGCACTATCCCGTGGATCTCTTAGTATTAAAAACAGAGTCCCCAGCTGGTGGCCATCCCTTAATTCTAGGAAGACCTTGGCTTGCAATCACAGATTCCTATATTGGGTGTCGGCCTGGAAATATGGTTATATCTAATGGGATGGTCACAAAGAACCTCACTCTTTATCCTCCTGCAAAACCAAGCCCATTATAGAAACCATCAATCAAACGAAAACCTCTACCAATGGAAGTATTTGAATCTAAAAACAAAGAAATTAGACCGGTCCTTACCATTGGGCAAGCCCTTCAATTCAAAATAGAAACAAAGGATGATACTATTAAAACTTCTATTAATGATCCATGTTTTTTTTCGTATTCAACTCGTCAGATTCTGGAATATTCCATGAGTTGTGAAATGCAGGAAAATATTAAACCAAAATACGAAATTGAGAACATGCCTACGACTTCATCCCACGATAGTATTCCCATTGAAATTGAGTAGGGAAAAACATTGAACATCAACCTGAATATTTCATAATCCCAGACAAAACAGCTCCTAAAATTTCTTCAAAACCATAAGGAAGCCTTCGCCTGGGATTACACATACATGAAGGGGATTCCAACTAATTTATGCACTCATCATATATACATCAAAGAATATTGTTGTCCTATAAGACAACCTTAAAGAAGAATGAACCCCGCCCTAAATAACATTGTCAAAGACAAGCTTCAGAATTTACTGGATGCAGGATTCATTTACCCCATCTTGGACAGCCAGTGGGTGTCTCCGCTGGTTATTGTTCCCAAGAAGAATGGTAAATGGAAAATTAGCGTGGACTATAGGGAATTGAACAAAGCAACTGAGAAAGACCATTTTCCTTTGTCGTCCATTGACCAAGTCTTGGATACCTTGGCTGGGAAGAAGTTTTTCTCTTTCCTAGATGGCCTTAGCGAGTATAATAATATCCAGATAGCCCATGAGGACTAAGATAAAACCACCTTCACATGCCCCTAGGGAACCTTTGCATACCTAGTCCTGCCATTCGATCTTTGTAATGTGCCTGCAACATTTCAGAAGGAAATATTGGGGATTTTTTCTGATCTAGTCGACGACAACGTTGAGATTTATATGGATGACTTTACTCCATATAGAGATTCATTTAAGGATTGGAAAATTTAGAAAAAGTGCTCAAAAGATGCAAGCAGACCCATGTCTCTCTTAGTACGGTTAAATGTCACATGATGAGGGAACAGGGAATAGTTTGGGACACCTACTCTCGGCTGCTAGAATTCGAGTTGATCTGGCCAAGGTAGAGGTAAGTTTGCATTTTCTTGTACCTAAGACACCCACACAGGTACGTAGTTTTATTGATTGCGCTAGCTATTACAGGCATTTTATAGACATTTTTTCTAAAATGGCATCCCCACTTTTTCAGTTGTTAACTAAATATGCGGAAATTTTGTGGATAGATGATTCTGAAGCAGCTTTTAGAAAAATCAAGGAAATTTTTTATGCAACTCAAATCCTAAGAGGACCGGATTGGGAACTTTTGTTTCATATCCATACCGATGCCTCTCAGACAGCAGTTGGGGAAGTTCTAGGACAGCAAGAAGATAATAAACCATATTCAGTTTACCATGTCAGCAAGAATTTGACTCCTGTTGAACTAAACTACACAATAACTGAAAAGGAATATGGCTTTTATCTATTCCATCAACAAATTTCGACACTATATTACTGGGTATCCTACTTTCGTACATACTGATCAAGCATCAATCAGATATTTGATGAATAAATCTATCACCCCTTGTCGCATTACAAGATGGTTGCTATTGCTTCAATAATTTGGTATTACAATGGTAGATAAACCAGATAAGGATAATGTAGTTGCTGATTTTCTGTCTAGATTGGATAATAATGATGAAGGCATGCCCATAGAGGATAGTTTTCCAGATGAACGTCATTTTTCAATTTCCACTAATCCTCCGTGGTATGTAGATATTGCATACTATCTTGCTACAAGAAAGGTGCCTCGTCATTTTTCATACAGGGAATAGGGAAATATCATTCATCATAGTGCCTGATACTCCTGGATAGTAGGATATCTCTTTCATACAGGGGTCAATCAGCAATTTCGTCGTTGTGTATATGAGGATGACGTCTATGAAGTATTGAAGGCTTATCAATATGGTCCTTGCAGAGGGCATTTTGCAGATAAGAGGACATGACCTAAGGTATTACATATGGGATATTATTGGCCCTCTATCTTCCAGGATGCTTGAGACTACGTCCGTGGATGTGACAGTTTCCAATGGATGGGTCAACCTAATCAATCAGATGAAATGCCACTGCAACCCCGGGTAGTCTTTAAACCTTTCGAAAAGTGGGCTATCAATTTTTTTGGTCCGTTTAACACACCTTCATATCAGAAGGTCCACATTTTGGTATGCACAGACTATGTGACTAAGTGGGTGGAAGCCAAGGCTATTGTGAAAGCGACAAAGTAAGCTATTTCAAATTTTCTATTTGAAGATATTTTTGCTCATTATGGTGCTCTGAGAGATATTGTTTCAGATGGAGGAGTGCAATTCACATCACACATGATAGAAAGGCTTATGAAAAAATATGGAATAAAACATAGAGTCACATATTAGTATCATCCCCAGGCGAATGGTCAGGTGGAAAGCACAAACAAGGTATTGGAAAATATCTTGAAAAAGACTGGAGCAAGACATCATTATGATTGGGATGAAAAAACTTCTTGAAGCTCTATGGGCATACAAAACAATATGGTGGAACACAAAAGGGTTTTCTCCATTTGAGTTGGTTTATGGGAAATCCCCCTAGTTTCCAATATAATTTGAGATTATTACACTCAGAACAGCTCTTGGGGTAGGACTGGATCTGTCAGATGCCCAAAAACACTGGCTGGAACAACTAAATGAATTAGATGAAATTCGTTCGATGGTTGTCCATAAGACTGTTGCGATTCAGCAACAGAGAACAAAATGGCATGATAAATTTATTAAAAATAGTGTGTTTCATAGAGGATATTGGGCATTACTCTATGATTCTTGTTTTAAGGATTTCAAAGGAAAGATTTTCTCTCGTTGGATGGGACCTTATGAAGTGGACACATTTTTTGATAATGGAATAGTCAAACTTGTTTGAGACTGTATCATCGTCCAACTTCTAACGATGCCTTCATTAAACATCTCTCTAAAAAATCTGGTATGAAGGTTGTTAGTGCAAATCATTCCTCCTCTACATCCTTGAATTAAATAAATAAAAAATCTATATATATAGTAATATGAATAAAATATTGTTACTACTCAATAGTTTTTATTTGCAGGAATTACTATTGGTGTGCAATTTTGCAGAGATGAAAAATTTTCTAAGTACCCAGTGTTGTTACTCCTTCGATGTTGTTACTCTGGAAACTTTATAAGTATTGGGTGTTGTACTCCTCTCATGTTGCTACTCACCCAGTGATGTTACTGTGGAAATTTTTCTAAGTATCTGGTGCTGTTACTCCCTCACTGTTGTTACTCTGCCAGGTTGTTAATCCGCTGAGGTAAGTCGTCAGGTACGTCCCTGTCTAATTTTACGTATTTGATTGAATATTCCATTGAAAAGACATTTGACGTGCCCATGGACGTTCATTTATTAGTTGGGGGGTGTTTTCATAACCAAATAATGACATAATCAAATCACAATAATGATTTTCCAACGTCATCATTAGAACCTGTGCCGATAGTACATCCCACGATTTTCACCATTATTTCACGTAATTATTGAAATGCATCAAGACTCAAATTAAGTACATGTTGAAAAGCTAATCAATCCTTTATAAATCTTGTGAAATAATTACAATTACCATTTATCATTATTACGAGAATCTATTTTGATTTTCCTAATTTTTCGAAATACTTTCCATTTTTATTTTTACCATTACCCCATTCCATTTTCTACCATGCTATCACCACAAAGGATTAACTGTTGATACTCCCTCCCAATGGTCCTCTGTTATTATGAAGTGTTGCTACAGAACTTCTGCAAGATGGGCGGATTGGTTGTGAGACATGAACCCGAAAATATAGCTCTAGTCCACAATAATGCAACTACATGGCAGGTTTTTATAAACGCGGGCTAGGATGTATATTTCGACAGATTGCAAGGATTTTATGAGACATTTACATCAGAAGTTTCTGTAAATATGGACGGGAATCATTCCAGAGTCTGGGGCTTAGAAATTACTGTCGCGGAGGAGGTCATTTCAACGGTCAGTGGACTACCACAGCGAGGGCAGAAATCGTTTTCACGAAAAACTCCCTTGCCCGAATTTCTAGAGTTGTTTCTGTAAACTGGAGAGAGGGTGGTTCTGAAAGGGAGAGGATACGATTGGAAATATCTGCCACATCCATGGGGAGAGGTGGCATAATTTATTATGAGGTATATAACTTGTGAGGGGCGATTTACCACCCTGTTCAAATATCACTTTAAGCTCCTAGTTCACCTCAGATATTGGAAGGTACAAGTTCAATCCCTGGACATGCCTTTCTTTCTTTTAAAAAATCTCCAGCTTATGGCACAGTCTGCCTAGTGCTCACGACAGGTATTGGCGTTTCTTACAACCATGGGCTGGTTCATCTACTGGTAGTGCATGCATTAGCTCAATTTCATGTTCCCTGGGCACAATTTCTTGAGATGACAGAGGAAGAAGTGGAAGTTGTGATAGCTGCGAGAGAGGAAGAGGAACCAAAATAAATGGAAGAAGAAGAGCCAGCATCTCCTGCTGGATCATATGAGGAAGAGGAACCAAAATAAATGGAGGAAGAAGAGACAGCATCTACTGTTGGATCATCTGAGAAAGATAAGCCAGAAGAAATGGAGGAAGGAGAACCAGCATCTCTTATTGGTTCAGCAGAAGAAGAGGAACGATAGAAAATGGAGGAAGAAGAAGCCACAGTTGATGCTTCTACACAAGAACCAGCATCTCACGTTGCCCCATTAGAGGAAGAGGAGCTGAATAAATGGAGGAAGAAGAAGCCACCATTGATGTTGTTACACAAGAACCAACATCTCATGTTGGCTCATTAGAGGAAGAGGAAGCAGCAAGAATTGACGTAGAAGAGGCCGCAACTGATGTTGTTACACAAGAACCAGCATCACCTGTTGGCACGACAGAAGAAGAAACAGTGAATATTGAAGGTGGTACAGTCAAGGCTGCTACACAAGAACCAGCCTCGCCCATGGGACCAATTGATGTGGGAATTATGGAAACAGAGGATAGAGTCGATGTTTTTCCTTAGGAATCAACATCCACTGTTGAGGCACAAAAATAATCAATACCAGTTGGAAGGCTGGCAAGTGATGTTGTTACACAAGAAACAACACCACTTGTCCAAGAAAATTTGGATCTTGAAGCAGGTAGTGGTGTTACATAAGAACCACCAATAATTCAAACGAGCCAGGAAATTATGGAAAATATAGATCCTATAGTCGACATTGTTCCAAAAGAACCATTGTCAACTGCAAGATAAAAAGGTGATGAAGAAGAAGTCTTGGTCCGAACAGATAATAAATATGGTGAAGAGAAAGAGCTTGAGGTAGCATACATGATGAGAACAGACATAGAGGAGAATGTACCTCATTCTCTGTTTCTGGCCACTCTACCGAGAGGTGAAAATCAGTTTCTCTCTCCTCGACTCCTTATGGAAGAAGTGGTTGTCCCTCCAGTATTATAATTTGTTGGGATGAGGTCAGATACAATTGTCGGTATAGCCATTTGCGAACCAGCACCTGTTGATTCACATCTAGAGTGGCCCGAAAAGTTCAATGCGGAAACACAAGAACCCATGTTGACAGAAGGACACTTGACGGACTATGCCACTCCATCCATGGAAATTACCCAGATTGAAGCTGATCTGAAGGGGTCGAAATCAATGCCCGAGCCTTTGGAAGAAACCTTGCAGCAGAACAAGAACAAAGGATGGATGTCGAAGGCGTTGCCCCAGTGACTTTAGAAATTCCTGAACTAGAAAAGGAAAATGAAAGGACTCCTCTCAAGCAGAGGGGACAATTTAGGGAGGATTTGGTGAAAAAGGAGCCAGTTGAAATTTTTGATAGCAACCCACCAATTCCCGAACCAGCTGCAGTGCCAGTAGAAGAGGTTGTTGTCAAGCAAGAATTTGTATAGTGCGTGAGAAGGAGACCACCTCTCAAGGAGAGATATCATCTTCAATTCAAGGAAACTATGCAATTGAAAATGGAAATTTGTTAGCTAAGGAAGCGGGAATCGCGGCTAAAGAAGAAGGTGAGGAAACAAAAAGGGGAAGTTGTGAATCCAAAGGTCGAGGTTTCCTCTATTGCTACATAGACCAACCCTATAGAATATATGTTTGAAGCTCAGGAATTTCTCCTATTTGCTGAAATCCAGAAATGGCAAGCTGCCGCAACCTGTCTCCAGCAAGGGACCATCACATTGAAAGAACATAGAGAGAGATGAAGAAGGTCCAAGAGAAAGCATCCTAGACCATTACTGGGTATATAGATCATCTAGACAGAGCAAGGAATAAGTAAGAGAAGTAAAGGAAACATATTTAAGTCTTAGAGGAGCAGGTGTTTATGTTGAAAGCTGATAAGGAGGAAATGTTTACCTTGACACAGTAGGTAATGGCCTGCCGACCTCCTACTCATAGTTATGCCTTGTTTCTCCATGAGAAATTCCTTTTATTTTTCCTGGAGAGCATTCATAGTGATATTAGTCATGAAATCTATGATCCAATGCAGTTTCTTCGCATCCTAAGGATTCACGATGTTGTGAATCATCATTTTATGTGTGAATTATACATGCATGGCTATTTCTTGAGTGATGACCGGACCTTCAATCCAGTCCCATTTGTGGGAGATGTCCATTTGAGAGCTTTTACCTCCTACACCATTAATCAGTTTAAGTGGAAAAATGATTTTGAAACATTTGAAGAGAACCAAGCTACAAGGCCACTTATCATAAGAAGGGAGAATGGTCAGTCTGTGAACATCTACAACAAACATTTTGCCTTTTTACAAATTGAGGGACGTAGGGAACAAATGTTGGGCACACAAAATGGTGTAATAATATCTATACCAAAAAAGTGGTTACTTTCACAGATGATTCTCGTGACAACTGTCAAAGGAGATGGATGTTGTCATCATCAGTCGTCAGAAACCGAGAGCTGTTTGGGGCACCTAACTTTGCACGAGCATTAGGGAGATTGCCAGATAAATTGCATGCATCCATACTTGCGAGGTCCATTGGATGGGACTGGGGTTTCAATTCCCCATTGTTTGGCTACCAGCAAAATAGTTACTCTAACATACAACATGGGCAATGATTGGGGGAAGGACATTCTTCTGACAGATGGATATAAACCCCCAAGGACAGAGATGGCGGATAAATATGACCTCACTCAGATTCATGCCGACCACATTCGTTCCAAACCATACCTACAGAGGCGACGAGCTACATGAGGACATGCAAAAAGACCAGTTGGGGGGAAATGTTGGGAGCCAAACCTGCACATATTTTCTTTCCATTTTACCCACTTTCTTTACCCATTTGCATCATTAACATTCAAGTCATGTTCTAAAGTGCACAAGTAAACCACTCTATATGTCTTCTTGGAATATTTAGTCAATGAAGTGAAGTCACGAGGATTATTACCTAAAGTGACTTACTAATTTTGTTATTTTCATAGATTTGGTGGTCGAATGACCATATCCGCAATTCCAGAGACAACTCCAAGTTTGCAGCGCTATTTCAAGCAGCGCTGCAACATCACAACAACTCTAGATCCTTTCTCTGCCTTCTTTAGCATTTAGTTTTTCTAATATAATGTTGTATAATTGTAGGCACTAGCTGTCAGGATTTCAGGAACAATCATTGTAAACATTTGTATAAGAAGGGCTCTAAAGCTGTGAGTCGGGGGTTGGCAATGTAAGGAATTGAGTTTTGTAACAGAACATTATTATCAAGTTAATGCAAGTTATCTTCATGTTACTTTTGTAAGTTTGTGAGTACATCACAGCCCTGATCAGAGAGTTGGGCCCACTCTCCTGATCACGTGTTGTGTGCTTTCTGTGTGTTAATTCTATTTCCTGTTTTGTACATTTTGTAATTGCTGTGACAATAGATGTTTACAATCTATTACTGCTATTTCCTTATTGTTGTTACAGCGATTGTTGCTTTGCTTAATTTATCGAATCCACGACTGATATAGAATTGTGCTATTGTCATCTGCATATATTTTGTGTGTTAGCCTTGCAATAACAAACGCACCCGGATTGATAATTAATGTGGGAAATGGTTTTAATAATCATTCACACTTGGACACCAATAGTATGGCCACTAGTTCTTTTGATTTCCATTATAGTGATAACAATTGGATATATAAATTTGGCAAGCCCATTTATTCTAGTTCCTTTACATCTGATTCTTCTTTCTTTTCCTCTCCCATGACTCTGTCTTCAATATTTGTCTCATGTTCCAATTTTTCTTCCCCATGCTCCATATTCCATGTGTTTTTTCTTGTTTTTTTTGTGCATTCAGGCTCTTATTTAATATTGGCCTTTTTTCTCCACATTCTTGTTCATTTCCCCCATTTGTTGCAATACTATGTATCTATTATCCTTTTTGTTTCCTATTGTTGAAGGTCCTTGCATTCATTTTCTTGTGGATTTCCTTCTATTTGTGACTTTCACAAATCTGTCTTGATATTCTTCATGAGTAGCTTGCGAAAGTTGTTTGTTTTGGTTTAATGGTATCCCCTTAAAAGGTACCTATACTCATCAAATTTCCCACACTAGAATGTGATCTGATCATAGTCTATAGGTTATTCCTAAATTTCAACATGGTAACTGATTTGAATTCTTAATGGGAGCTACTTGGTCAAGTATAGGTATACACATAATTATGGATATCAGGTGTATCATCCAATCCCAATGGTTTATGATACCATGATTAATGATCTTATGGTGTTTCTGATGCCCTTCCATGGTGTCTTAATCCAAAAATTTATGATGTTGTGAATATATCATGATCCAGATCAATTTTTAGTTAAAATATTCTTTATTAAGGTTAAATATTTCCACCCAAAGTTTCATGTACAACCCTATTGAGTTTAGAAAGTATGGTCCTCCCTAGAATATTCTATCTATGTCTTTAACATTGTTGAAGATGGTTGTGAAAAGACCTGTAACCCCTATTTGAGCTCTATATCCCTCTCAACTTCTAGTTTTCTTGAATCCAACCAATGAGTAATATTTTAGAAGGCCAGAGACCTATAGACTTGCATATTAATGTGTGTTCTTTCACATATTGGATATTCTCCCATACTTTGTCTTAGATGATTTCATAAAGTGGGGTTTTGATCCGGAATTATGTAGGAACGCAACAGAATACACATATAACCATAAATACAAAGATGCAGTGAAAATAACACTTAATTTCATTAATATCAAAGAACTAAAATTTGCTTACAGATAGAAGGGAAATAAACTAGCTAGGGCACTGGTAGCTTATCTCTAAGAAGAGATGTGGTGGCTACAAGCCTTTGAACTATGTTACAATGAGGCTCGAGGGCCTATTTATTATTTAGAAACAATGTAAAACCATAAACATCCAAAACCCTAACCCTAGGAGATGAAGCGCCAAAACTATGGGCTCCATTTGGGTAAATTGGTGTTTCGACTTCCCAAGAACGTAACTTTGGCATACGATCTTCGTTTGACATGCACCATACCTCGTTAGAAAGATATATTCGAGTACTACAAATTTTGATGTGAGAAACATTGGTCCATCAACCCATGTCACTCCCAATTTTCCAAAAAATCATCATTTAGGGCCTCAAAATGGCTCCGGAAGTTCAGGACTCGAAAAAATGCTAACAACAGTAAGTCGTGCCGAAACTGAAAAAAATGAAAGAGACAATTGTGGGGCCCCAAGTGGAATAGGTGAGTGGCCAACAATATCCACCTGGATCATTCCTCCCCCCTTAGGAAGCAATGGTCCCCATTGCGTTGAGTTCCTCCATGAGATGAGGAAAATTATGCTGAACTTGGTCCCTAGTGAACATCTTGCCTTGGTGCAAGAGTTGCCCAGCTTTGACAACTCGATACAGATGGATCTTCTGTTGAAAATTTTTCTTGATTTGCATGTCCATGATACAATCTATGGTGGCCTGTTCCATGCAGTCTGGGTTTAACTCTGTTGGTGTGAGTTGTTCTGTAATGTCATAGGTATCCAGTAGAGGTGGGAAGTAGGGATGAAGGTGGTCCACGTTGAATATTGGGTGCAGAACAAGGAATGGTGGAATATTGAGCTCGAAGGCATTTTTCCCTACAACCTTGGTGATGGTGTATGGCCCATATCGGAGTGGGTCGAAGCTTGCGGTGGGGTCCAATGAGGCGCTTCTTCTGCAAATGTAGCCACACTTTGTCACCCACTTGGAAGTTGTGTGGCACCCGATGTTGATCATGTCATTGCTTGTAATTAGCATTGGCTCTATCCAATATGTCATGAACCTGTTGGCGGGTGTGCTGAATGCGCTCGATGAATTTGTTCGCTTTGTCAACTTCAGACTAGACATGAGCCGAATCGACTTGAGTAGTCGCAAATGGCATGGCTACGTCAATGGGACATAGTGGTTGGAATCCCAAGCCTGTCGGAAAGGGTTTGTGGTCGGTTGAGCTGTGGAGAGCCTGGTTATAACTGTGTTGTACATAGGGGAGGCTCTCATCCCATGTGCGTGGATTATTTGAATTGTACATGCGCAGAATGTGTACAATCATCCTGTTGACAACCTCTGTCTGGTCATCAGTTTAGGGATGGAAAGTTGTGGACTTGGTGAGCTTGGTGTCCAGCATTGACCAGAGGCTGGACCAAAATGTGTTGAGGAACCTGTTGTCCCGATCTAATATGATATATTGTGGGATCCCAAAGTGAACCCACACTCGTTCAAAGAAGATTTTAGCAGTGGCTTCTGCTGTGATATTCTTCTTTGCAAGCCACCATAATGGCCATCTTCGAGAATATGTCGACGACCACGAAAACATAGTCATTTCCATGCTTAGTAGAAGGAAGGCCCAACATGTAATCCATGGAAATGGATTCCCAAGGTCGACTAGGGGTAGGTAGCAGAGTATATACACCTTGCTTCTTGATGGTCATTTTGTCAATGGCACAAGAAGTGCAGGATCAGATGTACTTCCCAACATCTTGTCGAAGGTTCGGCCAATATAAATACTTCTGCAGTATTTCCACTGTTTTCTTGACCCTGAAATGCCCAACGACTCGACTGCAGTGTGCTTCCCATATCATCTTGGCACGCTTGCTTGAAGGAACACAAAGGTGTCCTAGGTGACATAACAGTGCATCTTGGAGGTGAAAATCTGTAACTTTCGTGCCCCCCAAGAGTGCCTTGTATGTGTGGACGAATTCTGGATCGCTCTGGTATAGAAGCGGCCAATCAGAAGTCTCGTGCCCACAAGAGTTGAGAATGGTGGTTAGCGCCACGATCAGTGGTCGGCTGAGGCAGTCTGCAACATTATTGGTGCTACCCTTCTTGTACTTGATGTTCAAATGAAACTGTTGCAGATATGTGGACCACTTCTAATGGTGATCGTTCTGCAACTTCCCTTGTGTCTATATGAGCTGGAAGGGTCTCTGATCTGTGTGGATGATTGTTTCCTTCCCCAAAATGTAATGCTTCCATTTTCGACAAGCCTACACAATGGAATACATTTCTTTGTCATAAGTGGGATACTTTCGAACTGTGTCAGACAATGTCTCACTATGATATGCCACTGTATGCCCCAGTTGACTAAGAACTGCCCCAATAGCATAGTCAGAGGCATTTGTCTTGATCTCAAATGGTTGCTACAAGTTTGGTAATGTGATCACTGGGGCAGAACAGAGGCGATGTTTCAATTCTACGAATGCCTTCTGTTGAGATTCCGACCAAAATAATTTTTCTTGCACTCCTCCCTTGGTGACTTGACTCGAGGGCCAAGTGATATGAAAGAATCCTAATACGAACCTGTCGTAGAAATTAGAAAGACCTAGAAAGCTGCGAAGATCTGTTAGAGTGGTTGGGGCTAGCCAATGCCAAATGACTTAGATCTTGGTTGGATCCACATAAACCCCCCTTTCATCAATAATGTATCCTAGATATTGAACCTGGTTCTTGCCAAAAGTGCACTTCTCCAAATTGGCACACAACTTGTTTTTCTGCAGTGTTTGGAGGACTTGTTAGATATGGTGGAGGTTCTCTTCCCAAGTCTGGATGAATATCAGAATGTCATCCAAGTACACCACTATAAATGAGTTGGTGAATGGCCGCAAGATGTCGTCCATAAACCTCATGAAGGTTGTGGGAGCATTCGTCAACCCAAATGGCATAACCAGCCATTCGAAAATGCCCTCCTTGGCTTTGAAGGCGGTCTTCCACACATCAAAGGGTTCGATTGGTACCTGGTGATAACCAAACTTCAAGTCGATCTTGCTGAAATATTTTGCCCCTTTGAGTTGGTCCAGAAGGTCATCAATCCATGGGATTGGGTACCTATTCTGGACAATGATCTTGTTCAGCGCCCGATAGTAAATACATAGTCTCCAAGTCCCATCCTTCTTCTGTACCAACACGATCGGGCTCCCATAAGGCGATGAAATTGGCTAGATGTAACCTTTCTATAGTAGATCCTGAATTTGCCTCTTGATTTCATCGTTCTCCATAACAGAGCACCGATAGATCGGTCCATTGGATAGAAGTTCACCTGGGGTCAGATCAATGGGGTGCTTGACCTGACAATGCAGAGGAACCCCTATGGGGGAGGTGAAGATGTCCCCGTACTCCTCTACAACCTTGTCCATTTGTTGTTGTCGTGCAAAGGAGCCCTGTTTGGAGGTCGTGGCCACAGTCTTCTTCTTGCCTTGGGGGCAGATCATCAGGAAAACAAATTTCATGGTTTGGGAAACGAGCTTACTGCATTGTTTTGCAGTAACCAAAGAGATAGCGGCAGGCGGTGGTACCTCTGGTATCTTGTACAACTTATTTCCCAAAGTAACAGTAACAGCACGAGGTCGGGACTCATACACAGCATGTCGCTTCCACAAGTATGATTGGCCTAATAATACATCAGAAACATCAAGAGGAGCAATGTCACATAATTCCTCATCTATGAAGGGCTTGATGCTATAGGGAAGGCGACACTGCTGGTTGACGTGGAGATCCCATCCTTGGTGAAGCCACCCGATGGTGTATGGCTATGGGTGTGTTGTGGTCGGTAAGCCCAACCGCTTCACAGCATCTGCTGAAATGAGGTTCTTCTAGCTCCCATTGTCGACAATGAACTGTAGCGGGGAACCCTTTACCCACATCTAGGAGTGGAAGAGATGCTCCTCCTCCTGTGGATTTTCCGGTTCCTCCTTCTGGATCTTCGCAGTGGAAACAGTGGCGTTGGGCTTTGCATCAATAATTTGTTTCCCTTTTTCATTCCCCTTGTCAGGTTCTGATTCAGAGTCAGAGCATGCATCTGACTCAGAAGCCCTCATCTCAGCCACTAGTGACTGCTTGGCCCGACACTCACTTGTGTTGTGAGTGGAGCTCTTATGTAACTCACACCACTTTCCCGTGTCCTTCTTTGGCTTCACGGTGTTGTTCTTTGCTTGTGGCTTTGACAAGTTGTCTTGGGCCGCCATTCCTTGGCTTTGTCCTTTGTTCTACGATTTGGGGGCACCTTTCCCTTGCTTTTGATTTGCAGATCCAAAGTCTCGCTTCTTCTATTTGAATTTCTGCTCAATCTTGGCAGCATACCGGTATGTCGTACCAAGCGAGGAGATGTCGAGGAACTCCATTTCCTCCTGAATGTATGTGTGTAGACAACTACGATACTTTAGCACCAAATTTTTCTCTGAATCTTTGATACCCAAATTTGTGCGCAGGGTATGGAATAGATTCGTCAGCTCATGCACATCTGGATCCCTTTGTTGCCGCAACGTGGTCCATTGTATGTACTTGTCCTCATAGCTCCCCACGGGATAGTATTGTTCCTTGATGGAGTCTCGGAAAGAATTAAGTGGGTATGGCTAAGAACAGAGAGGGTGTTGTATCATCCTTTTTCTCACAGTAGGTTTCCCACCAGTCCTTGACATGGGGGGTAGCTTTGAGGAGTGCAAAAATAAACTTCTCCCGGTCGGAAAATTCATGAACCGAGAAATATCATTTTAATAGATTCAACCATCTATCTACGGCATCTACATCTATTTGACCCTCAAATATGGGAATTTCAAAGTTGAATTGTACCTTAAATGGAGTTGCGCCTCCAGAGTGGTTGTTTTATGCATATGCACTGCCAGTAGGTTGTTGTCGAAGGATCTGGGCAAAGTTATCCATCATCGCATTCCTTTGTTTTCTAGGGCCTCCTCGAGCAATATTTTGTAGGATCTCTTGCTCCCTCATCTTTATTTTTGTCCCCCATGGGTGGCTGTCGGGGTTTGCGGGGTTGATCTTGCAAAGGTTCCACGAGATCGAGCCCTAACTCCTTATACCCCGACCCGTTGGGGACATGCAAAGAAGGATCGAGAAAAAGCATACCGCTCTAATACCACTGATCCGGATTTATGCAGGAACGCAACAGAATACACATATAACCATAAATACAAATATGCATCGGAAATAACACTTCATTTCATTAATATCAAAGAACTGAAATTTGCTTACAGACATAATGGAAATAAACTAGCTAGGGCACTGGTAGCTTATCTCTGAGAAGAGATGTGGCAGTTACAGGCCTCTGAACTATGTTACAATGAGGCTCGAGGGCCTATTTATTATTTAGAAACAATGGAAAACCCTAAACATCCAAAACTCTAACCCTAGGAGATGAAGCGCCAAAACTATGGGCCTTGTTTGGGTAAATTGGTGTTTCAACTTCCCGAGGACGTAACTTTGGCATACGATCTTCGTTTGAAGCGCACCATACCTCATTAGAAATATCTATCCGAGGACTACAACTTTTGATGTGAGTAATGATTTATTGTGGACCCATGTTACTCCCGATTTTCCCAAAAAAAACGTCGTTTAGGGCCTCAAAACGGCTCTGGAAGTTCAAGACCCGAAAAATTGCTAAAAATAGTAAGTCGTGCCGAAACTGAAAAAAAATGAAAGAGACAATGGTGGGGGCCCAAGTGGAATAGGCGAGTGGCCACCAATATCCACTTGGATCAAGTTTTCATTGTTTGAGGGAGACATGAGCCTGTGTTTTTACATATTTTACCTACTAGTCCTATCGTTCTGGCTCTTTTTTTGTTGTCATCTAATGGTGTTGTGGGAATCATCGAAAGGGGGAGTGGGGGGGGGGGGGAACTTCTATTAACACCGAAATTATTGGGTCTATAGGGAGTTTGTTTAAATGCACAATCCACCACAAAATGAGTGAAGAAGGGGTTGCATCCTTCCCCAAAGGGAGAGCCATGAAAGTTCAAAAACCTCAATTACATAGAAACTCTAATTAGTTTTAAAAAAATGCAAATCTTATTTTATTTTTCTTACGGGTTAATTTAAGAACAATCCACAAATTCATTATATATATAATTATGTAATTTGCTATCCCAAATAACATATATATTATTAAAAAATATATATATATCTTTAATTCTCCATTCATATATATAATGGAGTATTAAAGTTTTTTCAAAAAAATAAAACCATTTTGTATTAGGAATTTTAATAATGGATTGTACATTACCAATCTTTTAAATATTTCTCGTGAAAGATGGTAGTAAGCGAAAATATTGGAGGATAACTCAAAGGAAATTAATGAGATTTGATTTCCAAATTTTCTTGAACTTTCACACAAAATAATTTATCGATAAAAAAATATAATTGTAAATTAAATATTAGCTTAAAATTAAAACCATATACTTATGGAATTACATTAGTATTTAAAGAACTTAGAAAAAGGAAAATGTATGTAAAATATAAGTTTTATTCATAAGAGTTTAAACCTGAATCATGTCCATACAATTTAGTTTAACAAAATAATAATTCATATATTTATATGTAATTTTATTTTATATTTTTTTTAGCAGTTTAATTATTAAAATTTTTGGTAAGATTGTGAATTTTAATTAATAAATAAATTCAACACTTTGAAAAAACTCAAAAACACTCATTTTTTATAAATTACACGTTAAAACTAGCAATTCTAAAAAAAATCCACACAAAATTTAAGGTAAACGTAACCCAAAAATTTATTCTACAAAAGAAAAAACATATTACTACCTTATATATACCAAAATACATGGCACCAGAAATAATAAATAATATAAGGATAATTCATATATGCTAATTCATTTTATGTTTTATTTTTCTGAGTAGCTTAACTAGCTTGGTTTTTTCTCTGAAAATTATTCGAATTATGGCAAGATTTTAATAAATTCTCATAAATTTTTTTGTAAATCTAGCTTAAAGCTATCAAACTTCAAGGTTTTGGATGTTCCAAAGATTTTTTATGGTTCTGAATCCATTTTCACAATAAAAAACATGATTCAAACACTGCTACTGCTAGATTTTTTGAATTTTTTGCCCAAACCAAACACTCTTGACTGTCCAGAGAATTCCTCCGCCTCAATAGACACATCCATTTAAGCAAGATCAGATTTAGGATTAAAAAAAATAACTAGTTTATTATTTAAATCATTTTGAAATAGTGAAAGTTTAAAGAATAAATTTTGTAAACACATTAAATTTAGTTCATTTATCGGGCTTCATCCTGGGCTTTTTTATCCCACATGTATAAGTACAAGAGCATATACATGAATATATTAAAGGAAGATGAAAACACATCTTACAATTCACGGAGCAATTTTGGATGTTTTAGTGATAATTTTAAAATTTATTCTTTATTAAAAATGTTCAAAGGGATAATATTGATTTGAATATGATTAAATTATTTAAAAGTTTTATAATGTAAATACGCATAAAGATTAAAAATGAATGGCTATCATAAACTTCCTCCACCAGCTTATTGTGATTATTTCAATGATTTTAAAGTTTTCTTATGTATTGATAGTTTATATTAATAAATTATTTATTATTAATTTTCATTTTATATAAAATTAGTTTTTTAATTATATGTGAAATAATATTTAATTAATGAATCTATATAAATTAAATATATTTAATTAAGAAATTTATATGACAAACATCATAGACATCAAAACATTTATTTTACGCATAGTTTAAAGAGGTAGCAAAATGGCCCAGAATCGGGTAATGATTTTCAAACAATCCGGCAATGTTTTGCAATCTTGTTTACAGTTGTTAAAATTTAGTATTTTGAGTGCTCTAAAGGGTTTTGATAGTGCTGAATCCATTTTCACTATCAAAAATGGATTCCAAACATTCCAACTACCTGATTTTTTGAATTTTAGTTTACTGAATTCATTGCCTGCGTAGACAACTCTTTTATTTTATGATATATTTCAGAGTATTAAGAATAAAAAAAAATCATTAAATTAAATTAATTTATTATTAATATAAAAATAATTAATACATTAGTTAAACATATATATTTTTAAAAAATATCTAACATTCTTAATTATGACGATCCAATTAAGAATTATGGATAATTAAAGTAAAATTTAAGAAACCTTATTTCATAATACATTCAAAACAAATATAATTATTAGTGTAATGAAATTTGAGTGTAAATGCTATTTATATTAATTAAATATATTATGTTTTTTATGGGGCATATAGTAGACTGTGGTAGTGTTTTGTTAAGGCATTCACTTGTTCGAAATTTCATCCGAAAAATTCCAGCCATGCTAAGGGTTTGCATGACCAAGGCTAGGTGCAATCTTCCAGTAATTTTAACTACTTAGACGCCTAAGTTAGATGCAATCCACAAGTGATTTTAATGACTTAAATGACCACCAATCACAACTACTCAAGCCACATGTTAGACATATCTATCATCTCAAAACTCATATTACTTAACCAAAAAAAATTAAATACCTTATATTATTTTTTTACTTATAAATTTATATATCATAAAATAAATTAAAAGTAATATTTAATATCAAACCAGTCAACCTTTTTCTGAAAAAAAAATTTCCAGTGCTGGTTTATATTCCCCTTATTTTTCCTTAACAATTTTAGATGTGAATTAAAACTTCAATAACAAGTGTTTTGATTTTGGTTTATATATAAATAAATAAATATGTATTAATTAAAAATTACTTTAAAAGGGCAAAATTTCCTTTGTCAACAATGGTACATGTTTTCCTCGTAAGATTGGTAAATCCATAGGATTATGACTGAGTTGTCATTGTCGGTTTAGGAAACGAAATCTAAAATGCGAAATGTAAAGTGTAGAAATAAAATCGATGCAAATTCTTAGTGTAATTTCTTAGGAATAAAAATGACATAAAGCTAAATAAATATATGCAAATTGTTTAATTGTATATTTTTTTCAACCAACAACATTGTATTAATCTAGGACTTCTTGTTATTTTTCATCATATTAAACTGGCATGAATATTTGCATTTTAAATTTATTTTCATAAAGTCACAATGGAAATTAGGCCAAGGTTTGCCATACCAAATAACAAAAGTTGTAATTGGGCTCTTTTAGGTGAACCTAGAAGGAAACTTTTTCTTATCAACAAATTGTCCCCAGAGAGAGTGGATGACAACCAATTAATGTGAAGCCATTATTTATGAATGTATTAATTTCTTGTGGCTCTTAAGCATATTTTTGCATAAGATTATGTTTTGAGTTTTTTGAGATCAATATATATCACATCGAAAAAGAAATTGATATATTGTTAAGAATTAAATTTAATAGAGAAGTGAAGCTACTATATTCTTACATGTCAATTAATGTAAGTTTTATTTTCAATTACTAAATGTACATCATGAATATGTTGTATGCAGATTGTTTCTTATCAAATTTAAAGGATTAATTCAAGCATGGTATAAGATGTTACCACTCAAGTTCATTGACAACTGGAAACAATCTAGGGAATTATTCCTTGTTTTATGATTATTATTATCAAGTAGAGGAATTTCACTATGAACTATGTGAACATCACAAAAATAAACATGAGTTCTATTACAACAAAACCTAACACTTTAGTGCAAATCCTAACTAAATGACCCAAACAAAGTGTAACAATGGGAGTGTCACCACTGTCACCTCAGCAACTAATCTCATTGTTTTAGTGATGGACACTATCCAATGCAAGGGAAACTTCCCTAGTATATTTTATGGATAAAATAACCCAATAAACTTGGTATAACAACTCTCTAAGGATTCTATAATGTTTTTTCAACTTAATCTAACAACTCCCTAAAGATTCTACAATGTTTTTTCACCAAAGGATAAAGATAAGAAATTAGGGTTTAAGGTTGATTTTAAGAGTAATTTCTAGATTTTAGTTGAAATATTCCCATGGAACTTCTAAAGGATTAGGTCAACCAATATAAGTTCAAGATATGTTCCCAAACACACAATCAAGAAATTACATGTGTTTATTATAAACTACCATAATTAAAAATTGTAGCAATATAGCAGTTTAACACATTAGAAAAAATAGCGTTGAAAACTATGACAATATAATGTAAAATGAGGGTGTTGAAAATGATAAATTTCCCATTAATAGTAAAAGGGGTACTTTATAGTATGAAGTCCCATTTAGACCTTACACATTTTGGGGTAAGACACCCATATAAAATTTGGCTTGAGAGCCACTAATGCGTTTTGGATTCTATGTGATATGGGGGGATCCACCCATCACGGATCATAAAAGAAAGAAACATAAATATTGTATTCTAAATAAAATAAATTTAACTTATTCTAACCTATTCTAATCAAGATTTGTTAGAAAATAATGAATGCATAATCAACAAATAATATCATTTATCAACAATAGGATGTTGAAGAGATTGATACAATTAGTGAGAGTGGTGTGAATTAATTATTAATTAATTCACTAATTATAAACTCATTAATCAACTAAATAATACATCAGTTAACTTCAGTGCATGGACAGTTTCAGTGGAGACCAGTGCAAAGATAGGTGAAAGGGCAAGTGTGACTATCAGTTGTGACTATAAGTGATGCATGGTTTGCATCCAACACTTAGTAGAGATGCCTATAAAGACTGCGTGAGCAAGGCTAGGGTAATTCATTCTCATCAAGAGCTATTCTTCAGCAGGGATTGCGCGGTAGAGGCGGGCTATCAAGTGGCAAATATTGGAGCATGTGTTTTGCTAGATCTAGCTTGATTAGTGTGTAGCAATTGGAGATTGTACTGAGAGCTTGTGAGGAGCTTTGTATGATGATTGTTACATGATCTCTATGACATATAATATACAGATAGTTGGGGGTTTTCACCAGCTTTCTTATAATTACATCAGATCTGTATATGTGAATTTTTATGGTTTTACTGAAGATAACCGATTTGCTCTCGAAAGATGAATGATCAATGGTAGAAGATATTCTGTATTGTGCATGAAGTCAAATAGTGTGTGATCAGGAGAATCTGTAGAATAAGAGTCAGTTTATTCAAATTTTGGCATGGGGCTTTGGAGCGGATATTGGATCATTGGAGCACTGGGAAGCATTGAAGTGCATATGCCAGGTTGGGTGAACTAAATTGTTACATGATGGGTGTTTAAGTTGAGATGTCTTTCAACGGATTGCGATTGGAGTATGCCCTTGAGGGCAGCTCGAATTATATTGCATGGAAGGACAGGATGGAGGTGGTGCTGGAGGATAATGGGTTGAAGGAGTTCATAGATGCTGATGTTCCTAAACCGGGTTCTAGTGATGCAACTGCACTTGACGCATGGCAAAATAAGGAAGCAAGGTGTCGAAGGATTCTGTTGGAAGGTGTGAAGGATCACATAGTGTCCAGCCTTCATGGTAAATCTTCTCCATTCTTGATGTGGAAACCTTTGACAGATTTATTCCAAAGCAAGAGTGACCAGAGGAAGTTGGCGCTCAAGGATAAACTCAAGAAAATAAAAATGGAGAAGAATGACACTATTCCGGTATACTTGACAAAGTTTGTCCACTGTGGGGATGAGCTTCGGAGTGTAGGAGTTAGTGTGGATGAAGAAGAACAAGTCAAGAAGGTTGGGATTCGAGCTAAGAATCTCTGCAGACTTGAAGTAGATGGGATTTCTACGAAGCTTCCCACTGTTGGGAAGTGCACGAAAGACATGCAATTGATGCTTGAGAGGGAGCAAGTTTTGCATGCAGGTAAGAAGTGAAACTTCTTGATGTGGAGCAACACAAGATGAGGATCATGGGAGTGGGAAGAAACCACTCATGCAGAATTTCGTGTCAGATGGGCGGAGGGAGTGGCATGCAGCTATACCACCGTGTGAGAGGTGGGGCGACATGCATGATTAATCCTGAAGAGGAGATTTTTTGGGGCGGATTCATGAGATGTGTGATCTCAAGAGTTGAACCCGACTACAAGGTGCCCAATAGCATGCCAGCAGCATGATCGCTGGATTGATGCATGCGTGATCAAAGTGACAGCACGGAGGACTATACAATCAGAGCATGACAGATGCAGAGGCATGCAAGAGTCTGAATGCAGCCAAGTAAAGGGTTCCTAATGACATGTGCAGTTGGTACTAGCAGAAGTCGAAGACTTTGATGATAGATGCATCAGACTGATTGAGTTGTTTGGCGCCTATTCAGTTTCAGAGGAGTTGCAGAGCAGATGCATGGAGTTGCATGGCGCTTGTGAAGGTTGCAGGGCGAATGCATGGAGTTGCATGTCGCATGCAAAGACAGTCCTTTCTTGTTGAGAGGGAGTGTTGAAGATTGCAACAAGAAACAGTGAAGGAGGCATCCTGAAACATCATTCCTGATCCTAGTTGGAAAAGTGATCACCAAAACTAGGTGGGGGCCACACAGGTGATTTTTGTCGCAAAGTCTATTTTTAGACATATGGATCATGTTCTATAAGTTGCGGGATGCTATTTATGGATGGTTGGTCAAGTTGGAAAAATAGATGGATTTATATTTTTAGACATATTGGGCGGAATCTATTTTTAGATTGCCAGTCTAAAAATAGATATGTCGAATATTATTAGCTCTTAATAATATTTGGACTATAAACATTATCTTATTCTCTTGGAGCACTTCAGTTAAGTGCACAGATGTGGCACAGGAACTGACAGAAGGAATTACGCTATTCCCGAGGGTTAAGTGGAGCTATTGCATGGATACTTTAGTTAGAACTCATGTGACAGAGTTTGGTGGAGTTGATTGAGGAAGTTAGTGGAGTTGTATTCAGTTTAACTAATCTAAACATAGTTGAGCTATTTGTATCTAGTTTAACTGATTGATACAATTAGTGAGAGTGGTGTGAATTAATTATTAATTCATTCACTAATTATAAACTCATTAATCAACTAAATAATACATCAGTTAACTTCAGTGCATGGACAGTTTCAGTGGAGACCAGTGCAAAGATAGGTGAAAGGGCGAGTGTGACTATCAGTTGTGACAATAAGTGATGCATGGTTTGCATCCAACACTTAGTAGAGATGCCTATAAAGACTGGCGTGAGCAAGGCTAGGGTAATTCATTCTCATCAAGAGGCATTCTTCAGCAGGGATTGCGCAGTAAAGGCAGGCTAAAGGCTGGCAAAGATTGTTGCATGTGTTTTGCAAGATCAAGCCTGATTGGTGTGTATCAAGTGGAGATTATACTGAGAGCTTGTGAGGAGCTTTGTATGATGATTGTTACATGATCTCTATGACATATATAATATACAGATAGTTGGGGGTTTTCAGCTTTAAGCTTTCCCATTACTTACTGTGTTCATATGTGTGAATTTTTATGGCTTTAATGTGTGCATGCAATTGATTTTATTTCTGCATGTGATGATCAATGGTTGCAGAGATTTTGTATTATGCATGAAGCTAAAATAGTGTGTGATCAGGAGAATCTCGGTGGATAACATATCAGTTATTCAAATTTCTACATAGGAAACAATTAGCTATTTTCACATACAAGAAATGTTAATATCATTTGAATTTGTTAAACAAGAAAAATTAAGTGTATAAAAATAATAATTAACCATTTGTCCAAATATGAAAGAAACTTTAAAAGAAAGATTGAACATACAAAATATACCAATCAATGAGCATAAAGGTCTACTTATAAACATGTAATGAAATTCACATATATGCATAAGTATATAGAAATTATTGAACAATCATCAACAATTTGTAACCAAGTGCATAATTCACACCTTCTTCCCAAAAGCCCTCAAATATTATTTATATTAAATCAAATGGATTTACTTCAATCTACAATCTAACAAAAAAATCTCCTCTTCTAGAGCTTTGGACACTTTATAGCTACCACATGCAATTGATTCTTGGGAATTCTTGATTACTCTAATATAAATAGGGAAAATTTTAGGGGCCAAATTTCGCAACTGGACTATTTTTTGGACATTTTCTGAAAACAATATTCGCCAATTTGGTTAAAAATTTTCCTTTTTTACACATATATGATTAAATGGATGATATTTTCCATAAAAATTACTAATTTTGATAGTAAATTACATGTTTTTTATTGAATATTCACCAACATACTATGCATATGAATTTTCAAACATGAAGACTCGCTTACAATACTATATATAGGAAAATATTTAAATCCTTAAAAGATACCCTAAAGATAAGTTGAAAATGTTTAGTTCAATTTCTTTGTCCTATTATATTTGATTACAAAACATCATCATAATTTTAAAAAATTTGATAGCAACCACTTGTTAAATCATAGGATCATTCACTTCCATGCCTAATATGTCATGCAAGTAGGCTTCCCAAACTTGATAATGGGATGAGATAATTTTAATTTGGCTGGGTAGAAATCCCTCCATAGTGACATGGTGCTCAATTGTATTATGGGCCAAACTTTGATCATCCTTTTCTATGGACACTAGGAAGGATTTGAACATGTTTTGGTGTTTGCATGGTTCTACTATGTGTTTCCTTAATGATTCCTTGGTTACCTTGTTGGTCAATGGGTTGAACGATAATTTCCTAACATTTAGAGCCTCTTCTAGTTCCCTAGTGGCTTTGAGATTTGGCCTTACCTATTCCTGATTTCCAATTGAGGGAAATTTGTTTATTTTTATGTTTCCACCAAATCATAATTCCTTTGGTACAGGGCCAAAGACATTTTTATGTTTTTCTTATTTTCTTGTTAGAAGGTGGTACTTACTAAAGCCATTGCCAATGGGTGAGAGTGAGTGTCAAGGACAATGTCCTTCTCATTTTTAATAGACACTAGACACAAGTTGGTAATGATAACTATTTTGTTCAGTCTATTTAATGATCATCGTCGGGTTTTGTCATATCTAAATCAAATAAGGTTGACTACCTTGTGATCCCATCTAGGTGTGATGCCCATTTCTTGTATGGGAAGGGGTTTTCTATTGATGGTTGGTGTGGAAAATTGTCTAGTGTTTATGTCCATTGACCGTCCATTTGAACCATCTTCTTGTTATTCCTAGGAATCTTGGGCATATTTTTTATCTTTCAGAGCTTATTTTCTCTACTTGGATTCTTCTGCCTATTTAGTATTTCTACCTTATTCTTGTTTTATTTTCTTTTCTCCCACTTCTTTCCTTTTCCTCTCTTCCTCTTGGGGTATTCTTGCAACCTCTTATACGATTGATAATTTTGCAATCTATGTTAATTATTCATCTTATTTGAGCTTCTTTTCCCTAACCAACTTGGTAGCCTCCATTTGAACAACTTGCTTCTTGGTTGAGGCCTCTCTTTCTGCTCATACCTTATCCTTTTATTTCTTAGTATATTGTGAGGTTCTTCCCACCTTGAAATATACTTTAGAGTATGATTGAGGGAATATCTCAGCCTTTCTTCATGTGTGTGTGTGTGTGTGTGTGTTTGATTGATATTCCCCTTGTACTTTTAGGATCAAAAATAGATTTTGACTATCATTTGGGGATCATACTTGGGGAACAAACCTTGTATTTCTATTTAGGGCCTAAACGGATTTCAGCAGAAAATTGAAATCAAGTTCCTCGCATACAACCCCAAATTGAAGAGTCAAATAGTGAAAGAGGCTGCCATGTTCAAAGAAATATACATCAACAAAATATTCAAGAAAAAAAGGCAGATGAAAATTTGCCTTATCGGTTCTATGATCCAGTGGTTGACTATATGAAAACTTTCTTTGGTCAGCAACAAGCATTTATGCAGGGGTATGTGAAAAAATTTGTATCTGGAAAATTTTTATGGTACATGCCAATTTTAATCTCTGAATTTTAGCAGTATGGAGCCATTAGGTCCAGTACCCAAATGTTGGGTTGGTACCACTGGAAGGTGACTTCACCTAAAAAAATTCATCCATGTATATAAGTAGAATTTTTATATAAATAAGCTCAAAAAAATAACATTTAATTTTCAGTCTTCAGAGGTTTTATTTTAGTTAACACAAAGAAAAATAAAGATCCTAGAGGATAGAGGATTCAGGGAGATTGATAATTTCAGAGGATTCATATTGGTATTAGTTTCAATTTTGGATTTGATTGCATGCCCAACAGAGGCTACTGGTCTATTGTTCTCAGCTCTTTGAAGGAAAATCGTTCTCCCCAATAGGAGCCAGATGTTGTATCATAATTTGACTCAATTAAAAGTCAAGAGAGGCTTGAAAAATTATCTTTGAATATTCAGGATGGTCAGAAGTTTTCCTTGACCTCTTTTTTTGGAATATTTATGGTTACATCAGCCCCAGTGTGTGGATTATTCTATATCAATGTGCATGGGTCTAAAATATTCCACGATTCCTCCCAGCAATGAATGTTGCAAATTTTAAGTGATTATGTAAGTGATGGAGAAGGCCTCAAAACTTAATGATTGCAACCTTACATTTGAATTGGAGGAGGAAGAGGCTAGGAAAGGTCATTGGAACAAGATGGTCACAGATGAAGTGAACTAAATATCTAGATATTCATCTCGGATAAGAGAAGATATTGAAGAGAGTGAGACTCGAGTGCAATTTTTTCTCTTGACTATTATGTGTCATGCCATTAGAGGACTTCCTTCTCTCAAGTGTTCTAGTTTGGGCTTTTCTGTGCTGGAAAATATTGCAAGGGCGGTGAAGGGAAATTTCTAAAATTAGCTATTAAGCATCTTTTTGCATTGGAGATAAAACTGAAAACAAGTCTTAATCCTACAAATTTCCTAGATTTTGTAAATCAAAGCTCAAATCATGTAACTGAGGCATCATCAGAAGGAAGGCTATACTAAAATAATTGGCTTCTTTTTATCAAGAAGAATGTGCCTATTACTGTCAAGAATTATTGGAGATCCAAGGGAAATGGGACCATCTACCGATAAGTGGGAGATTAAATGTTGGACATGTTCAACGTCGGAGACAAACCGGTGCGACGGGACCCACAAGATGAGGCAAACCCAACAACACAACCCATCTAACAGATAAATCAGGTCAATGCCTCTGCAACGACTTTTAGTCGAGCGCGTTGACTCCAGATCAACGACTTAGATAAAGAGTGGAGGCACTCCTCCAAAATCGTCTCATACGAGAGACTGCCTCTATGGTTATGTCAACAAGCTAGCATGCCCCCACCATTCCTCCTACTACATCTGCGGTAGCCCAAATTATGTTGCCCCTGAGGTAATATCAAGTAAATTATATGCAAGGTCAGAAGTAGATGTTTCGAGTTGTGAAGTTATATTATATGTACTTCTTTGTGTTATTTTTCCATTTGATGATGAAAACATTCCAAATCTCTTCAAGAAAATAAAGGGTGGAATATACACACTTCTGAGTCATTTATCAGCTAGAGCAGGGGATTTGATCCAAAGAATGCTTGTTGTCGATCCCATGAAAAGGATGACCATTCCAAATATTCTTCAGTGAAAATGTGGATGATACATCCATGGACTTTAGGTTGCTTCATTTACAGCGATCTGATGTCACTGCCTTTCAAGATGATCAATACTTCAGATTCTTTGGTCAAACAAAGAATACAAGAAAGGAAAAGAGATCAACGGCTCACATCATTTTTCGTTTGAATCAACCAAATCCTGACAACATAAAATACTCGAAGGTTAAGTCAAAGTGTGGTCCCATAAGCATTTTCCTCAAATTTCCATCTAACAGATTGATGGTTAATATTCAATACAGCATTACCCTATTTATTTCCAGAAACCATGAGAAGGTGCCTCCATAAGCAGTATTAGATTTTCAAAAAATCGTATGTGGTTTTGTTGGGACCCACATAACACTAATCCATGATTATGATTTTTTAAATGTTTGCATATGAGACATGAAGTTTAAATAATTTAAAAATGGTTGGAGTTTTGTTTTATATAAGAACATCAAATATAATATATATTATTGTATATGTGAAGTTTAATGTTTTTTTTTTGAAATCTTTTTAAAAGATGACAGAACTGTTTTTGTAATGGTTCCAAAGGTCAATTTAATAATTGATTAGACAGTTATGTCCAGAGAAAGAATAAGAGACTAGAAATGATATATTATGGGGGTTTCAGAATTTTGGAACTTAGAAGCAATCACAATTTTTTACTTTCACTCTTCATGTGCATTTGAATAAAGTTTTCACAGTGATTCCAAAATTTGTTAAGTGTGATAAGTTTTCTCTGTCACATCTTTTATTAATGTTTTCTTCCTAGAAAAGTGTAATGAAGTTGTTGGGCTTTGATTTTACAATTTTCTGAGTTTGAGTTTCTGTAAATTAAAGTTAAAAACCCTTAATGATGTGCTCCTCTTCTCTAGATTCAATTTCATGCTAATCATATTTTCCTATAAAGTTGAAGATAAAAGATTCGGTGTGAAGCAGCGTGTTATCTAAGACTTTCCACAATCACCTCTTGATATTCCGTCTTTAATTTGTATTCAACATTAGAAGTCCACTCTGAAAGCATTATTCACACATTTAATACTAAAGGGTTTTAATCAAGTAATTGGGGTTTTATAAAATGATGGAACAACAAATTAATTATTTTACAGTTTTAAATAAATATCTTGGGAATTGATCTCTACGTAGCCAAAGATTGTCTCTCAAGGTACAAAAATGATAATGAGATGATGATGATGGTGACGATGATGATGATGGTGACGATGATGTTGACAACGTGATGATGATGACGACAACGAAGATGATGTTGATGATGATCATGATCATGATGATAACGATGATGGAAATGATGATGTTAATGATGGTGTTGATGAAAAAGATGGTGATGATGATGTTGATGAAGATTAAAAAGATGATGGTGATGATGATGATGTTGATGGTCACGATGATGACAAAGATGACGATGATGGAATTAATGATGATGATAATGACGATGATGATGATTATGATGACAATGACATGGATGATTATTAAAATGATGATGGTTATGAAGACAAATATGTGATTATATGATGATGATGATGATGATGATTTTCACAATGATGTTGATGAAAAATATGATGATGTTGATTATGCTGATGATGATGATGACAATGACGATGATTTGCAAATTAACAAAAAATCACGCCATATGCATCAATATAATTGTAAAAATAAATTAGTATGGGTGAATATGTTTGCCTGATGATCTTTTAAACCATATCCTAAATCGATTTCTCTTTGTGTAAGATTGGTATCTCCACTACGTTCAACTTCTTTGACCAATGTAGACACACCATACCATGATAACCTTCCATTATTAGCTCGTTTGCATCGTTCAATCCATACCTTCATCCAATCAATATTGTTCTCCATGTATAAATTTATTTTGTCCCACTCTTCAAAAGTTGTATTAAAATGAAACAATTCACATATATATAATTAGTTACCATGTTATACCTTCATAATAATGGATTATGCAGGTATTAAAAATTAAATAAGTACAATATACATAGAAGCAAAAAATTCAAATGTACTATAAATCTCCACTATCTACTTACATCTCACTTTCCTCATTCTACCTTTTGCCAATAGGTGGTCCCCTTCAAATTTGTTCTTGGAGTTGACATCCCAAATGTGATCCAATACATTAATATTTTTACCTCTTGCTGGACTATATTGCTGAATATAAACCATGTTTTGATATACCATATATCCCTCTACCATAGAACCCTCAGGACGTGCTCTTTGTATGACCAAAACCTTCAGTGATTTCAAGTGCCTCTTAACCATCCACATTGATATTGTGTGTATAGGTCCACACTTTTCAATCTCCTCAACTTGGTGTATGAGGTAGTGTTCTTGTGCATTGAAATTTTGGAGGTAGATACTTTTGCATTTCACACATTAGACGAGGAATTGTTTTCCTCCAATACTTTATATCTTCTTTAATGGTTTCTTTATATGACAACCATTTACAAATGAAGCAAGCAAATCATAGGTTTCAACAGAAAATTATATAGTACATGATGACAAGTAAAACACATGCAGTCAAATATAAGTTGTACAATAAACTATTGAACAAATTACACTTTGCACATAAATCTCCACTTACCTCATGTATTTTCCAAGACAATATATAACTTGTTTGACATTGTTTTCAAAGTTTTTTGGGAGAGATAGAGGTAGAACATAAGGGAGTGATGGGCTTCTTTTGGAACTTAGGGTTTCCCTTAGCGGAAATTCGACCCAACGCTTCCCATATTTCAACACCCACAATTTGTTCCAATCTGACAGCTTCTGAAAAGTGACAAACCCTTTGATGAAGGGCTTCCATTTCTTAGTAAACTCTTTCAACGCAATACTCACTAGATCAAAATCTAAAACAATTTCATCGATGGCTGCAAGCTCATCTTGAACTTGAGAAACTCTCTTCAAATACGAGGCCACTCCTTCACTGATCAGATTTGGATCATGGACCTAAGTGATAGCTCAAAATTCAATGTGTTTAGAAGTGTTTTGAACCTGAGTGACCGGATAGATCTCTTCTTCCTGATTCCGACGCTACGAATAGTTTGAAAAATCGACACGGTATGAAGAAGTTATCACGATTTGAAAAGTTGAGTAAATTGCAATTTTTGGCCTTTGACCAAGTTTGACTGGATTTTGAATACTAAAAAAAAAGAGAATATTCCTTTCAGACCAATCAAATCATGCCAAGTAGCAGATGTTTATTGGACAAGGGGTTGTACATTGGAATTTCGGCCAATCACAGTCTGCCACGTGGCAGGCCCGAAGGTCGCCACATGGCCCATGCACTGTGGTGTAAAATGTTGGGTCAGACTCCACCGGAGTCAAATGCATGACCTCTCCCCTACAGCGCCCACGCCTTAACCACCCGGGCTATGGTTTGTGACTTAATCGTTATGGTCACCGGTTTGTAATAAAGTTTAATGGTTCAGCATTTAGGGGTCCGGAGGGGCCACCCCTCCCCACGTGACCATTACCCCTATCCAAGAGCCTAACTCCGACAACAAACTTTCTACCAAACGGTCTACGTTATTGGTCACATGTTACTGTAACCTAATTGCAACATCAAATGTCCGAAGTCAACCAAACTCTGACCTTTGCGGTTGAAACCCATCACATTGCGATGTTGTCCCGGCGGTTATGCCTATCTCCGCACTGTTTGGAAACCTCTGGTTTTAACTCTGACTCAACCATGGTTTTCAGTGTTAGTTCCGCTCCAGAGTTTATTGACCGCGGGGTTTTCGGGGGTTGGCACGTGGCCACCCCCTCCCCCTTAACCGTTAATGTTAAAGGCTACAGTTTAAATTCGGCGGATTAAATGGCGCGCTCCAAAATTTTGGAATTTTGGCCATTTTAAACTGGAGTTAAGTGCAGTTCTCAAAGTTTAGTGGAGGATTTTTAGGGGACACTGGGCAAAATCAGTTTAGCACTCTATCTGGAGCTAGATACGTCCATTCTGAGAGTGTGAATAGTCAATTTAGACTATCTTAGACATTACAGACTCATTGGTGAGCGTTGTAGAGCCATCAGAGGAATTTTGAGCAGGTGTTTTCTTCAGAGAAGTTCTAGGGGCCATCATGGGCCAGCAGCAGTTTGAGGCCTAGCCAAGGCAGCCATAAGCCTTTTTAAACAATCAAATAGTCAATTTTGGATGTTTCAGACATTCTGGAACTTATGGTGTGGTTTGCAGAGTCTGTAGAGGAATTTTGAAGGCCGAGATGCTTCAGAGAAGTTCCAAGGGCCACCAGTGCTAGCAAGAGAATGAGGCCTATCCAGAGCAGCCAGTATGCATTCTCAGCAAAACAATAGTCATTTCTGATTATTTTGATATTTATGAATCCATTGATTTATTTTTAAGAATATTTTGAGGACTTCTGAAATCCAAGATGCTTCAGAAAATTTTTCAGTGACCCCAGAGCCAGGGGGTGCCACCAGGTGTTGGAGGCGAAACCGGAGCAGACGGAGGCCAATTTCTGCAAGTGAATAGTCTATTATGACTATTTTGGACATTTTGAATCCAGTGAAAGTATTTTCAGATCCATTTGAAGACTTTTGAACGTCAAAGAGCCACAGGGAAGTTTTGGGCAGTCCAGGGCCATCAATGGATGGAGGCCTAGATTGGGGAGCCAGTGCTCATTTTGAGAAAATGATCAGTCTATTTTGGAAGTCTGATAAGTGATGGAGATAGTAGGTGAGGTTTCAACAACAGAAAAAGAATTATGAGGGATTTTGTGCCACTTCTAAGCTCGGGGAAGCTTAAGGGCACTGACAGAAGGAGTTAAGTCTAAGGGGACCTAGACCTGTTTTCAGAGTGATGATAGCCATGGCAGGGGTATGATGGTATTATAAACCCATTGGTTCAGTTCAGATAACCATTGAGTTGAGTTTGTAACTTGTAAAAGAATCTTTTCATCATAATCCCAAAGAGCCAAGTCAGTTGACAAAAGCTCAAGGAGACGTAGCCCACGATATTCGGGTGAACTCCTAGATTAAATTTGTTGTTATGTGTTGATGTTTTTTTTTTCATTATATGGTTGTTGCACATGTTTAATATCATCAAAAACAAATGGTCTTAAAGAACTTAAATAGTAAAAAAATATACACCTGTTTCCAGCATAAAATTCCGCACAAGTCAAATATAAGCTATATATTTTATTTGTTTAACTAAGTGGGAGGTTCTTGAAAAGCATAAAAACTTATCCAACCCATTTTCAGATCATTCGCTATCCAACATCTTGGTTCTCTTCAATTTATTCTTCAATACCAATAGTCGGTTACCATTCTTATTCTAGAATAGATCCTGAAGAGCTTTCTACATCTCATGGGAAGTGTTCTTCTCGGATAGATGAGGTATCAAATGATCTTTGACACCATCTAGGATGATCGGATTCACCATCATATCCAACTCCTCATACACTTCTAAATCCTTAAAGTGAGTTGGTTTCTTAATCTCCTTGTCGGCAAAATCGTAGATATTGTTCACGATTAAAACTAACTTCATCATTTCCTTCCAAGGGCTATAGTTGGACAACCCATATAACCTTTCCTCGAATCATAGACCAACCAACAACTTCACCATTTATATTAGTGATTTAACATTAATGGAACCAACTCCCTCTTGAGTTGTATGTTTTGGACACTCTGATTCACTGGCCCTTCAAAGTAGCTTTGAAACCATTTTTCCGTGGCATTGAAGAATCAGGTTCGAGTCTGAGATCACGATCACAAACACACTCAAATGCCACAACACTTCTACTTTGTACAACGGAAACAATACAATAGTGAATCAACTAGTACACAAGAAAAATTTTAACCCACAACTTGTTAAATTACAAAAATTAATACAAAAATCTTAGGGCTCTCGTGTTATGGATCATGGCCTTTACAATCAGCCCTAATACAATACAACAACTAGGGCTTGGTATCAACAACTGTGATGACCAATTTTTCCCTGAACAAAGTACACTTTACTTACTTGTTGATGTTGTGCATACACAATCAAGTTCCAATCCATGTACCTTGAACACTTATGGCGGGTGCTTTGCCTCCCTTCTATTGATCACTACAACTTCTGCCACTTCATAAATCTTGCATCTCCAGCCCAAAAAACTGCCTCTATCAACCCTCTTGTTACTCCAAAAGTGACTGAACTTTAGCCCACACAAATATTCCCACTAGTGGCTCCTTTACTCCTAAAAGACACCAGCACATAGGGACTTCACAACTGCCCTCTTCTTGGCTCTTTGTTGCTCCAAATAAGATGAGACTTAGGGCTTGGAGGTTTCCCTATTATCTCTTATTTGACCCATTGTAAATTTAAAAACTAGGGAATAATAATCATCCCTCTTATAATTGATCCTCCACCCTTGAGATCTATGAACTAGGGCCTAAACAACCTACCCACTCAATAGTAAAAATCTTTCCCCTATTCATTGTACTAGGGTACTCCAAACATCCTCTAACATACCTCCAAAACTATGTACATAGGTTGTTTCAATTTGTCCATAACCAAGCCTACCATCCCTAGCAAATTTTCAACATAGAAATACAAGCATACCTTTGTAGGAAGTCATCAAAAACCCTATACTCCATGACTTTGTGCACACAATATTCAGAATTTTCACCCTATTTTAGGGTTCCACGAGACTGCTCTAAACTCAGCCTGTAAACTCATTCATAAGCCACACAAATCCTCACTCCAAGGATCTGAAATCCTTGTGATGTACCTTCAATAGATGTGGCCTTGCTCCAGCTCCTAGCTTAGCCTCTCGACCCTCCAAACTTGTTGTCACAAGGGCTCGAAATCCTTCTCCTAAACAAAACAATCAGCAAAAAAGAACACAGAGAATTTTCTCCTTCGTATGCCCAGAAATATTCCTTACCAGCTCAACCAGCCTTCTCCCTAACTTAGCTAATATAAATCATACAAAATATGAAAAACATAACTCCTTCACTTCATATTTTCCCTAAAGTTTTGTTTCTACCTCAGATGTCTTTCTCCTTGAAGAGATGCACTTGGATGGTGATCAAATGAGGCCTCCTTCACTCTTATTTATATATTTCCATTGTGCAACAACTAGCCCTCCAAAGGTAACCTTTCAAGCCTCATCGACTTGAACATAATGTCATTAACCCAACTTATATAAACAAAAATTATTTTCCTCATTTGATCAAAGCCTTCATGGTTGCCTTAGTTCCCCCTTACTCCATTAAGGGTGCTCCACATGTAACAATGAATAAAAAAAATAATATCCACTTGGTTTTGCATCCACAACTTTGGGTACAAAACCCACTCCTTGGGTACTTTTCCCACAAAGTCCATGTGGTTCAAACTTCTCCCAAACCGAGTACCCTAGGGTTTGGGAGTACCTCCCAAGCTACACAAATCAACAAGACTCTCTATTTGAATGGTCTCATACTCCATTTTCATACCAAGCCCGCCACATATGGATTATCAAAATTGACATAATATATGCCATGCCTTCTTATCTTCTCAGTTATCTAGCTAGAGTGACACTCTATCCATGAAACACTTAGCTATTTAAGTGACTAATTTGAGTTATTACCTTCAACATCCTTGAAAGGTATCATTTCTTCTCACGCTTTGGGCCTTCTCCATGTTTGGATGTTGCACTTATTCATGTTTAGAATTTGCAGTTAATCTTGGTGACTAGAGTATTGAATTCTTACGACTCAATCTTTTTTATTCGTATTTGTTCATAATTCACACACACTCAATATTTCTTATTGGAATATTGAATTCTTGCCAAGTTGCATAAGGTATTGTCCCTCCCATCGCCGCCTTACGAAATATTTTATCTTACATTATTGTTCTCCATGATATAAATTTGATATGTTCAATGTACCTCTTCCATTGATCCATTCTTTCAAATATTTAATTTCACTTATTTCAATTTTTTTAATTTAAATCTTTTATTAATGTGTTTTCATATTATTCAATTTTAAATTTAATTAATTATATGATAAACATTTTAAGAAATAATTGCATATCAATGAGTTCTATTATTTAATACATAATAATTTCTTAGAAATAAATAACATTAATATTTGGTCTTAGAAAAAAAAAAAAATTAAATCTTGAAATGAAATCACTGAAGTCAGTCTGGCATATACATTATAGTGTTTTCATCTTATTCAATTTGTAAAAAGTTTATCCAAGTTAATTGAGTATAGGATTAATATTTCGAGACATAATTACTCTTTTTAAAAAAACTATAATCGCAAGAGGAAATTTTTTTCTATTTAAAACTATACTAAAAAATATAAATTTTAAATTTTAAATTAATGAAATAATAATAATAATAATAATAATGTCTTAATTTGGAAATTAAATTTACATTTTTTAAACATATTTTTTATTTAATTATAAAATAAAAAATACTTAAATGGTCTCATACTCCATTTTCATGCCAAGCCCAATGCATATGGATCACTAAGCTTGACATAATATTTTCAATGACTAGGCCTCACACTTAAACATCCATAATGAATTCCATAGTGAATTTAAATGTCATTTCGTGTACTTAAATTTCATTGCAAAACAACTAAGGTATGATGCACTAACTCTTATGTTTAGGCATATACTCGTCTACAATTTCCTAATCTAAAACCCATGAGAAATTTAAGAGTGGCATGGTGTTTAACTCAACAAGTTTCACTTGAAATATAACTCCCTCATAATATGGTTTATTGTTATTTGGTTAGATTAGATTATGTTACCAGTGAATTAAGCATATATAGATCTATAATTTAATTTCTTGATTATGTGTTTTCTTTCGATACAATTGCAATTGAAATTCATTTATAAAAATTATATATTCAACCTAATTAGATTTTAGATTTTTGTGGTTTCAAATTTTATTTCAGAGGAAAGAAGAGGTCAATTAATGTATTCGATGACTCGTATTTTCCATAATAGTAGTATCTTTTTCTTTATTTCTTTTTTCCCTTTTATTTGATTCTTTTATGATTTATCCATTAAAACTTTATTTTAGTTTATGAATTTATATTGTTAATTTTTAATCATAGAAATGGAGCAATTGAAAAGGAGGTAATGTGTTGTTCGTGGCTTGGTTAATCAAGGGTACAAGTTGCAATGAATGAGCTTTTTGAGCAAGAAAATCTCAAAAAGACGGATTGTTTAGTCACCAAAATACAAAAGAAAATGAATCAAGTATTTCTTATAGCTTTTTTTCTGAAAAAATGAATCAAGAGTGCATTGTAGGACTCGTTATTCGAACGATCTCATACTCCATTTTCATCCCAAGCCCAATGGACATGGATCCTCTAAGTTGACATAATATCTACCATGCCTTCTTATCTTCTCATTTATCTAGCCAAAGTGATATGTTATATGTGCAATACTCAATTATCTATGTGACACTAAGTTGAGTTACTACCTTCAGCCTCCTCGAGAGGTTTTGATCCTTCTCACTCTTTCGTCCTTACCCATGTTTGTATGATGAACTTATTCATGTTTGGAACTTGCACGGTGATTAAAGAATTGAATTCATACTAGTCAATCTTTGAGTTTGATATTAATTCATGTTTGAAACTCGCACACACTCATCTTGGTGAATAGAATTTTGAATTTTTACGAAAAAAATTATCTTACATTCTCATTGTACAGGATTTGGATTTGATTTAATCATTGTATCTTTTCCATTAATGCATTTTTTCAATATTTAATTTCGCTTTTTTCGTTTAATTATATAATTTAAAAATTTTATTATTGCATTTTCATCTTATTCAATTTTTAAAAGTTTATCTAGTTTAATTATTAATGAGATAAATATCTTGATCCAATAGGAAGTGATCCCTTCAAGTGGATCTTCCTGGTACAAATAATATTTGGATGTAGTGATCACTGATCTCTAGGATTCGTGAACCACATAGAAAATAAATAGTTGCTTAGAAATAAATAACATCATTATTTGGTTTTGGAAAAAGAAATAAATTAAACCTTAAAATGAAATCACTAAAGTAACATATATATTATTGTGTTTTCAACTTATTCAATTAAAAAAAAAAAATATATATATATATATATATATATATATATATATATATATCCAATTTAATTAATTATGAGATAAATATTTTGAAACATAATTGCTTAATCTTTAAACAACATAGTGAGATGAGGAAAAACTATTTTCTCTTTGAAACTATAATAAAATAAATAAAATCTTGAATTTTATGACTAATGAGATAATGATCATGCTATTTTAATTTTGAAGTTAATCTTAAAAAAAAAATTAAACGTAATTTTATATTAATTATAAGTGAGAGGACCATAACTCAAGTGGTTTAGCGAACAATTTGTTTTCCCAACTGTGTGGGTTCAAGTCTCTGGAGACATGTTGTAACTAGCTCGTTTGTGGCATTTATGAAATATTTGTATTTTATGTAGTAGTGACAACTCATCTTTCAAAGTTAATAATTCTCTAGAAATTCTCAATATGGTTTAAAAGAAATAGTTATAAAAATAAAAATACTTGAATGGCCTAATACTCCATTTTCATGCCAATCCCAACACATGGATACTGAAGTTGACATAATATTTACAATGAAAGTTCTTCGTGTCAACAACCAAGTCTCACACTTAGCCCTCCATCATGAATTCACACGCCCTTTATTGTACTTACTCATATGTCCACACATATACTTGTCTCCAATTTCCAAATCTAGAACCAATGGAATTTTTAAGTGTTGTATGGTGTTTAGGTCAATAATTTTCAATTGAAATATAACTCCATGAAAATCCGAGTTATTGTTATTTTGTTAGATTAGATCATATTAGCATTGTGTCAAAGTGTATATAGATATGTAAGTTAATTACCTCTTGGTTCCTTGTTTTCTTTTGATTCAATTGTAATTGAAATTCATTTATAAAATTATATCCTCATTCTAATCATATTTTTGTGGTTTCATATTTTGTTTTAAAGGAAGGGATCAATTAATGTATTCAGTGACTCTGATTTGTTAGAATAACAACATCTCTTTCTTTCTTTCCTAATTCCCTTTGATTTGACCATTTTACAATTCATCCATTAAAATTATATTTTAGTTCGTGAATTCATAATGTTAATTTTTAATCACATAAATGAAGCAATTGATGAGGAGGTAATGTTTTGTTCATGGCTTAGTTGACCAAGGGTAGAAGTTGCAGTGACTGATTATTTGAAAAAGAAAATCCGAAAAAGATGGATTGTCCACCCACCCAAATACAAAAGATAATGAAACGGGTACTTCTTATAGCTTCTTTTTTCCATAAGGATGAATTGATAATGTGTTGTAGGACCCTCTATTCGAATGGGGTCATACTCCATTTTCATGCCAAGACCAACACATATTGATCACTAATGTTGACATGATATTTTCCATGCCTTCTTATCTTCTTATTTATATAGCCAAAGTTATACTCTATATGTGTGACACTCAATTATCTAAGTGACATTAAGTTGAGTTACTACATTTAGCCTCTTTGAGAGATTTCCTTCTTTCTCACTCTTTTAGGTTCTCCACGTTTGGATGTTGCACTTACGCATTCATCTTTGGAGATTGTACTTAATCTTGGTGATTGAAGTATTGAATTCCTACTACTCAATCTTTTTTATTCATATTAATTTGTGTTCGTAACTAGAACACACTCATTCTTGGTGATTGGAGTATTGAATTCTTGCTAGGTTGCATAATGGTTTTTCCCTCCCATCACTTTCTTTCAAAAAAAATAGTTTACATTATTGTTACCATGATTTATATTTGACTTATTCATTGTATCTCTTATATTAATGCATTCTATCAAATAGATAATTTCACTTATTTTGGTTATTTTATAATTTGAAATTTTTATTATTATGTTTTCATCTTATTCAAATTTAAAAGGTTTTATCTAATTTAATTAATTATGAGATAAATATTTCAATACATGGTTACATATGTTGATAAATCTATTATTTGATACATAACAGTTTCTTAGAAATAAAAAGAATTATTATTTGGTTTTAGATAATAAAAATATAAAAAATATAATTAAATAAATAAAACCTTAAAAATGAAATTTTGAAAATCTAACATATATATATTTTTGTTTTCATCTTATTCAATTTTCAAAAAATTGATCCAATTTAATTAATTATGAGATAGATATTTTGAGCATAAATACTTTTTAGAAAACAAAATCAAAAGAAAACAAACTTTTTTCTAGTTGAAAAATGTAATCAAAAACAAAAATTTAAATTTTAAGATTAATGAGATATTCATCATGACGTTGTAAGTTTGAAATTAATTTTACACATTTCTAAACATATGTTTTATTTAATTATAAAATAAAAATACTCGAAGGGTCTAATACTCCATTTTCATGCCAAGCCCAACGCATATGAATCACCTAAGTCGGCATAATATCTGCAATGAAAATTCTTCATGTGAATGGTCAGGTCTCACTTATCCCTCCATGGTAAATTCAAACGCCATTCAATGTACTTACATTTCATTGGAAAACAACTAAGGTATGATACACTAACTCATATGTCAAGACATATGCTTGTCTATAATTTCTTAATCTGAAACCAATGGGATTTTTAAGTGTTGCATGGTGTTTAAGTCAACAAATTTCACTTTAAATATAACTCCATGATAATAAGGGCGTGCACCCCAAAAGGAAAAAATTGAATGAGTGGCCTTTTCCCCAATCTCGTAAAACCATAGTGTAAAGAGCACATGATGATGTAAATAGCATACTAATTCTATTTCTCAATATAGAAATCAAAGTGATTATGGGCTTAGGATAAACTTTAAAAGCATTTAATCGGTTTCCCTTGGTTTGCTAGCTTACTAGCATAGCCATGAGGAAAGCCCTATTAGTGAATGCAAGCTACTATTATAGCCATGCATTTTAAGTTTTTTTTCAAAGGCATACTTCGTTAGCTATTCTATGAAAATTAGTTGAAGATTTCTTAGAGTTGCATCTGTAGTGATAGATTGTGGAAATGATGCTACCATGACTTCATACAATAGGTACCATAGCTAGCCCAACTACAAAGGGTACTTGAGGTATGACTTGGGGAAAATTCAAGTGCATGGGAAACAATAAGCTATTTTCATAACATTGAAAATGGCAACATGAAACATCTTGTAGACTATAATTGTATTGGAATTAAAAGTACACAAACTCCTTCAAAAGAATGCAATAAATTTAAATTGATAATTTTTTTAACAAAAGGAATTTGAAAACCTATGTCGTGCAAAACATGCAAACCATACAATTACCTCGCAAAAATTTGTAAAATGATAAAAATATCCTTTGTGATACTAAATTGTTGAGCAACTCTTTACAGATTTTGAATAGAGCTACGTGAAGCACCTAGAATGAACTTACTATATATAACAAGTTATTAATTTTTCCTCCTAAACAATTCATTAATTTTAATCTTATGATTTCCAACATATCCACCCTTAATATGGTGGTTTTGTTTCTTCTTCAACCCACTAAATGGAACAGTAAGCTTAAATGGCTATAAAAAGATGTTTACGTTTGTAAAATCCAAACAACAATACTTATCTCATGAATGATATCTTCAATACAGATGATTCCATATTCACTCAAAGCTTGTTAACAAGCAATAGGGTATAATAATAAAAAATAAGAATGTTACATACAAATAAAACAAATAAATAGTTGAAACATCTTTCCAAGTATGAATTCTTGAAATAATTCTTCAATAACAACATTTTTTGTCAAAGGGATCCTTTACTTGTGTACCTTTCCATAACCTCTTTTGTAAATGAGCTCTTTAATACTCTTCAAATTAGGATAGCTAAAAAAAAATAACACAAAAGTATTCCCACTAAAATAAAGAAGTATCTAATATAAGGATGATTAAGTTTACTTAGTTGAAAGTTTTACATTTATTTGCGTTGTATACTAATTTATAACTTACCCAGTAGTAACATATAATTCAACCCTATTTAGTAACATATGTATTCATAGTTTATTTGTTTGCTAGATATACTTACTAAATTCACATACAAGCCAAATATGGTTCAACCCTATGCAACATAGTTGTAGCTACTTTGTTCAATTTTAAAAAATTCTATGTTTGATTGCTAAATATACATTAATCACAAATATGCCTCTACCCAATCCAACATATAGGTAGTTTCTTTGTTTGCTAGATAAACCTAATTAGAACTTAGCCATAAATCACACATGAGACAACTCTTATGCAACATATTGATGGTTATATTTTAACATAGTAACATTTATGTTGGTTGCTACATACATCTTAATTTAAATTATAATCTACCATAAGTTACATATGGTTCAACCTTATCCAACATATTCATATTTCCTTTGCTTGCTAGATATACCTAACTAGAACTTACCCATAAGCCACATATTGTTCAACCCTCTACAACATATTCGTGATTGCTTTGTGACTTTGAGGAACACACCATTGAATATCTACAAAGGTAAATACTATTTTTCATCTAGACTAGAAAAAAATCAAGAAACTGTGATGACCACACTATTTTTTCAAAACCAATAAAGCTATAACAAGCCAAGTTGAAAACTACTAACTTGCTTCAAACACAGTAGCTACAAAAAATTTCAGGTCTTTGGTTGGATATCATTAATACTACATTTTGAAAAGATCAAATATAGGAAAGGAAAGTACTTTCAAAAGAAATATAAAAACATAAAGAAGAATGTAATAATGTACTAAGAAACCAATATAAAAATATAAAGAAGAACACAATAGTGCACTAAGAAAAAATCAAACATGGTGAAGGAAAGTCCTTACAAAAGGAATTAAAACATAAAGAAGAATGTAATAACGTAATAAGAAAATATCAAAGGTTAGGGAGGGAAAGGAGTTACTATAGTTGGGCCAAAATTCTGGGTTGTCGCTGGGTTGTAGCTACTGGACAAGAAGAGACTACTAAAGGTTGTTGAATCATATTGGAAGGTTGATTTGGTGGAAGAGGAAAGTATTTTGGTCAGGTCTAAGGTCTTGGTCTGTCTCAATTTGATTAGTGGAAGAGTTTGACTAGGTTTTCCCTTATAGAGGGGTTTTAGCCCTGGTTGAGTGCTTGCATCTGGTGTCGTTAATATTCATGTTTTGCTTTGATGATTGTTTGACGATACAAAGATAAAAGAAGAACATAAAGAAGACAATAATAACACAAGTAATTATCAACATAAGAAAAAAAAAATTCCTTTCTAACTTTCTAGCATGGTATCAGAGCTAAGGTAAATACCAAAGAAAAGGAAGCTTGAAGGTCAATTGAAAGAAAGGTTAAGGAAGAAGGAACAAGAGAAGGCCATTAATAAAAGGATCATATAAGTATAGAAGCCTACTATCTATAGAGACTATATAAACCACAATGAAGATAGAGAACAAACTAGAAGGAGCCTCCAACTACAGGGCACTGAAGAAGAGGATAACTCTTATTCTCGTAAAGCATAAAGTTTTGGATTTTATTCAAAAAAAAAATCAAGAAACTTATTGATGATGCAAGAAAGGAGAAGTTTAGGGAAACCAACATCTTGGCCATGAATCTGACAATAGATGGATTAAAGGAAAATCTAATACCATATATATTCAATATATTTTCCACTTAATAAATATACAAAGCTCTCTCCAAGTTGTTCACCATCAAGAATATTGGTTAGATAACTAGTCTCATAAATGAACTAAGAATTATTAAGATGATGAAAGATGATATTGTTTCATCATATTTTGTAAGAATCTCTAGGATAAGAGATGAATTCGAAGCTATACATGAAATTGTACCAGAAAAGGAACTCGTGATTGTTGCTCTACTAGGTCTACCAAAATCCTAAAGCGCTTTTGCATTAGTACTTAACAGTTAGAAAGGCACACCTACCTTTGAACAAATGTGGAATGCATGCAGCCAAGAAGAAACCTGCATCTCATTGGTAAATAACAAGAAGAAAGGTGTATTCAAGAAGTAAAACACAATAAAAAAAAGGTGTATTCAAGAAGTTTAAGCGCCTACACCTACCTACAAGATAGTGGAAAAAGCCTTCAACCCCACAAGGTGTGGTTGGTGGCAAGGAACTCAGAGAAGGGGTTGTCACACTAATCTGAACTCTCTACATTTAAGCTATCTCCTAGGTTAGCTATGGGGGGTGGTCCCTAAATGGAAAACTAAGTTAAAAGATGTGAGTTTCTAGTAGAGTTGTTAGAGTTAAATATATTACTTCTTAATATTTATAAGCAAAAAGTGATATGACCAATAACCATCAATACATAATTTAAATAAGAATAAAGCATATGAAAACTAGTGCCTTCAAAGTATTTCTCTTAGAAATGAAAATGTGTTTGCTTAAATGAAGTAAAATGCTTTCAAATGGAAAGCAAAAGTAATCCTGAAAAGTGAAACAAGAAAATTTTAGCACAAGATATTGTAAATGCTTTCAAGATAAATAGATTTATGAATCAAATCATGAAAAGTTATCTTGCTTAAAAGGAAACAATTAGTGTTCTACTTAAAAAATGTAGATAAAAAAAATATTTGCCACAACAAAGTATTCAATTTCAACAATAACAAGGGAAATAAACAATTTGCAAATAAAACCATGAGGTGTATTAGCATGGGATGTAATTACACTAGATTTGGATGCAATTAAACTTGTTTACTTTTAATCTAAAATGATTAATCTAGGTGAGAAGTCCTCCTCTTGTGCTCTTACCAAGGGGTAAAAATCATTATGAAGCTTATGCAATCTTGTGTTTTGGAGCATATTTAATTAAATCATCTCTATCTCTTACATAACACTTGCAAACTTACTTGCATATCATAGTAGGCATTCTAACTTAGTTGCATATTAAAAATTTACCTCCAAGAATAAGCTTGGTTGATAGAAATTATAGAGAAAAATGCTTTCTTGGAAAGTTCTTCCATTTCATACAAAGTAAGGTAAAAGCGCGTGACCCTGCAGTTATGAAGGTGGCTTGTCCCCTTGTTGGAACGAAGGCACACGCTGGCTTGTAAGACTCAAGGGACGGGTATTGTTAATGACACCCCCGTGTCCTCGCCCCCTCTTTCTTACAGTCACCCATGTAGCATCAGGATGCTAGCAATATGCAATATGCTAAGGAACGAATCATCAATCTTTTTTGGAATAATTTCTACCAAAAGATTGATGATTCCATCTCTAGATCTAAACTGTCTAATGTTACTCTCTATAACAATGTTGTGATAAAGGAGTTGATGTTTTCAAAATAATTTGTTCTCTATCCTGGTCAAGAAATGAGCAAAAAGGAGTTGTTTGATTTACAACAAGAAATTGAGGGTTTGAGTATTCATTTTGATGAATTTATTGTCTTTAAAAGTATTCCTAGCTTGATCAAACAATTGATTTCTCCAGAAATGATTACTGCTCAGGTATATCTACAGCAAAAGGGTGGCCTATCCGAAAAGGATTTAACTTATATTAATATTTTTGCTAAATATACTCTGGAGGCAATAATGATTCATGTACTTGGGGCACAGTGTTCAACCCTTTACAGGATTTATTCGTAGTGAGGGTATCTACTTTGATCCAACAGACTGATTCTATTGTATGAGTTCAAGCAGTTAATATTGGAATTAATAAATCTGCGGGTAATCAGGACGACGGTGTGAAGTTATTTTTCAAACAAGAGAAACCAAGCAAAGTGACTAGGAGTCATTATGCAATCGAGGTCTGCTTAGTAGAGTTCCTAGTTGAACGCAGATTGATTACTCTAAAAAAAGATGAAATCTATACGGAGGTCTTACCTTTTTCTAAAAATAAGGGTTATATACAATCGAATTGTTATGCAATGTTTAATTTCGACTTAAGTATCCTTCCGATAAAACTAAATCTACCCATGGTTTCCGAGCCATTACCTTGAAAATCTAAGGTAGATGTACCTTCAACGTTAGCTAATATTGAAGGGGGGTACTTAACCGGACTAACGGGAGATGTATTTAACAGGTTTTGTCTCTTAACTTCTAATAACTTACACAATTTCTATCTCCAGTTGAACGATCCTAAGCGTCTTTGCGATGTATTGAATAAAATTCAGTCTCAAGTATTTGAGATCAACAAAAATGTCTTGAAGCTTATTGTATCAAATCATGATACCTTTGAAGAGGTGGGTCTTCTTATGAATAGAAGTCTAGCTAAGGTTAGTCTACCAGAGGCATCAGACCTATTGATGGAATGTTACTACAATAATGATTATAGTATTAAGGAGGTTTGTACCTGTCACGTGTTGTGTTCGGAATTAGTTAGGCGGGTACAGCGATCTAGGTATGAAGACTTCATATTAGTTCTAGCGAATGCATATTCTGGTTATAAATTTTATCTCCCAACGTTCCTTGACTTTCGGGGTCGAATCTACCACGCAGGCGTCTTGCATTTTCACGAAAGGGATCTGGCAAGAAGTTCGATTGTATTTTCTTCTTCTACTAAAGCCCCTGAAGAACTAAGCAAGCCTGATGAGGTCTCTCTCGTATTTACATTAGCATGTGCACCTGCCTTTAAGAATTAGAAATTTGTATCGTTAGATCAAGCTTATAGCTAGTATATGCAGAATTGTGAATCAATTATTGAATCGGACCAAAGTTTAATTCACTTTGCACAGTAAGCTAGTGATCCATTTCAGTTCTTAGCAAAGGTTATGTCTAACGATAGGGTGAGTGATATCGAAAGACTTCGTGGTTTTAATAGGGTTCCAGTGACTCAAGATTCTTCCGCTAGTGCTTATCAAATCATGAGTTACATTTTGATGAACGAAGAAATGGGTAGGCAAACAAATCTTATTCTGTCTCCTGATAAGGAAATACAAGATATGTATGTGTGTTTGCAAAATGAACTACTTAAGTACTAGCGGATAGTGTTTGATAAATCTAAGTATTCTATCATAGAATCTCGGTTAACGAGAAAGGTCGTCAAACAACTATTTATGCCTTTGATCTATGAGAAGACGGTTTTAGCCATGGCTAGTGATATTCGTGAGATTTATGGTTCATTGCTAAGGAGTAAGGAATTATATCCCCTCGCTACAGTATGCTATTCCTTTTGGATATTTAAATATCCGGACATCGTAAATTTAATGAAGTTGATTAACCTAATTGGTTGGTTTTGTTCGGAAATGGATCAACCAGTGCTTTATAGTATATCGTACTTCACTACCGTGCAGGATTATATGCGTAATAATACAGAATATATATGTTTCTATGATAAAGTTTGCAAGAAGAGACGTCGGGTTACTCACCAAGTGCCTACGTTGGATAGGGATAAGCGAAAGACTCAAGTGGCCCCATGATGACCCTTCCACATCACCATCCGCTCACATTCCTTCACCTCATGATGATCCTCCTTCATCACCTTCCCATAACCCTTCACCCTCATCTCATGACACCAGAGCATCCAGCAGTGAAAGAAGACAGTGAGACAGATGACACTGAGATGGTTGACATTGAGCCTTTTCCTTTGAAACAATGTTACCGATGAAATAGGTAACCGCAATGTTACCTACTTTTTCTTGGTAGCATAAAAAGCACCCGATTTTGAAAAGTGGTGATGCAGAATCACCATTTTTTTTTTGTGCACATTTTTGACACTAATATTTTTATTTATGAAGTATGAATATTTGTTGTTTTAAAATGTTAGTGATTTTCATGCTAATTTTGAAATGTATTGATGCAGCATCAACTTTTTTTTTTTAGAGCGGTGATTTTCATGCTAATTTTGAAATGTATTGATGCAGCATCAACCTTTTTTTTTTAGAGCGGTGATTTTCATGCTAATTTTGAAATGTATTGATGCAGCATCAACTTTTTTTTTTTAGAGCGGTGATTTTCATGCTAATTTTGAAACGTATTGATGCAGCATCAACCTTTTTTTTTAGAGTGGTGATTTTCATGTTGGTAATAAAACACAAAACTTAGATAAAAAAATATATATAAAACAATAAAAAAAACCAATAAAAATGTAAGAAAAACCAAAATTAACTCGTAAAAATAAAAAATTTAAACAAAAATAAATAAATAAAAACAAAAGTATTTGAAAATTATATCAAAGGAAATGACAAAATTTGAAAAAAAAAACACATAATTTAAAGAAAAAAAACAAAAATTGACCCAAAAAATTTAAAAAAAAAACATAAAAAAACATTTTTTCCTAACTTATTAAAAAAAACCATATTAAAAATTTAAAAATAATTAAAATTACAAAATTAAAATTTAGATTAAAAAAAAAAAATTTAACAAAAAAAATAAATTTAAAAATTTAAATTAAAAAAAATAATAATAATAAGAAAAAAAATACAAATTTTAAAATTAACAAAAAAAAAACAAATTAAAAAAAAAAAACAAACAAAACAAAACAAAACAAAAAACAAAAAAGCAAAAAAACAAAAAAAAACTATCATTAAAAAACAAAAAAATGAAAAAAAGCACATGCAAATAATTAAAAAACAAATACACATAAATTTAGTGCTTTTTTTTTTAATGAAACAATTTATAAATTTTAAAAATGAAAAACTAAATAAACTAAAAAATTTAAAAAAAACAATTAAATTAAATTAAAATTTAAAAAATTTAATAAATAAATTTTAAATTTTAAAAAATAAGTAATCTATAATATTAAATACAAAAATAAAAGAAAATTAAAAAAAAATTAAACAAATTGAATTTAAGATAAAAAAATTGAATAAAAAAAAAATTTAAATATTTTGAAATTAAAAAAAAAAAATTAAAAAAAAATCAAATTAAGATAAAAATATTAAAAATTAAAAATAAAAAATTAAAATCAAATCAAATAAAAAATATACATATATATTAAAAATTAAAAACAACAAAAAATAAAATAATAAAATTTTAAAAAAATAAAAACAAAACAAAAAAATAAAAAATAAAAACAAAACAAACTATATTTTAAATAAAAAAATTAAATTAAAAAAAAAATAAAAATAAAAAATTTGAAATTAAAAAAAAATTTAAAAAATCAAAATAAAAATAAAAATAAAAAATCAATTTAAAAAAAAAAAATTTAAAAAAAAAACCATTTAAAAAATTTGTGGTTCTGGGAGGCGGCGGTGGTGGTGGGCGACGCGTGGTGGTGGTGGCCCTGCGCCACCCGCCCTCCCCCGCCCCGCCCACGGCCGGCCACCGTCGCGCCCGCGGAGGCCGGTGGCGCCGCCCCACCACCACCACCGCCGCCCCACCACCGACCGCCCTCCTCCAATTCTTTTTTTTTTTTTTTTTTTTTTTTTTTTTTTTTTTTTTTTTTTTTTAAATTGATTTTTTTTTTAATTTTTTTAATTTTTTTAATTTTTTTTTCAAAAAATTTAATTCTTTTTTCAAAAAATTTAATTCTTTTTTTAATTTAATTTTTTTATATAAAATATAATTTGTTTTGTTTTTTTTTTAATTTTGTTTTTATTTTTTTTTAATTTTATTATTTTTTTTGTTTTAAATTTTTTTTTTTAATTTATTTTGTTAGTAATTTTTATTAAATTTTGCTTCTTCTTTTTTATTTAATTGATTTTTTTTTTTTTTAATTTCATAAATTTCCTTTATTATTTTATAGAATTTAATAAATTTTGTATTTTTTTTTAAATTTATTTGAATTTAATATTGTTAATAACATAAAATTTTTATATTTTTATATTTCAATTAAAATTCTGTATTTAAAATTAGATTTTTTTTTTTAATTAAACTTTATTTTTTTAAATTAATTTTTTTTTTAATTTTTTTTTATTTAATATTATTTTTCATTTTTATATTTTTTTCAATTTTCCATTTTTAATTGATTTTTAAAGTGTTTATTTTAACAATGATTTATTTTATTTTTTTTATATTTAAAATTTATTTTTTCTTTCAAAATTTATTTGTTTATTTGTTTATTTATTAAAATTTAATATTTTTGTTTTTAAATTTAATTTGTTATTTTAATATTTTTTTTTTTTTATTTAATAAAATCTAATATATATACATATTTTAATTTAAGTTCAGATATATATTTTATTTTTTGTAATTTAAATTTAATTTATTTTCTATAGTTTATTTGTTTTTCTAATATATATTGTTTTAAATTTAATATTTTCATTGTATTTTATTTTTATTTTTTATTTTTAATTAATTTTTCATTTTTTTACTTTTAATTTAAATATTGTTTTCTTTTTTTTAATATTTTTATTTTAAATTTTTAAATTTATTAAAATTTAATATATTTCCTTAAATTTAATTTTTTGTTTTAAATTATTTTATTTTTTTTTAAATTTAATAAGCATTTTCTTTTTCTTTTTTAAATTTAATTTCTATATTTTATTTTTTATAATTTCCTTCTTTTTTTAACTTGTTTTTTTTTTTAATTTAATATTTTTATTTTGCTTTTATTTTTATTTTTTAATTTCTATATTTTTTTAAATTTCAATCTTAAAATTTTTTTGTTTATTGTTTTATTTATTTTTCCTTAAATTTTAGGTTTTTTTTAATGTTTGAATTAAAATTTTTATTTTGTTTTTATTTTTATTTTTTTTATCTTCATATATTTTTAAATTTTAAGCTTTTAAATGTTTTTATTTTTTAAATTTATTTATTTTCTTAAATTTTAGGTTTTTTTTTAATGTTCGAATTTTAAAAATTAAAAAATGTTATTTCTATTTTTAAAAATGCCAAAAGTATGACACAATTTTTTTTTTGTTATTCCAGCATCAACTTGTTTTGTTTTGAGGGTGTTTTTTCAATCCTTTTTTTAAGAAACAATTTTGTTTTTACCATAATTTTATAAAATGTTGAAATTTGACCTTCAAAAAAAATGAAGTGCGTTCTGGAAGACACTTTTTTTTTTTGGGGTGTTTTTTCAATCCTTTTTTCAACAAACAATTTTGTTTTTAGCATAATTTTAGAAAATGTTGAAATTTGACCTTCAAAAAAAAACAAGTGCGTTTTGGAAGACACTTTTTTTTTTTTTGGGTGTTTTTTCATGTTTTTTGAGAGTTTTTGGGCTAGAGTTCCCATTTTGAGGTCAGGTTACCTATTTCATCGGTAACAGTGTTTTGACATACCGGAGGGGCTATAGGCATGTGTTTGCTGCACTTGAGATGCAAGGGGCCATGCCTTCTACATCAGCAAAACAGCTTGAAAAAGGTAAGGAAAAGGTCACAGAGCAGGTCATTGTTGAATAGGAGGATACACATGAAACTGAACAAGAGTTTCAACTGATTGACCTAGAGGATGAGGATGAGGATGAGGATGAGGAGAGGATTACAAATATGTTGCTCAGAACCAAGGATGCCAAGATTAGTGAGCTACAAGCTAATCTTGGTAGGGCAAAGAATGTGATCAACTTCCTTGAGATAGAAAACCAGCAGTTAGAGATAGAGAAGGCCATCAGTGAAGTCAGGGCAATCAGAGCCCGGAAAGAGGCCGGAAAGGCCAAGGCTATGCTAGATGAGACCTTGGGAACTTTTGATGACAATGATGATGAGGAAGAACAACTTCCTAGGAAGAGGCCAAGGAAAATTGGGTTGAAGAAGGCCTTAGCCAGGGAAAGAGAGAAACAAACAGAATTGGCAGAGCAGCTCACTCCAAGTGAGCTTGCCATGGAAATCAGCTATCATAGAGAATCTTGGCTAGAGAGAGCCAATGTGCACCTAGAGGGTCAACTTGAGAATGAAAAAAGAGACATTGACATACAGAAGAAGATGGCAAGACATTATGCTATGAGGAACAGAATTGCAAGGGCCAAGCTCAAAAGAGCCCTTGCAAAGATGCAAGCACAAAATGAGGCAAAGGAGAAAGAGAAATTGGATATCCTTGCTGATGTATCCCTCCAAGCATCACAAATGTGATCAGAAAGCTAAGTTCCAAATTTGGCACTTTAGTGCAAATTTTGATTTTTGATTGTTTGGCCAGCAGAAAAGGGGCCAAATGCGCAGCGCCACTGGTGCTGCACTCTTTTTTGGGGCACTCAAATGACAAATGGCTTACATATTCATGATCCTCATGGCAAGTACATCATCCACAAAAAAATTTAGACCATTTGGAGCAAAACCGGTCCCTCAAAAGGGCCAAAAACCACCTAAAAAACACCTTTCTGCCCTCTTTTCAGCACTGGCGTTGTGCCCTTGTCAGTCTTGGGAGAATGGATTTTTGACCAGGAAAATGGACTCCATTCTGTAAACTAAAGGCAGATCTGGAAACTAGACAGGACAAGCTTTCCAATGAGCTATCATGGGGCTCATTTGGACACTGGGAAGGCCTCCAAAACTCATCTGCAAAACAGGTGATTTTTACAGTCTTGACGCTGCGCCCTTGTCCCTTGGAGCTGCGCCCTTGCTAGGAGTTATTGCAAAAGATCTTTTGATGCCTTAAAGTCAATTTTTTCTCCAAATTAGCTCAGATAGTTATGTTAGAAGTTATTTTTTCCATAAATGAGTTTAGATGTTTTTGCCTTGCGCCTTGCATGGTCTCAAAGGTCAAAGTGCCTTAAATATGTAATTAATGACTTATAAAACCCTAGCTAGGGTTTAATTCATCATTTGGCAGATAAATACCGCATGTAAGGCTTCATAATTTTGTTAGTTGATTGTTGAGCTCAATAATATAGATATTGAGTTGTGAAGAAATTGGTTTTGGAGCTTTGTGATTGTCTTGGATTGAGCATCAATGGAGCAAGCATATTCATAGGATTCATGAACCTGGTTAATGGTGATGTTGTTCTAATTTAGTACTTGTCTTCTTATCTTTTCCATATTGTTCATCTTCCCTTATGACAGAATATAAAATTTAGATTAAGATATGTTGTTGAGAGGCACCTTGATTCTGTCTACCTTATGTTGCTTAGATGTTTTCCTCTGTTAGGTCTGACTAGAGAATTCTTAATTTCTCTCTAGTTCCACTTAGCTTGTTTGCCTTGAAAATGATTTAATAGAGTCAAGCCAAAGAAGTTTATGGTATGCCCTGTCCTTTGGTGTAGCTTAAAACATTACTTTTAAGGCCTTTTCTTTGAAGTTTACTAATTAGGGTTTGGCTGAAGAAGTTTATGGTTAGCCTTGTCCTTTAGTCCATCTTGAATAGTCACTTTGAAGGTATTTTATAGCTTGATTAAGGAATTTAGGAGTTCCCTTCTTTTTAATCATTACTATCATGTTATCTTGAATGTTTGCTTTCTCTGAAAGTGGAAAACTAGAGAATTTAGGAGTTCCCTGCTCTCTAGGGTTTGTTGGATTGTTGTTTTAATGTTTACTTGGTAAAGCTAGGTCAAAGAAGTTTATGGTGCGCCCTGTCTTTTGATTCTTTCCTAAGCATAGTGATCTTGAAAGCCCTTCTTGTTATAGTATAAGTTAAAGGATTCTTAATTGCCTTTTAAACCTACCATGTTCACAATTTAATGTTCATTTCACATCAACCCAAGCTATTAAGATCCATTTGGATTTGTTAACTTTCCCTATGAAACACCCTTGATCTATTGTTGTACATTTCAAGACTTTCACAGACCCCATAGCCCAATGGTTTGAATTTCTCTTACTCTATATGTTCTACTTGACAAACAACCCAACCAAACAAAACAAAACAAACAAACCCTATTACTTTAACTAGCCTAAAATTAGCATCCTAAAAACATACAAGTCATACCTTTTATACAAATATAGAGAGAGCCCTCTCTAAGTCTAGGAAGGCTAGGTCCTAGGACTCCAAAGTTGGTTTGATGTTACCCTTGTCTATTTGGTCTTGCCAATCTGGCAAATTACACGGACCTAACAGTTCTGATTTGGAGATGCAATCTCTTTACCCTTATTCTGATTGGCTTGAGAAGCTTGCTTCTGTGGTACTCCTTTCTGTTGGATTGTCTTCTAAGGGGGTGGATTGATTGGAACATCACGGCTCCTCAAGGAGTATTGCCTTTGCTGGGAACTCAATGCATTCAAGTATCCTCTCTGATAATCATCAGATTCTACTTCTAACTCATGATCATTAGCCAATTTGTAGTCTTTATCACTCGGTAAGCTTATTTTTCCACATACTCTTCACCTTCAGTCAAAAATATGAGTTGGCCATCAACTATAAAAAGAAGGTTTTCCTCTTCTGTTGGTTCTTCCTCTTCATCACTCTGAGCATAGTTCTGTTGTAGTGGTGTCTGAATTTGCTGATGTTGATGTGTTTCAAGAGCTTTTTGTTCTCTTTGCTTTATCCGGAACTGAGGCTGCTACTGTTGGCCTCAAAATTTTAGATTTCTAACTTGTGGCTCTGTTTGTCTAATCTAAAATAGGCATTCTATCGACCATCCTTTCCATGGTCCTAAGAAAAGCATCAAATTTAGTGTCGGATGAGGTGGAAGGTTCCTCTTGAATGGTTACTTTATGTTCAGTTTTGAGTTTTGACTTCTTAATCAAGAGGTTGGCCTCAACACTCACTGAATTTTGGATCATTTCTTCTAGAGTAGCCAGGTTTCTCTCTCTCAATGAGTAGGCCATGTATGGGTTAAAAGCATCAGGATAACTCAGGAGGGCCAAACCAGGAGGTGGTTTCATTTCATTTGGGATGGAGTTATAGATTATGAGGTATTGGGCATTATACTCGGGAACAGATTCATTAGGATTGCGCCTCAGAGAGTCATACTCAGCAAGGATTTGTAAGGGGTTTTTCTTCTCATCCCACCTAGCTAAGAAAGCATCAGTTAGTTCAGTGGCAGTCCTAATAGAATTAGCTGCTAGGGCACGAAACCAAGTTTTAACTTCACCAGAAAAAATTTGTGCGATGATTCGTATCTTGGCATCATCTGAATCTAACTCCTCAATATATATGAAGGTTGTGATTTTGGCCATGTGTTGAAGGGCAGTGATTTCAGAATTTTTCATCAAAGAGGGGAATTATTTAGCCATATCCTTGTGGCAGATCAACGAGTTGACCAGGGAGAATTAAAGGTCTGAATCGAGCCATAATTCCTGTTGAATGTGATGGAGGGGGAGGAACAAGGGATGGATTGGTCTAAGGAGGTCCTTGAGGGGGAAGTTGAGATAATGATGGGATGGATGATGAAGCAGTAGTTGTTTGGGAAGCTTCGAGGATGTGAAGGGTTTCTTGTTGGTATTGAATGAGAGCTTTTTCAACAGTGTGATGTAAGGTGTTGGCTAATTTTTTGAGCTTGTGATATTGTCTCCAAATTGCAGCCTCAACGAATGATGGGTTTAACTCTAATCTCCAAGGTTAAGGGACTACTGTATTCAATTCAGTCTTGGATTTGGTTCCAAACACTGACAACTCAAATTTGGTATCAACAAAAAAAAAATTGAATGGCTACCAAATCATAAGGTAATGAGAAGGATCTTACCAAATCTCGAGGAGAATCCGAAGAACTTGAAGTTGGCTGAGGTCTTTGCCTCCTTAAGATTTTTTCAGGATCTTCGACAGGACAAACCGGATATCGATCAGGGTTGGACCTAGTATACTTTCTTTGAGAAGCCAAATCTGCTATTGAGGCACTGCAATTATGAAATCAACCTTATGAAACTTGATCCCATCATCCAAAGGACCAGTTTCCAATAAATCGTTGTCGTACACCCAGGTAAATTTGTCTTTTCGCTCCCCAACAATGGCGCCAGTATGTTATCACTTTGGCATATTTCTAATATTGAGGAAGAAATCCCAACAGAGGTAACCATGTGCCAACCTTTTAATTTGGTAGTTATCCCTACCAAGTCAGAGAGGGCTCTCTCCACAAAACACAACCTAGGAGGCTGAATAGATTAGGAATTTAGGCTAGGCGTGAGTTCAGGGGTTTTGATAATTGATTTTGGTCGGGCTGTTGGATGAAAGTATGGTCAAGGGAGCTAGGTCAAAGAAAATGAGATAGGGTTGCAGAGATTCAATGGGGCAAGGTAGGCATAAGGATTAACACTTTAAGATGATTGTGATGATATGGTTTTAAGACTAATGAGGAGCTAAGAAGACCAAGGGAGATGTATTCTTCCTAAACATAGGAAAATGGACAAATTATGATAACTTTCCCTAAACAGAGCATGAGCAGGCATGTATTCTGCTTATCAACTTGAAAGAGATCATACAACAGAGATGAAATGAACATGAAGACAACACGTTCTAACATATAAAATTGAAGGAAAAACAATGATAAACATCATACCACATGTATTCCAAAAAATAGTTGCAACTCTTCTTTATTAAATGGCCAAACTGAGTACAATAGTCCTTGATCAATAAGCTATCATCCAAAATAATTCCAACCCTTGCTAAGAGTGAAGAAAGGGACTAAATAAACATCAAAACAACATTCACTCATCCTCAGGGGTCGAATCCATGAGGTGGGGAAGAGATCCACAAAATTCTGAACTGAAAGTTGGAGTATAGGGAGCTCTAAGTGACTTCTTCCTAAATACATTCAAACTGATTCATTTGACTTAATGACAATTTTTACCTAATGAATATACCCCTAGGCAACTTATCCATAACATTATTACATTCACCATCCTCAATTACATATTTGGAAACATCAATTTCTGAGATAAAGTCAAAATTACAGTGAAATTTCAAAAAAAACAGCAAATGGTCAAGTGCGCCACTTTTCTGTCAAGTGCACCCTTGTTGTGTCAAGTGTGTCGTCCTTGTTCAAGGTTGATTTTGACTGAATTTTAAGTGTCCAAATCAGGCCCAAAATGGCTTGTTGGAAAGATCTTCAAGTCTACTTTCTGAATATGTCTCCAGTTTGCAAAATGAAGGTGATTTCATCCCTCAAAACTTCATTCTCCCAAGACTGCTCTGTGCGCAGCGCCTAGGGAAAAATAGGGGCAGAAACATGATTTTTAGCTAAATCTGCAAACAAGAGCTGGAAAAGTGGTTTTCTTAGATGTATTTTTCGTTAGGAATCCACTGGTGGTCTCCTTTTCCTCAAAAAGTACCTCAAAAAAGCGCGCAGAGCATGACTAATTTTCTGATATGAACTTGTTCAGGAATACACGGGAAAACATAGATTTTGCAGAAATGGGTCAAATGGCTTCAAAATTGGTGGAGAGAGTGTTGGTGAGGTGGCTAGGCTTGGAGTGAAGTCTCTGCAAGTATATCCAAATTCTTCTTCTCTTCTTGGTGAGTTAGGCCTTCAATCTTTGCATTTGTTGCCTTGAGTTTTTCCCTTGTATTTCTTTCTCTTTTGGCATAATGTTTGGCCATTCTCCTTTGAATCTTGTTGTCCTTTTTAACTTTCTTTAAAAACTTCTCACAGTGGTCATTGATGGCTTGAAGCCAACCTTCCTTTTCTTCTTTGATCATCTCCAAGAATTGATCATCAAGGATGGCCTCATCAACGGTCTCTCTTTCCCTTTGTCTTTCAAGCTCGAAGGCTCTTTTTAAGCCTCTGGTTCTAGGCCTGCCTCTTGGTGATTGTTCTTCTTGTTCTTTAATCATACCATGCTTCTCTAGGGTCTCATCAAGTAAAGCTTTAGCTTTTTCTGCCTCCCTTTGAGTTGTGATATACTTAACCTCATCAATGAATTGCTTGGTTTTCAACTGCTTATTCTCCTCCTCAAGGAAGTTTATGACAAACTTGTCCCTACCAAGATTAGTCTGGAGCTCTCTAATATTGGCATCCTTTCCTTTGATGTCTATGTTGATGTTTTCATCATCATCCTCCTCACCTAGGTCAACAAGCTCAAAATCATGCTCAGTCTCATGGAGGTTTTCTTCCTGTCTAACCTTTGGCTGAATTTTTTCCTCAATCACCTTTTCTTTGCCTTTGTCCACCTTCTTTGTTGATGTAGAAGGCATGGCCCCTTCCACTATGTGTGGAGAAAACACGTGCCTGTGACCTCTCTGGTAGTTTTTTGGCAATGGCTCAACCTCAACCACATTAGCCCTCTTAGGCTCACTGACCTCAATCCACATAGGTGATCTAATGTCATGATGAAATGGAGATGAAGGAGGTGAAATGGGTGAAGGGGACTGATCTGATGATGATGAATGTGCTATAGGCTGAGATGGAGGGATGGTAGTGGATGGTTGAGATGATGAAGCACATTTTGTGTATGCTGAGTAGATGGCTCTCTGAAAATATCATTGCCTATGAAGGTACTCCATGCAATGTTTAGTTCATTGAGATGATAGAGGACTGTGAATTTGATAAGGGAATGACGGAAAATACTTCTCATTTGATGTTCATACTCCCTTTTCTGGACAATAAATGCCATCTTATCAATGCTCCAAAAAAGGTAGTAGGGTATGTTGAGCATCTTTACCCTAGTGAAATGCATTAAGAGTCGAATGTGATAGGTATAAAGTCTTGAAAATCTACCTTCGCATGCAAAGTATTTCATGATTATCTTCATCATTGGTGCATATCTATCCAGGAGGTAGGAAAAAGGAAAGAACATATTTTTCTCATTCTTATATTTTGGTTTCATGAAAGGCTCATAGTAGTGTTCCTCCAATTCACTGTGCTTGAACCATTTCTCCCCAACATTTGGGATCCAGGTGGCAGCTGAAATGATGGTAGTTGACACAGTAAAGGTGACACTAGCTAGAGTAACTTGGTTGTCATGGAGGTTAGATATGAAAATCCTGGTCAACATGGCATGGTGTTGGACCCTCTGAATTTTCTCACAGAACTCAAAACACCCAACATGTTTGAAACATGTCACTGTCATAGGAGATGTCAAAATTTATCTAGTACTTGTTGGCTCAATTCTGAGTATTCTTCCCCCTTTATGTGACCTTCTAGCCTCTGTTTCTTCTCCCTCACTGTATGGTATGTTATCTTCTACTGCCATGATGTTTTAAAGTCAAAACCTTAGGGAAGTGTGATGATGGTGGAAAGTGGTCTTAGGAATGAGGAATGGGAAATGGAAATTGAGGGAGATGGTGTTAGGGATTTATGAAATGGGAAAGGGGATAGGGAGTAGTGATATGGTGGAATTTTTAGGATGGGGAAATTATTTACAGGTTTGGGGTTAGGAGCCTAGGTTGTTGTAGCACCTAAGAGCTTAAGGTATTGGGAAAAAGGGTTAGGGAAAGGGGATTTGTAATACAGGGGTTTAGGAATGGGTAATTTGCAATGTAGGTAGGGTATGAAGGTGTAGGGAGATGCAATTTGGGGAATTAAGAGTGCAATGGGAGATACTAGGGTTTTAAAATGATTTAAACACCAAATTCTAAAACAAATTTCACAACACCCAACAAATGAACTTGATGGAGAGGATAATTGATGGAATTATCTTTTACTCGTTGGAGGTCAATGAGAACATTGTTGAAACTTAGGAAGCAATGTTTTTGCAATTTGAATGTGTTTCTGGCTGTTCTGGTCAAGTGCGCCCTTGAAGAAAAAAGTGCGCCCTCTTAGAAGCAAGTGCACCATCTCAGAAGCAAGTGCGTCCTCTCATAAACAAGTGCGCCCTCTCAGAAAAAAGTGTGCCCTCTACTCTGTTTTTTGCAATTCCTAGAAACTCGAAATTTTTCCCTCCTGGAGTGTGCTCAACGATGATAGGAGACAAATGAGTTTGAATTTGATGTCATGAAGACTTTAACACTTGAATGAAATTGATCTTTTAATTTAAAACCCACTTTTCTAATGTTTCATTTCACCTTTGAAAACTTTGTTGAATACCTTTTTCACTTTGATTTTCTTCTTTGTAGGTTGATGTACTGGAGTTTGGCACTCTTTACATTTTGACTTTGTTGATCTTCAATTTGGCATATGAGTTTGAGTTGGCAACTTGGGACAATACTTATTACATATAATGAGCATAAAATTTTAAAAAATATAAAAAAATAAAAATAAATTGCATCTATGTTTTGAATAAAATTACACTTTGTTATGAAAATCATACTTTGAAACCATAATTACAACCTTTAAAAATCATATTTACATGCTAACAAATCTTCTTCAAATGATAAGAAGTATTATTCAATCACTCTCACACTTTTGCTGACCTTATTGAGATGAAATGGAGTAATATTGAACCTTGAAAAATGAAACCTAGTGACCTAAATGGACCTTGAATGACCAGACTCCAAGTTGACTTTGACTGACATAATGACATAGTGAAATGAGCTTTCAAGACTAATTTATGCTCAGCAAGACATGAAGGTAGGCCAGCAAATGTGAATTTTTGAGGGAAAGTGATGTTTTATGACTAGGGCTACCATCAGTGAGTGAATTTTTTGCATGACCTAGTGGAATGATTAAAAATATATATATACATCTGAGTCGGACCCCTAAAATGAATATGAAAAGAGTGATTTTGATCACTGATGGCAGAATGAAAATTCGGATACTAACACCATGGAGTCTGTTTAGAACCTCATTGATTCTTGTTACAATATATCATCTTCTATGTGTGTCACATTCATCCTATACCACCAATATTTGACCTCTAGTTATCCTTATATGTCCTTGAAAATCTTCCATCTAAGTAATTGACCATCCCCTCCGGAATCTTTTCAGTCGTTACTAGGTCACCCTTGCATATTACTATCTGATAAGGGAAGTCATAAGTCTACCCCTCATTCTCCAGTCATCCTCCCTAATGTTAGTCTCTATCAGTCACATTGTTATGCTCCTCGTGCCTTTGTTGAGGGTTCCTCATAGCCTCAACTCTAGTGGGCCCTCCCTTGTCAACTTCAGCGTATTTATTTCAGGAGAGTGGTCTAGAGGGTGATGTACCTTGGATCTAGCTTTTTCATTATTGGGTGCCTCGGATCAAGCAAAGGGAACCATCATTGGCCTTTGACTTGGTTTTTTCTCACGTTTCGGACTCCAACTCCTTATCGCACGATCGAGAATCATACACTTCATGGTCAAGTGCTCTAGTGGATTGTCCTAGTATTCACCGAGTGTGTGTGAGAGGTTTTGAACCTTATGAGGGGGTCGCCCTTTAGGTAGCCCCCCACATGCTCGACAACCAATAGCTCATGATTTAGCCTCAAATGTAGTTCCATAGATTTGACTGGCTCAGTTTCAGCGGATCGTACAGTCCGTCGCATGAGCCCATCCTTTAATTGGTGCCTTCAAATCTTCACAGGCCTTTCACGTTTAGTAGGGCTTCTTTGGTTGTGACCTCCCCCTCACATCAGCTTGGGGGCATTCAGTCATATGTACTCAATTCAACAGTATTCATTGTCTTAGACCTTACCTCTATATTCCAAGCACATATGTATATGGACCTATTTTTATCATTGTATTATTTTCTGAGCCATTGATGCCAGAACACTATGGATCATGTATTAATTTGCTCAGACCCACATTGTTGGATTCACCATTATTCTTTGTAGTAGGTTATCTCGATGGTTATGGGTATGCCTCCCCCGCCTCATTGAGGTCATGTACACACCATAAAGGAGACTTTATCTGACAAGTAAGTCTCACCTCCTCCAGTTTTAGTCCTTCCCTATGATGCAAACACACACTGTCTCTCTCTATGACTACCCCTTCAATGTCTCGTGAACCTACAATGTATTTTGGTCATACGATGTGCTCCTAACACTCATACATTGGGGGGGAATTTTCTATCACCTAAAAAGTGATCACCTAGCCATTTTCCATTAAGATGATCAAAATACGCCATGTAATATGTGTTTTACAAATAAAAAACCACTTTCACCTTACGAAATAATTTAGACAACCACTTTTCCTAAATTATTTATCTTTACCCACTTGAAAATAACTGAGAAATTCATTGAATTAATTTCATGTTATTTTCATATTTACCCATTTTGTAAAAAACAATTAAAATATTTTCACCTGTCCATAGGAATAATGAAATAAACCATTATTTATTTAGTATTCCTTAATATTTACACATTTCTCCTATGAAATAATTATTAAATAATTATTTAGTAATTATTTCTAACTCACCTTGACCATATCTCCTTGAAGTAATTAATAAATTAATTTTATTTATTAATTACTTTAACCATTTTTCTTAATTAACTCAATTAATCATTATTTTTTGAGTCAGTTCACTAAATAAATATTTTTAACCATTTCATTAATCTTTCATCTCTTAAATATAATAAAATACTACTAACGGTTAGATCTTGATTTGGTCTAATAATATTTTATTGTTTAACTAGATCTAGATCTATCCTAGCATTTTATTATAAATAGAGAGGTTTTCCCCTCACTCTCTACACATGATCATAATCATCATCGTCACTTTGTTCTCATCGCTCACGAGCTCTCCACATTGAGTTCAACCAGCATTCTCCACTTGCTCATTCGCAACCAGGAAGAGAGAGAGAAAGTAGTTGCGGGAAACATAGGGACTAAAAAGGACCCATCCCACGGAGGAGGATGTTACAAACCCATGTCAATGTTCTTCTCCAACAGGTGCTTTCAATAATAATAAAATTTATTTTTTCCATTGGGTTTATTTTTGTCTTTGTTGGCATATATTTTCAGTATTTACGGCCTCTTTTGCAAGGTTTTCTAATATTTGTCTTGCAAATCTAAAAGTATTTGTAGTGTTTTTCCTTCTTATTTCCTTTGTTGTTAGGTGGTGTCACCAACCATATAAAATCAGATTTTTAACTCATATGTTCATAAATCTTCTCCTAACAATTGCCCTACTTCATAGATGTCCAGAAGTTTGTAAGAGAGTACCAACCTTATTAGCTTTTCACAAGAAAGAAAAGGTTAGTAGCACTCCATCTTCAACCAGTCATAGTTGAAGAACCCTTCCAACAATGGAGCCTAGATTTCATTCATGGAAAATTCAAGCAATGGTCACTATGGATTTCACTATTACAGATTACTTCACTTGATGGGTTGAGGCAATCCCATCAAAGAAGACCATTGATAAAGTTGTCATGGAATTTATACACGATAAATTATTAGAAGATTTGGGGTGCCAAAAAATATTACAAACAAACATGCCAAAACCTTCAGTTCAATAGACTTGTCTGCATTTTTCTTCGAGTATGGCATTGTCCTATGCCACTTTTGAAATTATTACCCAGAAGGAAATGGTATGGTTGAGTCCATCAACAAGTCTCATAAATATTATCAAGAAGATAGTTTAAGACAATAAGAAGAGTTGGGACAACAAAATCAAATATGTTCTTTGGGTCAATAGAATAAGAAAGAAGTCTTTTATATGTAAAATCCCATTTGAGTTGATCTATGAGATGGAATTGACATTGCCAACTCATTTGGAGATCCCAGTTTACAAATTCATGCAACATTTCTCTTCATATTCAGATTCCCCGCAAGATGGAATCGATTAGTTAGTATAACTTCATGAAAGTAGAATATTGGCCTATGATTGCCTATGGAAAAGTCAAGAAAGAACCAAGAAGAAAATTGACAAGAAAGTTAGCGAATAGGACTTCCAAAAATTCAACCTTGTTGTACTTCGGAACAAAAGAGGTGAAAATCCAAGTAATCATGGTGAGTTTGAAAGTTTATCGTTAGGTCCTTACATGATTGTTGAAGTTGCAAGTAATAGTTCTTTCTATCTTAGTCATCTAAATGGAGAAATATTTTCCTTGCCCATAAATGGGCAACCTCTAAATGTATTCTTTCAAGGTAATATCTAATGCCTAAGGGGCATCCTTTTACTATAGTAAGTTTTGTTTTATGCTTGCTTTGTGTGACCTCATTTCATTGTGTGTTGCATTTTGTTTAATATATTAAGAGGTCATTTTCATTTTTATTTTTAGTTGTGTCAGGAAGGGATATGAAGGGAAAAGGTACTTGTGCCTTATTTCCTCCCTAGTAATTGATGTTGGTATTGTGAGATTGATGCAAATCATAAGTTGATGGAGATTCAGTGGTTCTCAAGTGCTCTTGAGAAGAGCACCTATACCACAATTGGAGCTAGGTGTTTCCCTTATTTTAAGAGGGGTACTCCTAAACAATTGAGTGCACCATTTGTAAGCCCAAATGTGTGCAATTTATAGCCCTGTAAGGCCATGTGGGATGAAGTGTAAAAGTGTTTCCTAGATCCCCGATGGTGGATGATTACGACGAATCTTCTTAAGTTCATTTTCATGGTGCATATTTTTGTGGCTCTACTAACTTCTTCTTGGTGGGTGGTAATGCCATGCCTTGATGGGAATTCTTATGTCCTAGGTTGGTATGTAGGCATCATGGAGGTGGATCTACGCAAATGATTGAAATAAACAATTATTGCTTAAATCCCTGTAAAGGTGATTTCTTCTTGTGGATGGATCTTGGGGGACTCATGGTTTAGAGGAGTCTTGGTTATGTAGGAGAGACCATTAGTGTATAAGCCAAGCTAGCCCACATCAAGGTGCATCTATGTGTTACTACATGGTTATCTATGTTATTGACTCTGTGTGTGGCCTTGGCCTTGGCCTTGGTGCAATATTCTCCATACATTTCTCAACATGGAATCTAACAAAATCAACATTTTCACATTTCCTGAGGTAGTTCGTTTCTCGATGCAAGTTCCCTTGGAAGTCAAAAAGTCCACTTAGTCCCAAAATGCTTAGATAAATGAGGAGATGATATGTCATGTTGAAATTTTTCCAAAATTGAAGGCATGATATAGTTACAAGTGGTCAATTTTTTTCAAATGGTACATGTAGATTCTAGGTGAAAAAAAGGGATAGGGAATGTCAAATTGCTACATTCATTATGTCAAAATTGGTCAATAGAAAGAGAGGAACAAAACCCTTGTTGCAGTTTTCTGGAGTTCCCAAGGTGTTAGAGATATAGAGATTAGAAATGATGATGTGACAATGCATAAGGTTATTTTAGCCAATGAGCCTAACTACTAGTGAAAGTAACGGGAAATATCAGCAAATTCAAGTGAATTATATGCAAAATTCATTGGCATGCTGGAGATCTCAAGCAAAGGTGGAAAATTCGAGTTGTACTAGTTGTTTGGACACATATGCTAGCCATTTGAGGGTCAAAAAGGAATGTTAAAGGTCTAAAGGACAATGAATTGGAATTTAGACAAAAATATAGTTGTTTGAAGGTATTATGGAGAAAATTGAGTAATCTTCAAGCAAGTCAAAGGTATTATGGACCAAATCGAGCTTCTACCTAATTATTTGAGTTGGATGTTGGGCATTCAAGGAGGTCATTGGGAACTTTTGGGACACTTCTCATTTCTTCCACTTTCAGGTCAAATGCAAGTGAAACATTGGACTTTTAGGGAACCTCTAAGTCAAGTCGACCCCCTTAACTGGGAAAAAAGTATTGTATTGTAATATTTTCATCAAAATTATTACTTAGTCTCTGACATGTGGGTCACAAGTTAAATATTTTCCTAGAAGAAGAATCAACTAGTCGTTATCTAGTCGTTAAAGAAAAATTATAAAAGGATAGCCCTCCTCTAGATGAAGTTGATGTTGATTTGTGAGATCATTTAATGCTACAATAAAAGAACTCATTTTTGCAAACATTTTATGTGGGTTGGTCTTTTTCCTAGTTTTTCTTCCCTTGATTTTTGTTGTAACGGGGTTTATAATAACAATTTCATAATATGTAAGGTTAAACAAAGATTGGAGAGATGATCCATCGAGGGGCTACATAGCCATGCGGAGAAGGTCGTCTAGGCACTAGTCTACTCTATTTTTCTTGTTTTAGGTGGAGCACTTAGAGAAAAGGGTTGGACCAAACCTTTTAGGATATAGCTTCAATTGGAAAAAAAAGGATTCCATCACATAGTCGACCCAAATGTTGGAGACACTTCGCTAGATGCCACTTCTAGTTGAATCCAAAAATTTTGTGAGGTTTTGACATAGATGACAGTGATATTCTCTATTCGAGACCAAGCCCGCCTCATTGTCCAAAGTACATTATTGAATTGAGGTTAATGTTATTAGAAACAAAACGATCATTGAATCAGTTGACCCATTGAACTAGGAACCTATCTGGAACTAGATTGGACAAAAAAAAATACAAACCAAAAAACTAGACAACCAAAAATATACATAAAGCATTCAAATTTTAAATAAAAACACAGATATTCATGTGCATCCACATGAATCCTAACCATTTATACACAAATATGCAAGGGTTCTCATTTATATATCATATAAGAGTACATATAACCAAAATAATACTTAGTGCAATACATCTTAGAACCAAAAACACATCAACAAAGAGACTCTAGATGGCTTCTAGCATCAAAAGAAAAATCTTGCTACAATAAATATCTACATATCATAAAAATCATTTCCAATATTGGAATCATCATAATCAATATCACCCTCTATGCATTAAAATAAGATATAAAAAAAATTAATGTGTCAAATTAAGATTTTGTTTGACTGATGGGTACATTTTTACTAAGGTCATGGTAGAAGAGTTCAACAATCAATGCCACTAACATTAAGGTACATAAAGGGTGTGGTGCTCTTGATTAAATGTTAATTCCATACCCTCATACATGACAAAATCTGATGAAAATCCTAAAAATTGTTAAGTCTGCAATATTTTGAGTGAGATCTCAAAATTACATTTTCTCCATATGAAATCCAATGACGTTGGAACCACTCTCAAACATCTTGAAACAATTAATGATAATTGTTGGGTGATTTAATCGCAAGTTAGATCCCTGACATTTAATTGTCAACCCGGGGTTTCGTAAACTGACGAGGTATGCCTAACTATATGTACTCGGTGGTTATCTTTCAGACTAGATTAATCTAATGCAATTACAACTAATTACAAAACAAATTAAATCAATCTAATTCGAACCAAATCAAACCAACTATAAATAAATTGAAATCGCACTTGCATAAAGGAAATCACACTTGCATGAAATTGAAATCACTCTTGCAGAATTGAAATCACACCACACTTGCATAAATAAAATCACACCACACTTGCATAATTGAAATCACACCACGCTTAAAGGAAAAGCACACTTGCATAATTGAAAACACACCATGCTTGCATAATTGAAATCACATTGCTAATAGGAAAAGCACACTTGCATAAAATAAATCACATTGCTAATAGGAAAAGCACACTTGCATAAAATAAAAACACACTTGTTGAAAATAAATGAAATAACAAAACTTTATTATGTTACCAATATGTACAAAGATGTGCAAATTGTGGTTGATGGGGGTCCTCCATGCCTCAGCAAGCACATTGAACAAATATCACATCTTGGAGATCAAAGTGGCAGTATATTTCATAAAATGAAGTTACAAGATATTACAAGAATTCTCTCTCCTCACTTTACAAATCACATCTCTAATGGAACTTAGAACCTCCAGCTATCAACTATCCACTAGATACCTCGAACATCTAACAACTAGCAATTAACAACTAACTACAGAACCTACATTTTACAACCCTTTGTATGAAGAGTGCACTCCTATTTATACAAAAATTGAGGATAACTATAGAATAAATACAAATCCTCAAATCTCTCATAAACCCACATTTATCTCTTGTGGTTACTACCAATCTCCTAAAAATGTAAGATACATATCCTCTCAAAGTTCTCTTATCCATGATTCTTCTCCTTTGAATGTGCTTAGCTTAATTATCCATATCTTTTTCAAATATTATACAAATCCTCATGAGTTGGAATTTGAAATTCGAATTTGTAGTTAGGAGGCCAAGTAAGACCCTTCTAGAATCTCCAAGTAGGCTTACCATATCATAAAACTTATACCACTTTTATGTATGTATGAAAACATATTAATTTTATAATATTAAATCACAAATTCATTTAAAATACTTAAAATAAATGACTTTGGAAAATATAATGCTAAACCCATATGATCATGAAAATGGTTACTTAATGTAGGTTTATGTAGCTACGGAATGAGGGTAAAATGATGGAAATGTGAGTAAAGGTGGATGACATTTTGGAGGCCCAACATACCCCCCAACTGAAGGTATTGCATGTCCTCATGCAACTATTGCATTAATTCCCTTAATCATAAGTAGATTTTCTTGAAATGTTTTGCTTCTATATGAGCTTTGGCTTTGTATTGATTCTCTTTTAACTTTGCATAATGATATTATTTGACAATTTTATTCTTTTTGCAAATTGTACTTTGAAATACAATTGATTGCAACATATATTTTTTATGGTTGGTTCTTGTGTGACAATACTTTTGTTATATTTTTTTTGCATCAAAATACTTGAAAACATTGAGAATTATTTTTTAAGTTCTCATAGTCGATGTCAGCCATTTAATGTGCTCAACAATTGATCATTGCAAAACATATAAACATTTTGGAATCAAAATGCAATAATAGTTGATTGGGAAAAATTTGTTGGTTAGGATGAAATGAAATGTGACATGTGGCATGAAATATGAATATCTCTTCCCCCCAACTTAAGGTGTTTTCAGTTTTCTTGAAAATGAGAAAGGGAATATAAATGTGGTGATGGATTTTCCAAAATCACAATTTTAGCATATAAGGAATTACATGATTAAAGATTAGAAAATTACATACCTTCACTTACTTGAAAAGTGGACAAGCTATGTATATAGAAGAGTGTGGTCGTTATTGCTACATCATGGAATGTGAAGTAAAAGAATTTGATCTTGCTTATTCTTTCTCTTGGTTGACGAATAGAGGATGAGATTGGAATCTTTACTTCTATGGCTATTGAATTGAGTCTTGTTTTAAACTGCTTAAATCATGTAGTCTTCAATCGTTCCCACTTAGTGGCATAATTCTTATCTATGTGAATAAATATGTCGATGTCGAACATAGAAAAGAAATTGTTGGATTACTGGCTATTAATGAATGTCATTAACCAACACGAGACTACTCACCATTGATGTCAATGAGAGTCAAGATGCCTAAGTACATCTTACTAGGTACGAATAGAAGTGTCGAAGTCGAGTCACCTAGAAGATCCGACAAACAGGGAACATTGATGTATTCCTATTATTTATTGGTGAGAATACTTGTCATTAAGGCATGCAAGCCTCAAAGTACTATGGATCAAGATTTGTTAGAAGGGAGGCCTTAATGAATCCTCTATCATCTAACACGAGTATACAATAATAATTTCAAGGACTATAGATCGAAAATTTTCATTGGGGAAAGGTTTATTGGACATGAATGAAAAGGAAAATGGGGTGACTCAGCTTTGTAAGGGAGCTGAATGACTTTATTTTTTGGAAGGATGAGTGAAAATGATGCAGGAAAGTATGAAAATTGTGAAGGGAAATGAGTTTTTGGTAGTAGGGAGATGGAAATTTCTGGATCGATTGCAGGCTTAGAATGAGTAACAATGGTAAAATTGGTATCTGTTTAATAGAAAAGGTGTAATGGATCTGATTTTACATGAAATGATCATGCTCTTCTGAAAGAAATTTGATCTTTAAAAGGCACCCATACACATAGTGATCTTCTTTCATCGTCTTGGAACCTGCAAAAACTTAGCATTTTTCTGGAATAAAATGTAATACTATTGAGAGAGAGAGGTGATCAGTCTCTCTTCATCTGATATATACACACAAAACTCAGAAATAGTACTAATAAAAGAAATTCAAGAAAAATTAAATGCACTTTTACCTGTTTCTTACCAATTTTGAGCTTGAGACCTCTTCTCCACACACTTAATGCTTCGACAATAGATCATAAACCAAATTTGCATAATGATGGCTCTTATCTCTGCAAACACAGACGTTGTTGCAAAGGAACAGCAAACGTCCTTTTCTAGTCACGCAATCTACAAAAACGCAGTTTAGATATCACTTCGAAGCTCCTCAACCAAAGATCATTTTGGAAAATCGCTCGCAAGTTACCAAATAGACCTTGCTCTGAACAAAACCCAAATGGAAGAATTTCGAATTCCATCTTCCTTGGATCAGAAATGAGTCGTAAGTTAGATGACGGTTTTCTCCTGCGAAAATTAATTCTTCTCTGGGCTTGACACAGAATGCTCTGTATTCTCAAAACCTATAAAGCAAATGACTCCTTCAAATACAAAAATTTGATGCAAGTTGTGATTAAAATATTAACTGTGATATGGTTCTCATTCCAATGTAAAAAGCAGAGGGAATACAGTGCACGAATTCCTCATTCAACACAGTAATTTAAAAACCAAATTAATTTCAGTCTTCAAATGATTATATTGTTGTTAATAACCTCACAAATGCATTTGCAATACACTTCCAAATTCAATTTGTTGATAAAAAAAATGTTTGTATAAGAATGTTGTTCAGTTATCTAATAACTCCACATGCCACATCCAGTTCACACAGACTGAGGATCAAATCCCACAGATTGATCTCATGGATGTATTAGTTTCTATCTCCCTAACTTCAATCTCATACAGAGATTTTCTTCAGCCTCACACAAAGAACCAAACAACGTTCCCCTCTCTCTCCCAAAAAAACTCAAGAATATCTTTTATTTCTTTTTCTTTTCAAAACTTAAAAACAAAACTATCCAAGAAAATGAGTTCATTGAAACAAGATCTATTTTTCCCCTTAGTTTTAACTCTCTACCAGTTATGAAATCCTATCGTTAACTATTTAAATTTATTTAACTAGATGTTCTTAACTAAATATCAAAAACTTTTCACAAATAAACTTAAATGTAATAGCCTTGGCATGTGATCAATCCATCACATTGTTAGGCTCTTGGTCTGACTTTAATAATTTCTCATGTTTATGTGCACGGCCTAATGCACCTGCATCAGACTCCCCAAGAAAGAAAAATTTATGAGCTCCTGCTCATAAGATCTTCGATAGAATGCCCTGTTTTCTGTAGTGTTGCTTCATCCATCCAAGTAGAATCCTCCATCAGACGGTCTTTCCACTTCACAAGATATTCCAAGTATTCTTTCCTTTTGGTCTTCTTGGCAACACATGTATCCAAAATCTGTTCAGCCTCTAAATTCTTTGCCACGGGCATTTGTTTCAGCCATTGTTGTTCCTTTCCTTCATCATGGTCAACATTCCCAGAAATTTGATTTGCATCACCAACTGTGTAGGAATACAAATCTGCTACATTAAAAATGGGTGAAATGCCAATTCCTGGAGGTAACTCCAGCTCATAAGCATTTGTTGAAAACTTGCAGAGGATCTTACAAGGTCCTATCTTTTTCATTTTCAATTTGTTGTATTCTCCCCTTGGAAACCTCTCCTTTCTTAGGTGAGCTAGGACCACGTCTCCCACTTCAAAGTTTATTTCTTTCTTGTGTAATTTTTCTCACTGCTTATAATTGTTGCTTGTGTCTTCTAATCTTTGTTTTACTTTTTCGTGCAACTCATTCATTACTGTTGCAAAATCCTCTCCATCAGCACTTCTATGCTCAAGCTTTCCCAAATCTCTTAGTTCACAAATTCCCCTCGGATGCATGTCATACAAGATCCGAAATGGACTCTTTCCTGTGCTCCTATTTGGTGAGTCATTATAAGAAAACTCAACCTAGGCTAGCACATGATCCCATTGCTTTGGTCGATCACCTACTAAACTCCTCAACAAATTACCCAAACTCCTATTTACAACTTCTGTTTGCCCATCAGTTTGTGGATGATAGGTTGAGCTGAAATTTAGCTTAGTCCCAAGGTCCTCCAGAAATGTCTGGTGAATCTTGTGTCCCTGTCAGAGATAATGCGTTTTGGCAAACCATGCAACCGAACAATCTCATCAAAAAACAAATTAGCCACATGGGTAGCATCACTAGTTTTGGAACATGGAATGAAATGAACCATCTTAGTAAATCTATCCACAACTACAAGGATTGAATCATTACCTCGTTGAGTTCTTGGTAAACCTAGAACAAAGTCCATACTCATTGAATCCCAAGGTTTGTTGGGAAAGGGTAAAGGCATGTACATTCCAGTATTCTGACTTCTCCCTTTCGCATGCTGACATACACTGCACTTACTCACGTACCTTTGTACATCTGCCTTCATTTTAGGCCAAAAATAGAAGTGACTTAGCTGCCCAAGTGTTTTCTCAACACCAAAGTGTCCAGCCAACCCACCATTGTGCTTTCCTTGGACCAAGTTTTCCCTCATTGAGAAATTGGGAATACATAGATGATTGTTCTTGAACAATAGCCATTCTTGCAACATAAACTCTTTCCATGGACTGTTGTCCCTATTGACTGGATTCTTACACGCTGCAAAAGCTTCTTTAAAATCAGCATCAACATCATCATTAGGGGAATTTTGAGGTCTAAAATGGGCCTCTTAAGAAAAATGTAAAACAAAAATAAACTTTATAAGAACCAATAGGATTCAAGATGACAATGTCAACCATGGGGGATGATTCACCATTTTTAAAGTAAAAGGGTGTAAAAATTAAAAATTAATAAAATAATAAAACTGTTTTTTTAACTCGTATTTTCAACTTATCTCCCAAAGTTTTTACTCAAATTTCGAGCGAGAGTACTCGTTGGATGCAAAATTTAATTCCTCCTCCAAGGAGTACTAATGTTGCATACTTTCGATGGATCCTACTACACGAAAAAATGAGAAATACATGAAAAACATGTAGTAGGATCCATCGAAAGTATGCAACATGGATACTCCTTGGAGGAGGAATTAAATTTTGCATCCAACGAGTACTCTCGCTCGAAATTTGAGTATAAACTTTGGGAGGTAAGTTGAAAATACGAGTTGAAAGAGTAGGTTTTTATTTTTTCCCTCTAAAATTTGATGATGTAATCAAATATTATTTTATTATTTCCACTATTATTTTATAATTTCCTTAGGAAGCCCATTTTAGACCTCAAAATTCCCCTAATGACAAGTCCTTCAAATAATCAAAGCCTAAAATTTGTATTTGACTTTCCTTCCCACTGATGTGCTTCAAAACAAAAGTGAAAGTTTCAAGGAACTCTACCCACTTTGCATGTTTATGATTCAACTTATGTTGTTGCATAATGTATTGTAACGTAGAATCATCTGTGTACAGAACAAACTCTTGAGGCATCAAGTAATGCCTCCAATGCTTCAAAGCTTGAACCACAACATAAAATTCTTTGTCGTAGGAAGAGTATTTATGTTTTGACTCATTTAACTTCTCGCTGAAATATGCAACAGGCTTATTTTCTTGGCTAAATACAGCTTCAATGGCTATCCCACTAGCATCACATCTTACTTGAAATGGTTGATTGAAGTCTGGCAACTTCAACATAGGCTTCTTAGTGATCTTCGTCTTCAATAGTTGAAAAAAAAATTATGTTGATGTTGTCCAATAAAATGGTTGCCTATCCTTCGTAATGGTGTCAATGATAGGTACACAAATGCCACTAAAATTCTTGATAAATTTTCTGTAGAAGCTGGCTAAGCCATGAAAACTTCTCACATCAAAAATGTTCTTAGGTGAGGGCCAATTTACAATTGCCTCTATCTTCTTCGGATCCATTTTCAAGCCATCCTTAGAAATGACAAAACCGAAGTATACAAGCTCACTCTTCATAAAAGAACACTTCTTCATGTTAATCAATAGCTTTTCTTGTTGCAATCTCTCTAAAACATACTTCAAACATCTCAAGTGCTCTTCTTTAGTTTGACTGAAAAATAAAATGTCATCAAAGTAAACAATGATTAACTTACCAATTAACTCCTTCAAGACTTCATTCATCAGTCGCATAAAAGTACTTGGTGCATTTGACAAGCCAAATGGCATTACCATCTATTATCACTTAGTAATTTCTCCAGGTTCACGAGAGAACTCACCAAGGTAACCACAAACCAACTTCAAACTCTACGATCTAGCCTTCCTAGGGTTCAAAGAGGACTCTCTCTTTAAAGTTTAACTTTGTTTTAATTTGTAAATATTAGGCTAGTTATGAAAGTGCAGATTTGGTTTTGTTTTGATAGATTTTGTGGGAAAAATCACTTGAAAGGAAGGATAGTGGGAAATCTATTTGTCCATTGGGCTATGGATTCAAAATCAAGCAAACAAGACTAGGATCAAGGGCAAAAAGGTCAAATGTCTTCAGGGCAAGATAGATAACCCTTGGAGATCTTGAAAAGTTATTTTTTGTGAGATGGTATGATCGGGATAAAAGGCACTTAAGAATTCTTAAATCTGAAAAAAGTAGTAGGAAGGGGTCAAACGAATGAGGGAGCAATTAAGGATTCCCTCCACTGGAAATCAGAGGAAAACATATAAATGATAACTAGTTAAAAACAGGGTCCTATTAACATACCCTGCAGTAATACTCCTAGTTATACATTCAGATTTAGCATAAACATAAATGGATGCATGTAACAATAAAAGAAAACAATAACAAGTGAAGAAAATACTTCACTCCAAATAGCTCATCATAGGGATCCTGAAGTATGATGCCAATTTACTTTGATCCAACCTGCTACTCGAAGTTTTGACACACAAAAGCTTTAAAGTCCAAGAAGAAATGACTATAACAATCCCAGCGATTTTATTCCACACCAAGATACTTCAAATAGTGAAGTATTTATACAAATTCTAAACTAAAATATCTTGAAAAAATATCAAGATCGGTTTACAAATATCTCCAACTGTTTTACATAAATAAAACTTAAGTAAAGGACACTCAAAACTAATGCATCTATCTGGCACTATTTTTTATGGATAGGTGATGACAAAGAGGAGAATTCGAATTTGATCTCAACTCTTAGTTGATGATGAAGCATCCAAGTCACTAACTGTCTCATTTCTTTGTGCATTTTGCTCCAGCAATTCTGCAAACATGGGGTTCAATGATACCTTTGTATTTCTCAATCCGAAATAGATAAGTAAAAAGTGAAAGAGGTTATTGTAGATAACTATGTTGTTGAGATAAACCTCTCTCAGTTCCCTAAAATTCTTCTCCAGCAGTTCACAATAGGCTCTGAAAAAAGATGTGTAAAACAGAGTTTTCCACAGTCTGAAAAATAGGCTGTAAATATGTGCATGTATCTCTCATTTTGTAATACCTGTGCAAAAAGTGAGATAGGTTTTTGTAGATGGGTCTCTTAGGAAAAAAAACCTCCTTCATTTTTGTAAGTTGTATTTCTGATTGGCCACAATCTTCTCTGCAAACTGATGACTTAACAGGAATTTTCTTAAAAAAATAAAAAGTGCTTTCAAATATTGTTTAATATTTCCAAATCCATAATGGCTATTAGAAAAGTGTGAGAAGTTTATGTAGTTGGACATGTTAGGAATATAAACCTTCTTCATTTTTGCAAAATTCATCTTAGATTGGTCACAATAGTTTCTGCAAAATAATGACTTAAACAGGAAATTTCTGCAAAAATGTCCCTTTTTGCTCTGTTTTCATTTTTTAACTTTTTTGTTCTTTTAATTGTTTTTACTTTCACTTTGGATAAATTTCATTGTTAGTGAAAGTATTTTCATCTTTATTTACCATTTACTGCGTCTGTATTTACTTTTACTATTTACCTTGACTGCTCTGTTTTTACTGATTTGACTTTCACTCTGACTTTTACTGATACACTTTAACTCTTATGCTCTTTGACTGTTTATGTTTTCAATGTCATTGTGAATTCTCATTTCACTTTTACCATTCACTGTGCAAATTTATCTCTCTCTGCATAAATGACTTCTCTCTGTTCTGCTGCCTGGAATATTTTGTTAAGGAATATCATTTAAAATTATTTTCTTTGTGAACTTTTGGAGTAAAACAGATCTTTAACTATTATTTAGATTGTTTTATCCAAATTCTCCTTTTGCTAATGACCTGTTGTAATGCAGGTATCGGCTTTTGGAAGAGTTTTTGAGGTGCTTTGAACAAGTTGGAAACTTCTGTGAATTGTTTGGAGCAATGTGCAGCTCCTCAGCTGTCTTCAAAGGTTTGCAGGGCAAATCTTGGAGGTTTTGAGCATGAAAATGGCAAATAAGGGGCTTTAACAGGGTTTTTTACAGTGGGGAGAGGCAATGTGGTGGGTTAAACACGCAAGATAGATGGATAAATGTATTTTGAAAGGTTTTATTAAACTTATTGATTGCATTAGTCTGGCATTGAATGCAGGCGCATCAGGCAGGAGGAGCGGTTTCGGAAATTCAACAAAATGAAAAACCGGTGGTTATCGCGCGGAGTTTTGGTGGTAAGTGGTTTTAGACTCAACCCACGTGATCCAGTAAGGAAAGGCCACGTGGAGGAGAGAGGTTAATGGGAAACCACCCATTTCGCGCAACTTTGGTGGTTGGGTTAACGTGCATCTATTCTGCGCGATATGGGATATCCATCGTCGGATTTGGAGTTCATGAGCGAACGGTCCAGATCAGTTTGGAAGTTGCGTCGGGGTAAGAGTAGTGGGACCGAGGCGTGTTTTGCGGCAGGAATGGTTTTAGGCTTTATAAAACTGTGTTTTAATAAAGTTTAAACCCTTACGCGTTATATAAAATGGCGGAGGGGTGATGTTTTTAAAACATCTGAAAAATGTTTCAAATTTTATATGCGAGCGCGGTTATTATATATTATTTAATTTTAAACCTTTGAATAGTTTTCAAACTATAGGGGCGGCGGGGTATTTAAATAATGATAAATTTAGACCAAGGGGCTTGTAGGGTGGGATTTAATTTGCGCACATGGGGATAATAATTTTTGGTCTAAAACGTAAAATAATGGGTCTAAGGGGTTATTTTAAATATAATGGATTTAATATATAAGAGAGGGTAAATTAGGAATTTAATAAAAATTAGGTTAAAAGTTAATATGAAAAGGGTAATGAAATGGAAATAAAACACATATTATCTCCAAGTAAAGTGTAAAAAATAAAGCATAGCTCATCTTTTATATTACTTCACTAATACTTAGGATAAATGTAATTTTGAGGGTTTTATGAATGATTTTGAAGGGAAATTAATTATTTTAGGGTTTTCAATTTTACTAAGTAAGAATGTGTCTTTACTTAGGAAAAAAGGGGTTTTGATGTATGAATGAAGGGTAAATGTTGATGAAAGAGGGTTTAAGGTGGGAATTCAATATTTTTAACTAACCAGTCATCGAGCCTTGGGTCCGGTCCCAACAAAAGTCAGAGAAATGCTCTGAGCCTTTTTAACTGATAGTTTTGAATACTCAGTGATTAAAGGGGAAGGGAAATTAGTAATTATGCCCAATGATGCTTTATTACATGCTTGCACAACTGCTTTCTATCTACCCATCTTTATTTCTAACATTTTTACTTCATTTTTATGGGTGCATTTAAGCTTACAACCCTAAATCCATCTTCTTTCAAATCATAAAAACTATTTAAGTCTAACCTTGTTTCATCCGAGGGCTCAAATTAAATTGTTGAGCTCCTCATTATTCTCTACCTATCTACTGATTTGTCAAGTTTAAACTGTTTGACAAATCTTTATTCTCTATCTAAAACATGAAATTGAAAGCATGAAAAGTTAAGATTAAATTGTTTAACTGATCATGGATTATGGCATTTATTGACACTCTACACATAATCATTATTCTTGCAGTAAGTAAAAGTAGTGGCATTTGGATTTGCTCAGTTTCGAGTCTTATTTTATCTCTTTTTTCTTTTGGGGTCTATATTTTTATAAGTCCTTTGATCTTTCTTTTAGGACTTTTTACCCTCATTTTGGCCTTTTTATTATTTTTCATTTTTTCAAAATATGAGAAAACAACTTGCAAAAAGCAAGGTATGTACATATTTACAAGACTATCAAAGTCAATTCAAAATTATGAATCCTATATTTATAGGACCCTAACAGCGGCTTCACATGGAGATGGCATCTCCTAGTGAGATGTCAAGAACATCATTGACTAGTAGCTTGATCCTTTGAGCCAATCCCAAACATGCATTTGCTTTGTTATAAAATCTCTGCAACTAAAACTCTTAGACTGAATTTACACCATTTTCTGCAAACTGAAATCTGATCTGAAACTAAAAAGGCGCTGCAACCTTCAAAACAAACTACTAAATCATCAATATCTTAGGGCCTTTTCCTTGGCTTTCAAATCTTAATGAATCATTTCAAACTAGCTGAAAACTGTAAACTGAAATAAGCTGAAATCCTACCTACTTACTCTAATCAGCTGTCCAACTGCTGGTTAGGAAAAATGAAATAGCCAATGCAACCATTCAAGCATTATGTACTTTGATAGATTTTGTTGCATTTTCTTGTTGATTATCAAAACTATAATTCTACAACCTATTAGAAACTTGTCAACAAATAAGAGAATAAGGAAATACTTGATTTCCTTTGTTGACTCTAGAAACTTTTCAAAAGGATCTTCCAAGGTATATACACCAATGTTTAACCGATCTAAATAACTGTACATATGTTCTGGATGACCTCCATGCCATGAGACTAAATTGTCATTTTTAACTTTATTCCCTTGCAAAATCAACCTATGATTGTTCTGAGATACTTTCAAATTTTCAGATAAGCTTTGTGATGATATTTCTACTGATGAAAATGTTTCTTTGAAGAAATTTTTATCATCTTGATCTTGAAGCTTATAGTTGGTTAATGGAGAAAGATTTTGATTGCATTTATCATACATCACATCAGCTATTTGATCATGAAAAACTTTGAAAGATTGTTGCAATTTATATATGGGTTTTAATGGAACTTCATAGATTTCTAAGGGTTGTTCATCCTTTAAAAACTAAAATGATTTAGAGCATAATGGTATATAAATTTCTTTCAAAATTTCTGAACTTTCTTCTTCACTCCCATATTTGATGTGTATTTCATGATCACTATATTTGAGCTGCTGAAATTGAACTTCCTCATCCCACAAACTAGCTAGTGATTGCTCTGTGAAGTTAGCTTGAATTTGGAGAACATAATCATCATCATACTGATTATACTTAGGCAAATCTTCAGAAGAAGGAATGTCATCAATTATACACATTAGATCAGAAGATTGCTTTTTCAGTAATCTTGATATATCTTGATTAGATTGGTTGCATTCTATTTGAAGGTCATCATTTTGCTCAATAGGAGTACTATCAGGCAATGAACCTTTTTGGGAAGGTAGAACAACATGAGCATCAACCTGTTCTTCTGTCTCTTCATGGATAAAAACTTTAGTACATACATCAACATTAGAATAAGTAGAAACAATTTCTTCATTATGTAAACATTTTGAGGATGGTTGCATGTTTAGAAGCAAATTGATTTCTTCTTCGGTCAGGGAGGGTGGGAATCTTGAAATTTTAGCTTTGAATAACAATTGTTTTTTCTCTTATGTAAAAACTGATCATGAGGTTAAATATTTTCTTTAACTTCATTCAAAACATTATATGAAACATCATTTGTTACTATAGAGGGGCTTTGTGGATCTTGATTTATCTCCTGATCTATTTCATCTTTGATTAACTCCTCTTGATTATCATGACACTTAACTTGAGAATGAAAGTTATGGACTTCTTCTAATAAATCTTCAGGATGCCAATTTCCAAAATCTTCATCAATATTTTTAAGGTAATGTATGAGATCTTCAGCTTGATCACAACAATTTTCAGCTAATGATAAATATGGAAAATCTTCTTTGTAATGCTCATAAAATACCATATGAAAATCCTTTAAAGAAAATAAACTAGCAGGTTTGAGAGCTTCATACCATTCCCTTGCTTGTCCTTCTAAGGTTGCCATGAATATCTTCATGAGGCAATCCTCATGCCAATCACCCTTCAATCTCCATGAGCGTATATGAAATTTAATGAGATGTAACAAAAGATCATCAATATTCTCATTTTGAAATATAGGAAGATTTTTATCCCAATTTACCTTTGGTAGTTTGTGTGGAAATAGAGGTATGTGATCTCTACTCATGGGAGCATACTTGTGTTTATTCTTGGATCATCTTATAAATTAGTCATAAAGAAGGGCCATTGTATCTATACAACCAAGCTAGATCCTTCTACCAGTGGAGTCTTAGATTTTATTTTTTTTAAATTTATTTGGAGTCGTCAGGTGGATGATTTTAACCTTTGTATATCTGATCACTGTCCACTGTCATAAGATCAGATCTGAACCTGTAAAATATTTCTAAAGAAAATGTTATTCTTCCCTAGTATGGTCGCCATTATGTTATCATTTAGTAATTTCTTCAGGTTCATGAAAGAACTCACCGAGGTAACCACAAACCAACCTCAAACTCTATGATCTAGCCTTCCTAGGGTTCAGAGAGGGCTCTCTCTTTAAAGTTTAACTTTGTTTTAATTTGTAAATATTAGGCTAGTTATGAAAGTGCAGATTTGGTTTTGTTTTGATAGATTTGCTGGGAAAAATCACTTGAAAGGAAGGATAGTGGGAAATCTATTTGTCCATTCGGCTATGGAGTCAAAATCAAGCAAACAGGACTAGGATCAAGGGCAAAAAAGTCAAATGTCTTCAAGGCAAGATAGATAACCCTTGGAGATCTTGGAAAGTTGTTTTTTGTGAGATGGTATGATCGGGATAAAGGGCACTTAAGAATCCTTAAATCCGGAAAAAAGAAGTAGTAGGAAGGGGTCAAACGAATGAGGGAGCAATTAAGGATTCCCTACACTGGAAATCAGAGGAAAACAAATAAATGATAACTAGTTAAAAACAAGGTCTTATTAACATATCCTGTAGTAATACTCCTAGTTATACATTCAGATTTAGCATAAACATAAATGGATGCATGTAATAATGAAAGAAAACAATGAAAAGTGAAGAAAATACTTCACTCCAAATAGCTCATCACAGGGATCCTGAAGTATGATGCCAATTTGCTTTGATCTAGCCTGCTACTCGAAGTTTTGACACACAAGTTTTAAAGTCCAAGAAGAAATGACTATAACAATCCCAACAATTTTATTCCACACCAAAATACTTCAAAGAGTGAAGTATTTATACAAATTCTAAACTAAAATATCTTGAAAACATATCAAGATTGGTTTACAAATATCTCCAATTGTTTTACATAAATAGAACTTAAGTAAAGGACACTCAAAACTAATGCATTTATTTGCACTATTTTTTATGGATAGGTGATGACAAAGAGGAGAATTCGAATTTGATCTCAACTCTTAGTTGATGATGAGGCATCCAAGTCACTAATTGTCTCATTTCTTTGTGCATTCTGCTCTAGCAATTCTGCAAACTTGGGGTTCAATGATACCTTTGTATTTCTCAATCCAAAATAGATATGTAAAAAGTGAAAGAGATTATTGTAGATAAATATGTTTTTGAGATAAACCTCTCTCAGTTCCCTAAAATTCTTCTCCAATTGTTCAAAATAGGGTCTGCAAAAAGATGTGTTAAACAAAGTTTTCCACAGTCTGAAAAATAGGCTATAAATATGTGCATGTATCTCTCATTCTGTAATACCTATGCAAAAAGTGAGATAGGTTTTTGTAGATAGGTCTCCTAAGAAAAAAAATCTCCTTCAGTTTTGTAAGATGTATTTCTGATTGGCCACAAACTTCTCTGCAAAGTGATGACTTAACAGGAATTTTCTTTAAAAAGTGCTTTCAAATATTGTTTAATATCTCCAAATCCATAATGATTGTTAGAAAAGTGAGAGAAGTTTTTGTAGTTGGACATCTTAGGAATATAAACCTCCTTCAGTTTTGCAAAATTCATCTTGGATTGGTCACAATAGTTTTTGCAAAATAATGACTTAAACAGGAAATTTCTGCAAAAATGTCCATTTTTGCTCTGTTTTCATCTTTTAACTGTTTTTACTTTCACTTTGGATAAATTTCATTTTTAGTGAAAGTATTTTCATCATTATTTACCATTTACTGCCTCTGTATTTAGTTTTACTGTTTACCTTGGCTGCTCTGTTTTTTACTGATTTGACTTTCACTCTGACTTTTACTGATACACTTTAACTCTGATGCTCTTTGAATGTTTATGTTTTCACTGTCATTGTGAATTCTCACTTCACTTTTACCATTCACTATGCAAATTTATCTCTCTACATAAATGACTTCTTTCTGTTCTGCTGCCTGGAATCTTTTGTTAAGGAATATCATTTAAAATTATTTTCTTTGTGAACTTTTGGAGTAAAACAGATCTTTAACTAGTATTTAGATTGTTTTATCCAAATTCTCTTTTTGCTAATGACCTGTTGTAATGCAGGTATCAGCTTTTGGAAGAGTTTCTGAGGCTCTTTGAACAAGTTGGAAACTTCTGTGAATTGTTTGGAGCGATGCGCAACTCCTCATCAGTCTTCAAAGGTTTGCAGGGAAAATCTTGGAGGTTTCGGGCATGAAAATGGAAAATAAGGGGCTTTAATAGGGTTTTTTACAGTCAGGAAGGGGCAATGCAGTGAGTTAAACACGCAAGATAGATGGATAAATGTATTTCGAAAGGTTTTATTAAACTTATCATTAGTTTGGCATTGAATGTAGGTCGCATCAGGCGGGAGGAGCGGTTTCGGAAATTCAACGAAATGAAAAACCGGTGGTTATCGCGCAGAGTTTTGGTGGTAAGTGGTTTTAGACTCAACCCACGCGATCCAGTAAGGAAAGGCCACGTGGAGGAGAAAGGTTAATGGGAAACCACCCATTTCGCGCAACTTTGGGGGTTGGGTTAACGCGCATCTATTCTGCGCGATATGGGATATCCATCGTCGGATTTGGAGTTCATGAGCGAACGGTCCAAATCAGTTTGGAAGCTACGTCGAGATAAGAGTAGTGGGACTGGGGCGTGTTATGCGGCGGGAATGGTTTTAGGCTTTATAAAACTATGTTTTAATAAAGTTTAAACCCTTAGGCGTTATATAACATGGCGGAGGGGTGATGTTTTTAAAACATCTGAAAAATGTTTCAAATTTTATATGTGGGCGCGGTTATTATATATTATAGTTTTAAACTTTTTAAGAGTTTTCAAACTATAGGGGCTTGTAGGGTGGGATTTAATTTGCGCACATGGGGATAATAATCTTTGGTCTAAAATGTAAAATAGTGGGGCTAAGGGGTTATTTTAAATATAATGGATTTAATATATATGGGAGGGTAAATTAGGGATTTAATAAAAAATAGGTTAAAAGTTAATATGAAAAGGGTAGTGAAATGGAAATAAAACACATATTATCTCTAAGTAAAGTGTAAAAAATAAAGCATAGCTCATCTTTTATATTACTTCACTAATACTTAGGATAAATGTAATTTTGAGGGTTTTATGAATGATTTTGAAGAAAAAATAATTCTTTTAGGGTTTTCAATTTTACTAAGTAAGAATGTGTCTTTACTTAGGAAAAATGGGGTTTTGATGTATAAATGAAGGGTAAATGTTGATGAAAGAGGGTTTAAGGTGGGAATTCAATATTTTTAACGAACCAGTCATCGAGCCTTGGGTCCGATCCCAACAAAAGTCAGAGAAATGCTCTGAGCCTTTTTAACTGATAGTTTTGAATACTGAGTCATTATAGGAAAAGGGAAATTAGTAATTTTGTCCAATGATGGTTTATTACATGCTTGCACAACTGCTTTCTACCTACCCATATTTATTTCTAACATTTTTATTTCATTTTTATGGGTTCATTTAAGCTTACAACCCTAAATCCATTTTCTTTCAAATCATAAAAACTATCTAAGTCTAACCTTATTTCATCTGAGGGCTCAGATTAAACTATTGAGCTCCTCATTAATCTCTACCTATCCACTGATTTGTCAAGTTTAAACTATTTGACAAATCTTTATTCTCTATCTAAAATATGAAATTGAAAGCATGAAAAGTTAAGATTAAACTGTTTAACTGATCATGGATTATGGATTTTATTGACACTCTGCATATAATCATTATTCTTGCAGCGAAGTAAAAGTAGTGGCATTTGGATTTGCTCACTTTCAGGGCTTATTTTATCTATTTTTTCTTTTGGGGTCTATATTTTTATAAGTCCTTTGATCTTTCTTTTAGGACTTTTTCCCCTCTTTTTGACCTTTTTATTATTTTTCATTTTTTCAAACATTAGGGGAATTTTGAGGTCTAAAATGGGCCTCATAAGAAAAATGTACAACAAAAATAAACTTTATAACAACCAATAGGATTCAAGATGATGATGTCAACCATGGGGGATGATTCACCATTTTTTAAATAAAAGGGTAAAAATATTAAAAAATAATAAAATAATAAAACTACTTTTTCAACTCGTATTTTCAACTTATCTCCCAAAATTTTTACTCAAATTTCAAGCGGGGGTACTCGTTGGATGTGAAATTTAATTCCTCATCCAAGGAGTACCCATGTTGCATATTTTTGATGAACTCTACTACACGAAAAATGAGAAATACATAAAAAAACGTGATTGTAATCACGTTTTTTATGTATTTCTCATTTTTCGTGTAGTAGGACCCATCGAAAGTATGCAACATGGATACTCCTTGGATGGGGAATTAAATTTCGCATCCAATGAGTACTCCCGCTCGAAATTTGAGTAAACAATTTGGGAGATAAGTTGAAAATATGAGTTGAAAAAATAGTTTTTCCATTTTTCCCTCTAAAATTTGATGATGTCATCAAATCTTATTTGATTTTTTCCACTATTATTTTATAATTTCCTTAGGAGGCCCATTTTAGACCTCAAAATTCCCCTAATGATATGAGAAAACAACTTGCAGAAAGCAAGGTATGTACATATTTACAAGACTATCAAAGTCAATTCAAAATTATGAATCCTATAATTATAGGACCATAACACCATCCACTCGTACAAGCCTTCATTGGTCTTGAAAGTTGTCTTCCACTCGTCTCCTTCTCTAACCCGAATTTGGTGATAACCACTTTTCAAGTCAATCTTTGAGAAGTAAGTTTTCCCACATAAACAATACATCATATCATCCATCTGTGGCAATGGAAACCTGTAACGAATGGTGATCTTGTTGATTGCTCTAAAGTCAGTGCACATTCTCCATTCTCCACCCTTCTTTGGACTTAGTACTGTAGGTATGGCACACAGACTCAAACTTTCTCTTATTAGTCCTTTGTCCAACAATTCTTAGACTTGCTTCCTCACTTCCTCATTCTCTTTTTGTGTCATTCGATATGCAGCCTTGTTTAGAAGACTTGCTCCTGGTATCAAGTCTATGTGATGACTGATAATTAGTTTTGGTGGCAACTCACTCGGCAATTCATCAACTACAATATCATGAAACTCATGCAATAAATCATGAACTTCAATAAGTAAATATACAATTTTAGTGTGCAGAAGTACTACCTTTGGCTTGCAAACCACTGCATAACTTACCTCTTCTTCTTCCATCTGTTGTAGAAATTCATTGCCACTAAGCAGCAATGTTTTTTGGTTGTTTGTTTCAGATGTACCTTCCTCTTTCAACGGTACAAGAGTGTGCTTGATTCCATCCTTTTTGAACTTATAATAATTTCTCTCTCCATCATGTGTCACTTTCCTATCAAACTGCCATGTTCGACCCAAAAGAATGTGACAAGCATCCATTAGCATTATGTCACAGAGCACCTTGTCTTTATACTTGCCTATCTAAAACTCAACTTCACTTAGTTTATGCACCAACAATTGGTGTCCCTTTCACAACCATGATACCTTATAAGGTGTGGGATGTTTAATCTTTTTCAACCCCAGTTTTTCCACCATTTCTTGGGAGACTAAATTGTTCGTACTTCCACTGTCAATCACCAATTCGTTGTTGGTCTAAGGTTGTCATTGATGTCAATATGACATTAACTGAGATGTCAATATTCTTGAAATGCCCAGTTCTAGATGATGATGTCATGCCTCTTGGTTAATAAGGATGCCATTAATGATGATGTGCTTACTCTTGATGAAGAAAATTGGATCCAATATGATGTCAAGATGACATGGTTGATGGAGGACCATTTGATGATGTGGACAATGTCTAGGGACATGATATGATGAATCACTTGGTGACACATGATGTGGAGGACTATACTCAATGAAGTCATACACATGATGATGTCATACTCTTGAATGACCACACTTGATAATGGTCTTGATGACATGGTTGAAAGACTACTTTGAATTTTTCCCAATAACAAATTAATAAACGTTGTACTGTGACTTATCACTACACGAGTATATGATGACATGAGATGATGCATTCATTGTTGGATACGATTATGACGTGGATGTCATACATGATCCTTTGATGATAAAGAAGCTAAACAATAAAGGAGCCAATCATTGGAGAAGCCATTCTGACCCAAATATTTTATGCACAAAAATTTAAGGACAGTCACATTAAAAAATATTTTTCACCATCTTAGAGGCAGCATTTCTTTGTGAGACCTTCACCATCCTTTAGAGCATAATTTTAGCTTTCCAACAAGCCCTTACTTGCTGCGAAACTCCCAGCGGTTTGAGAGAAAATGAATTTACAAGTTTGGAAAAATATTAGTTCTATGCAGGCCAACATGAGACAACTCATGCAAGTCGGCGTCTCGGCCAAGGGACGTGACTCTTCGTCAAAAAGCAAAATATGTATATATATGACATTAAAACACTTCACTTTGGCATCATTTTTCGGTGATCATTTCAGAGAGAAGATACAGAACAGCGAGGAGGCCGAGAGGACATAGAAGTTCATTGTTTGGGCATTGTTTTTAAGGATACATTACAGTTTGGACTGTTGGACAGTCTGTTAAAGGCTCGGTTGAAGGTTTAAAGACCTCACACAGAACTGTGTCCAATTATATCTATGGTGGACAAAGAACTTGGATCAATTGCAGAAGATATAAAAAGGGACATCGAAGAGGTATAGGAGATCAGTCTTCAGATCTGTGTCTGGACATATAACGTTTTGACAGTCCTTAACTCTCTGAACCTGTAGCTTGAGAATGAATCAAACAATGGACTGTTATCTTTGTACAAGGCTCAGTTGAAGGCTCAAATAGGCTCGGATATGCTCCTGTGTGTGGCAACCACCTATTGGAGAAGTTCAAAAGCAACAACCTGTGTGTATCTATGAACTAACCTCGAAGGCAACAAACCTTGATACCTCGGACCTGTAATAATCTACAGGAGTTCGGATTTATTGCTTGCAGCTTGTGTCTTGGACAGCTACCTTGGAGGTTGGAACTGTGACATATCTCCATTTTGAACAATCACCATAGAGGCTCAAGATTGGACTTAGGAAATTGCTAAATTGTCTTAAGCTCAAACCTTCAGTTTTGTGAGGAAATCTTGAAGCAATCCTTGAGCAGACATTAGAGAAGTTTCTTTAAAGAAATTTCCCAACCTTGTTGTAGCAGACTTGCAACATTCTTTGAGCGGGAATTGAAGAGGAATAAAGGAAAATCTTTATCTTGAATTATTGCAGACCTTGGTTGGAAGATTGGAAGTTGGCACTATTTTGTAGACCTTGCTTTGGAAACATCTTTTGAAGTCTTGTGACCAACTCTTGAAGACAACCTTGGAGTGACCTCATTTAAAAGCCTTTTGTATTGAGTTGAGGATTTGTGTAGCAGCCTTGGAGCAGTGAAGCTTTTGGACAGTGGGGTATTAGGAGCCTTGGAGCAATAAGTTACTTGGAACTCTTGAAGAGTTCTTGGAGCAGCAAATCAAAGACACTTTGAAGGCATCCTTGGAAATCATGATGCATTGTTGAAAGCCCTCATGATGTAACTTTGGAGATTTTATTTGGGTACCTTGAAGAGTTGTGGTGACACCTTCTGAGAAGGCAAGATTGTCATTGATGACGTGACGAGAAGACTAAGTGAATGGATAATTGTAGATCGTTGACAAGGCTCGTTGAGGAAGACATTGGGAGCCTTGAAGAACCGTTGAATTCATATTGAAGATTTGAAGCAGTGGGTTGTAGCCCTAGAGGATAGGAGTCCTCAAGAAACCAGGTCGGAGCCTGTACCAGAGATGGAGTTGGAGCCCTAGAGGTTGGTGCCTCAAATTGATAGGGTTGGAGCCCTAGAGGTTGGTGCCTCAAATTCACAAGGTTGGAGCCTTGGAAAGACCAAGTCGATGCTTGGCACAATATAGGTTGGAGCCTCGAAGATTAGAGTCTTCGTCTAGGGTAGGAGCCCTATATCATTATTGCACTTTACTTATTGTAAAGAAGAAAATAATAAAAGTATTTATTTCATCATTGTTTATTTGTGTTATAAATATAAGTGATCTAACTGGTAAAATTAACAATTGAAAAGAAATATTGATTCACCCCCCTCTCAGTATTTCCAACAATTGGTATCAGAGCCAGTACCTTCACTCAAAGCCTAACAGCTTGAAGGTTGATCATTAGAACACAAATGGCAAGGCCAAGGAAGAAAGTCTCCAATCCTTCTAAAGATGTGTCTTCCTCAACCATCGAAATTGAAGTTAATCAATTTGCGAAGGCTCCATTGTTCAATGGAAATTTTGATATATGGGAGGCAAGAATGAGGAATTTCTTGAAGACTCAAGGAATTGAAGTTTGGAGATCAGTGATTACTAATGACACGATGGACGAAGAATCCAAGGAGTACAATACAAGAGCAATGAAGGCAATCTTGAATGGGTTACCAAATTCTGTGAAGGCCAATTTTGAAAAATGTTTGTCAGCAAAAGTCATATGGGACAAACTTCATGATCTTCACTCAAAAGGAGCGTTGACAATGATCTCTAGTCAAGAAGATGATGGAAAACAAGAAAGAAGCCCAAAATCCATCAAGGAAGCTGAAGATAAGAGAGATGATAGCAAGACTAAGAAGACCTAGAAGACGATGAGAACAAAGAAGACTTTGAAGAAGATCTCCTAAATAAACTTATGGCTTCCATGGAAGAGATTAACAGTTTGAAAAAAGAAAATGAGGAACTTCAGAAGAAAGCGCAAGATGGTGACCAAGACAAGACAAGGAAGGAAGTTGACCTTTTCAAGCTTCAAGTAAAAGAAAGAAATGAGGAGCTCATCAAAATTAAGGAGGAATTTCAACATAACAAAAGAAAGAATCATGATGAAGTTATATCTATGACAAATCAATTAGGTAAGGCAAAGAAAAGGGAAGAAACTTTCAAGCCACCTTGAACAAAGACTTAAGAGCTTGAACAATCTTGAAGTATCGATTGGTCAATACAAGGAAAATGTTTCTTCTCTTAGATCTCAACTAGAAGAAGCAAGAAAACAAGTGCAAGAAGCCAAGAAGTTGGTGGAAACTTTGGCATTCATAGAAGGAAAAGTTGATGAAGCAGAAAAGGAGAGAAACACCATGATATGCCAACTGGAAGAAAAGGATGAAGAAATCTTCAAACTAAAATCAGACATCAATCTTCTCAAGGCTGAAACATGTGAAGCTACAAGAATAAAAGAAGAAATGGAGAGAAGTCTAGCAAAGGAGAATGAAGAAGTCTTCATAATGAAATCAAATATCATCTCCCTTAAAAATGAAGCACACGAAGCAACAAGGATGATGGAAGAAATGAAGAAGCAACTAGTCATGAAAGATGAAGATTGTGAAAAATTGAAAGAAGAAATCGTCTCTCTTAAAAAGGAAGTTGACTTGCTAAATAAGAACTTGAAGAGCTCTCAAACCCTAGATGACATCCTAAGTCATCAAAGATCCCCCCTTGATAAAACGGGTCTTGGCTATGCAGGTGAACCCTCAAGCAAGAATGATAATGCTTCAAACAAGGATGCTTGGAAGCCAGGAAGAAATGATACTCCCAATTCCAACAAAGGCAAGAGTCAAGATGACATTAGAAGAAACCCTACTCCGAGGAGATTTATAGATTTATAGATAATGTCAAGAATACAAAAGAAAATGAATATCATCAAAGAATTCCAAGGAAAAAAGACTTCAGAAGTACTTCAAGGAACTCTTCATCTCCCAGGTACCAAAGTATATTTTTTGGTTATTCCTATTCTTGTACAAACTTTGGGCATATGGCAAAGGATTGCAGGGCATATCACCAAGACAAATATAATGGTCCCTGTCAATCTCCTAGAAGCAGCTTTGCAAGAAGAAATCATACATCCTCATTTATGATCAGAATGGAATGCTTCAATTGCCATAAAGTTGGACATATGGGACCTAATTGTAACTTGACTTGGGTTCTAACAAGCTAAAACCATGACAACCAAGCCAGAGAAGAAAGTTACCCAAGTATGGAGAAGGAAGCAAGTTGAATCCGGAAGTCTCTTGAACACTCCAGCCAACAACACATGTTGTTGACTTGATAAAGTCATCCTTGATATTCCAGGTATTTCATAAAGAGACTCTGCCTAAAAGGAGACCATGCATATAGTTAGGGGGAGTTTTGTGATTCTTGAGCATTCTTGTAGAAGTTATCCGTGAATGGGCCCTATGAAATCTTTGATGAGTCACCCATGGACATTCATCCTTTGATATATCATCTCTCAGGAGCAGCTCCATTGAAGAACATGATTCCAATATTGACTTCTTCCACCCGACCACAACGCAACAATCTTTCTTGAGCTAGAGGAGTTTATGCCAACAGGGGAGTTGGTTCATCACATGAAGAAATGTGAACACATTTATCATGAACCACATTGCCAGGAAAAGCACCATGACAAGAGGATCAATGTGAAGCAGGATGATAAAATGTGCCCTGTTTGCCATGGATGTCAAAGGGGGAAAAAATGTTTGAAGAGCAAGAATATTGCCATCAATGACAAAGGGGGAGATTGTTGGTCTAAGGTTGTCATTGATGTCAATATGACATTAATTGAGATGTCAATATTCTTGAAATGCCCAGTTCCAGATGATGTTGTCATGCCTCTTGGTTAATAAGGATGCCATTAATGATGATGTGCTTACTCTTGATGAAGAAAATTAGATCCAATATGATGTCAAGATGACATGGTTGATGGAGGACCATTTGATGATGTGGACAATGTCTAGGGACACATGACGTGGAGGACTATACTCAATGAAGACATACACATGATGATGTCATACTCTTGAATGACCACACTTGATAATGGTCTTGATGACATGGTTGAAAGACTACTTTGAAGTTTTCCCAATAACAAATTAATAAAGGTTGCACCATGACTTATCACTGCACGAGTATATGATGACATGAGATGATACATTCATTGTTGGATACTATTATGACGTGGATGTCATACATGATCCTATGATGATGAAGAAGCTAAACAATAGAGGAGCCAATCATTGGAGAAGCCATTTTGTCCCAAATATTTTATGCACAAAAATTTAAGGACAGTCACATTAAAAAATATTTTTCGCCATCTTAGAGGCAGCATTTCTTTGTGAGACCTTCACCATCCTTTAGAGCATAATTTTAGCTTTCCAACAAGCCCTTACTTGTTGCGAAACTCCCAGCGGTTTGAGAGAAAATGAATTTACAGGTTTGGAAAAATATTAGTTCTATGCAGGCCGACATGAGACAACTCATGCAAGTCGGCCTCTCGGCCAAGGGACGTGACTCTTCATCAAAAGCAAAATATGTATAAATATGACATTAAAACACTTCATTTTGGCATCATTTTTTGGTGATCATTTCAGAGAGAAGATACAGAAAGCAAGGAGGCCGAGAGGACATAGAAGTTCACTGTTTGGGCATTGTTTTTAAGGATACATTACAGTTTGGACTGTTGGACAGTCTGTTAAAGGCTCGGTTGAAGGTTTAAAGACCTCACACAGAACTGTGGGCAATTATATCTATGGTGGACAAAGAACTTGGATCAATTGCAGAAGATATAAAAAGGGATAGCGAAGGGGTATAGGAGATCAGTCTTCAGATCTGTGTGTGGACCTATAACATTTTGACAGTCCTTAACTCTCTGAACCTGTAGCTTGAGAATGAACCAAACAATGGACTGTTATCTTTTTACAAGGCTCAGTGGAAGGCTCAAATAGGCTCGGATCTGCTCCTGTGTGTGGCAGCCACCTATTGGAGAAGTTCAAAAGCAGCGACCTGTGTGTATCTATGAACTAACCTCGAAGGCAACAGACCTTGATACCTCGAACCTGTAATAATCTACAGGAGTTCGGATTTATTGCTTGTAGCTTGTGTCTTGGACAGCTACCTTGGAGGTTGGAACTGTGACATATCTCCATTTTGAACAGTCACCATAGAGGCTCAGGATTGGACTTAAGAAATTGCTAAATTTTCTTAAGCTCAGACCTTCAGTTTTGTGAGGAAATCTTGAAGCACTCCTTGAGCAGACATTAGAGAAGTTTCTTTAAAGAAATTTCCCAGCCTTGTTGTAGTAGACTTGCAACATTCTTTAAGCAGGAATTGAAGAGGAATGAAGGAAAATCTTTATCTTGAATTATTGCAAACCTTGGTTGGAAGATTGGAAGTTGGCACTGTTTTGCAGACCTTGCTTTGGAAACATCTTTTGAAGTCTTGTGACCAACTCTTGAAGACAACCTTGGAGTGACCTCATTTAAAAGCGTTTTGTATTGAGTTGAGGATTTGTGTAGCAGCCTTGGAGCAGTGAAGCTTTTGGATAGTGGAGTATTAGGAGCCTTGGAGCAGTAAGGTACTTGGAACTCTTGAATATTTCTTGGGGCAGCATATCAAAGACACTTTGAAGACATCCTTGGAAATCATGATGCATTGTTGAAAGCCCTCATGACGTAACTTTGGAGATTTTATTTGGGTACCATGAAGAGCTGTGGTGACACCTTCTGAGAAGGCAAGGTTGTCATTGATGACGTGATGAGAAGACTAAGTGAATGGATAATTGTAGATCATTGACAAGGCTCATTGAGGAAGACATTGGGAGCCTTGAAGAACCGTTGAATTCATATTGAAGATTTGAAGCAGTAGGTTGTAGCCCTAGAGGATAGGAGTCCTCAAGAAACCAGGTCGGAGCCTATACCAGAGATGGGGTTGGAGCCCTAGAGGTTGATGCCTCAAATTGACAGGGTTGGAGCCCTAGAGGTTGGTGCCTCAAATTGACAAGGTTGGAGCCTTGGAAAGACCAAGTCAGTGCTTGGCACAATATAGGTTGGAGCCTGGAAGATTGGAGTCTTCGTCTAGGGTTGGAGCCCTATATCATTATTGTACTTTACTTATTGTAAAGAAGAAATTAATAAAAGTATTTATTTCATCATTGTTTATTTTTGTTCTAAATATAAGTGATCTAACTGATAAAATTAAAAATTGAAAAGAAATATTGATTCACCCCCCTCTCAGTATTTCCAACATTCGCAGAATTTGCCTTTTGCCTTGCACATTGTCTTGAATAAGGATTTCCTTTAGACTGGTTCAACGGTCTCCTTTGTTGACTTTAACAGAACTTTGTGCATCATCAACACCTCTCTAGTCTCTGGCACATTCTCCACCTTAGGGACTTCTGCTTCTGTTGCTTCAGTTTGAGCTATGTATGCACCTCGTTGTCTCGTATTTTCATTCTCAGGACATTCAAAAGATCGGTGACCCAATTTGTTACATTTGTAACACTGGTAGACAGTTTCTCTGCATCTTCCTCTACCTCTTCCTCTCTGGTAAGATCTTCCTCCTATGTGGCCACCTTCTTTTTCGACTTCCCTTGTTGATTTGAGCTGCCTTCCTCATTCTTTTGTGCTGGAAGCTTCCCTCTTCCATTTTTCTGTCCTTTCCCTCTGGCAAAACCACGTCCTCTGCCAAAGTTTTGCTTCCTAGCTATCTTTTTTCCCGCCTTCAAGGCGCACTGGTATGCTTCATCTATTGTCCTTGGAGAAAGAATGTTGATTTCATCTTGGATATCCAGCCTCAAACCATTGATATACCTTGTTGTCTTCTCCAGGGTATCTTCTACATAACCTGCTCTCAATTTCACCTTGTAAAACTTCTCAGTGTACTCCCTCACTATCATTATCTTTTGCCTAAGATTTTGCATTTGTCTGTAGAGAGTTAGTTGATAATCCTTTGGCAAGAACTTACTCTTCATCTTTGCCACCATTCTATCCCAACTCTTGATCAATGGTTTTTCCTTCTTCCTTCTTTCAGCCTGCACATTGTCCCACCATAGTGTTGCATGGCCTTTTAACCTTGTCACAACAAACTTGACTCTCTTATCCTCGTCAATTTCCTCGTACTCAAAATAATTTTCCATCTCACTGATCCAATCTATTAGATTCTGATTTTTAAACTACCATCGTAATTGGAGATTTCAAGCTTTGGCCTTGAACTTGAGCCCAACACTGCTCTCAACAACTTGACCTCAGCAGCTTCTTCAACAGGTGTTGCTCCTTCTTCAGGTTCCTCCTCAGCCTCACTAACATCTCCACATTCAGGATCTCGTTGTCTCCCCAATTCCATGGCATCTAACCAAACTTGCAGTCTCCTTATCTCTACCCGGAGTTCTGCATTACCTATGGGTCTGCCTCCTCGACCTCGCGCTCTTCTTGCTCGCCTATTCATCTCTCTATATTGTAGAGACCAAAAACGTTAAGGCTCTGATACCACAAATTGATGGCTCCTATCTCTACAAACACGCAAACGTCCTTTTGCAGTCACGTAGTCTGCAAAAATGCATTTTAGAGATCACTTCGGAGCTCCTCAACCAAAGATCATTTTGGAAAATTGCTCGCAGGTTACCAAATAGACCCGACTCTAAACAAAACCTATATGGCGAAATTTCGAATTTCGTCTTCCTTTGATCAGAAATTGAGTCGTAAGTCAGATGATGGTTTTCTCCTGCGAAAATTCATTCTTCTCTGGGCTTGACACAGAATGCTCTGTATTCTCAAAACCTGTAAAGCAAATGACTCCTTTGAATACAAAAATTTGATGCAAGTTGTGATTAAAATATTAACTGTGATATGGTATTCATTCCAATGTAAAGAGCAGAGGGAATAGTGCACGAATTCCTCATTCAACATAGTAATTTAAAAACCAAATTAATTTCAATCTTCAAATAATTATATTGTTGTTAATAACCTCACAAATTCATCTACAATACACTTACAAATTCGATTTGCTAATAATAATAAAAACACTTGTATAAGAATGTTGTTCAGTTATCTAATAACTCCACATGCCACATCCAGTTCACACTAACTGAGGATCAAATCTCACAGATTGATCTCATGGATGTATTAGTTTCTATCTCTCTAACTTCAATCTCACACAGAGATTTTCTTCAGCCTCACATAGACAACCAAACAATGTTCCCCTTTCTCTCCCAAAAAACTCAAGAATATCTTTTTTTCTTTTTCTTTTCAAAATTGAAAAACAAAACCGTGTCCAAGAAAATGAGTTCGTTGAAACAAGATCTATTTTTCCCCTTAATTCTAACTCTCTACTAGTTATCAAATCCTATCCTTAACTATTTAAATTTCTTTTAACTAGATGTTCTTAACTAAATATCAAAAAAAATCACAAATAAACTTAATTGTTCTAGCCATGGCATGTGATCAATCCATCACATTGTTAGGCTCTTGGTTTGACTTCAATAATTTCTCATGTTTATGTGCACAGTCTAATACACCTGCATCACATAAGCCACTGAATTGTGTCGATTCTGTAGCTACCAAAAATCTGGATCATTGCACTGCCTTGTTGCTTTACAACGTACAATTAGACATGGATGGTAGTTTTTTTAATTATCATGTTTGTGTTTTTAATATTGTAGGGTTTTTATGCAGGTTTAAGCCTATCACTGCCTTTTTCCTTTTTCTCTAACGCTCCACCCTTGCCTATGATCATGTGGATCAAGAAAATGCTCAAAATTCAAAATTCTTGAATCAGCTTGAAACCAGCGCCAAAGCATAGATCTCGTCGCTCTGAATCCAAGGCACTTCGTTTCACTAAAATCCGACTTCATATGTTCCCGGAATCGCATTCTGTTCATTTTATGAAACAACTTAAAAAATGAATTTTTGAGTTGCAGGAATGCCAAGTCAGCAATATGTACGTTGACTTGGTCATGATACGTGGCAAGTTTTTATTGGTTCTCATCGGCCAATGCGTGATTGATACTTGGCATTGTTTCATTAGTTGTCCTGTGGTTGTTTTTTATTGGTTCGCGAGTTGTTGTGGTGGCTCAATGAGGAAGTGCCACGTGGACCAACCAATGGTTTCCACATGACCTCCTCATGGCAGCCAAAATTTATGTTGGAGGTCGAATGGCCTCCATGAGAATCGACCCCGAGACCTATTGTCCACCAACAAAGGCTCTTAACCAACTCCACGATGCTTTTTGTCTTGTTTATTATATGATCCGACATATATTTGAAGTCATATGGACGCACATTTTTGGAGAAAAGGGGTCGGGACTTATTGTCCACCAACAAAGGCTCTTAACCAACTCCGCGATGCTTTTTGTCTTGTTTATTATATGATCCGACATATATTTGAAGTCATATGGACACACATTTTTGGAGAGAAGGGGTCCGCTAAGCCCTAGCTTTCGGCACTCAATTTGGTCGCATACGTGACCATAGATTTTGGAACTAGGGGCTATTTTTATCCGTCTTACAAATTCGCCGTCGGTCGAGAAGGCCAAATACGCGCATCGTTCATGTTTTCTAGGCATACAAGTCGGGTTTGGGTCAAATTGTAAGCTTATTAGTAGCAGATTTGGGTAAAAACTTAAAACGATGATATCTTACTCAATTTTTGGCCAAATGAGGTGCAAAAAGAGTCAAAACAGGGGTTTTCGATAGCACTGAATCCATTGGAGACATCAGTGTTGTTGTTTGAGTTTTCTAAAAGCTTGTAACTGTACTTTTGATTATGAATTTACATCTCTTATCCAATTTTTATTGCAAAATTTTAAAACTAACTTTGTTCAATTGTCTTTTCTGATCTTCCATATCATAGAGAGTGCAAGAAGAGAGCATACTCATCAATATTGAAACTATTTATTCAATTGGAATGTGAAATTTAAAAGACAAAGCAAAAGGATTTGATCTCTAAATTCATATTGTGGCTCTCAAAACTCTTATTTGTTCTCCTTCTTCTCAAATATTCCTTCTCTTTCTACACCTTCCTGCAAATGATTAGTGAGCTGGGTGGATCTTACTGCACCACCAAAAACAAAATTGCAAAATCAATCAAATCTAACTTAAAAACTTAAAAACAACATCACCAAAACATGGTTTTATTCATTAATTTTATCCTACTCTATGTTACTGGAAATAGAAGAATTGATAAGTGTATACATATTCCAGTGTAACCATGTGCGTAACAGGATTAAAAATATATTTATGTGAAGGTTAGAAAAATATGCATTAAAAATCATCAAAGCATGAAAGATCAATTGTTTAGATAATGCAATCAAGAAGTAAAGAAGAAAGAACATTCTTCAAACCCTTAATTTCCTGTGAATTACTCCAACTGGTTGATAATTCATGTTGCACACACAGATTGAATTTTTTTTTTTTGTGAAATTGAATATACAAAATGATTTTAATATGATTTTAACTATGCATCTAAAAATGAATGTAACTATAATGAATTTTCTAAACTATAAAATAAACACATATGTATACCTCTCCAGCAACGGCGCCAAAATGTTGGGTGACTTAATCGCAAGTTAAATCATTGTCATTGAATTGTAAACCCGAGGTTTTTTAAACTGACGAGGTATACCTATACTACGTGGTTATCTTTCAGATTAGATTAATATAATGCAATTAAAACTAATTACAAAACAAATTAAATCAATCTAATTCGAACCAAATCAAACCATATATGAAGAAATTGAAATCACACTTGCATAAAGGAAATCACACTTGCGTGAAATTGAAATCACTCTTGCAGAATTGAAATCACACCACACTTGCATAAACAAAATCACACTGCACTTGCATAATTGAAATCACATCACACTTGCATAATTGAAATCACACCACGTTTAAAGGAAAAGCACACTTGCATAATTGAAAACACATCATACTTGCATAATTGAAATCACACTGCTGATAGGAAAAGCACACTTGCATAAAATAAAAACACACTTGCTGAAAATAAATGAAATAACAAAACTATACTATGTTACCAATATGTACAAAGATGTGCAAACTGTGGTTGATAGGGGCCCTCCATGCCTCAACAAGCACATTGAACAACTCACATCTTGGAGATCAAAGTGGCAATATATTTCAAAAAATGAGGTTCAAGATATTACAAGAATTCTCTCTCCTCATTTAACAAGTCACATCTCGAATGGAACTTAGAACCTCCAACTATCAACTAGCCACTAGCGACCTCTAACAACTAACAATTAACAACTCACTACACAACCTACATTTTACAACCCTTTGTATGAAGAGTGCACTCCTATTTATACAAAAATTAAGGATAACTATACAATAAATACAAATCCTCAAATCTCTCCTAAACCCACATTTATCTCTTGTGGTTACAACCAATCTCCTAAAAATGTAAGATACATATCCTCTCAAAGTTCTCTTATGCATGATTCTTCTCATTTGAATGTGCTTAGCTTAATGATCCATATCTTCTTCAAATATTATACAAATCCTCATAAGTTGGAATTTGAAATTCGAATTTGTAGTTGGGAGGCCAAGTAGGACCCTTCTAGAATCTCCAAGTAGGCCTACCATATCATAAAACTTATACCACTTTTATGTATATATGAAAACATGTTAATTTTATAATATTAAATTACAATTTCACTTTAAATACTTAAAATAAATTAGTTTGGAAAATAAAATGCTAAACCCATATGATCATGAAAATGGTTACTTAATGTAAGATTATGTAGCTAATTTGTAGTTGGGAGGCCAAGTAGGACCCTTCTAGAATCTCCAAGTAGGCCTACCATATCATAAAACTTATACCACTTTTATGTATATATGAAAACATGTTAATTTTATAATATTAAATCACAATTTCACTTAAAATACTTAAAATAAATTAGTTTGGAAAATAAAATGCTAAACCCATATGATCATGAAAATGGTTACTTAATGTAAGATTATGTAGCGACGGAATTACGGAATTAGGGTAAAATGATGGAAATGCAAGTAAAGGTGGATGACATTTTCGAGGCCCAATAATAATGTTAAAATTTTAAGTAAAAGGACGAAAATGAAAGATAAAAGAGCATGCCACTTTTACTCATCCTTTACCTTTCATTTTCATCATTTTACTTTAAGAATTTAACATTACCATTAATTAAATAGCATTACTAAGGCTCTCGAGTTGAATATTAGGCTACCTTACTTGTAAATTATTGTTTTCTTTTAAAGATTTATGTTTCGAGAGTCCTTGGTTGCATTGTATGGTACCAAACGTGAACCAACCTTTTCTGGTTCCAAGCCACCATCCACACTGGCTTTGGAGTCAAAACAACTTGATCGATTGGTTCCATCGATTCCAATAACACTGCTTGAGGGCAATTGTGGTTCACAACCTAACAATATTGAGGTAAGCTATTGTGAAGTAACTTCTCAGCAACCATATCTTCTTCTTTTTTTAAAAACGTTTTTACGTTTTGTTTTAGATTAGTTTAACTAACTAGCTTGTTCTTCATTTAATAAATAGTTTATCCTTGGATTTTTAACATTAAAGACACATTTTAACCAAAGAATCAATATGCTTGTTTTAAAGTTTTATTGCAACATATTCTTCACGATATATTGAGCTTTCTGTTGCAGATCTGCATTAACATATTGCTGTAGCATAACAGATTTAGCTGATTTTTCATGGTTCTAAGCAATTCTCAAGTAAGTTTCTTAATTAGAACCTTGTAGGTAGATTTTAATTGAATTTACTTGATTATATCTTGTTTTTGGAGTATAAATATATCATTTTCCAACTCTTGTAATTTTATTTTTATTATTGGAAATTTTATGGGTTCTGCACCCAGTGGAGTTTAACTGCATAACATCAAAAAAAAAAAAAAAAAATCCAACTTGCTGGAAATTGCATTTTGTTGCTGATGTAAGTCATAGGATTGATCCAAAAGGGTCTATATTAAGTCTCCTAGCCTTGCCACCCTAAGATCTTTGATCTAGAGTGCTACGGCACCATTTGCGTGGTTATTTTCCAAGGAAATTGTTGTTGTTCCTACATTTTTCTACAGATTTTACAGCCTACAGTCACATGAAAACAAACATATTAACAAAAGAACCCCTTTAACCAAAGACTTGGTCACAGAAAAAATTACAAATTTGATCAATATAATTTTAGTACCATCATATCAACTATTTAAATTGTTATATCTCTTGAACTTAAATGTCATGCCTTGTTGGTTTAATACTATTTATTGCAGATTTTACATAGTAAACTAGGAGGACAACAATAACTAACTCCTCTATTTCATTCATAGACCCCATATAAGGCACTAATTTTTATTTGGTTGAGTAAAGTTTTCGTAGGTAATCTCCTATAGCCTTTTAGGAGTGAATTAGACTTAAACATGGGGTATTTGGGCTAAGGTGACAGTGGGAAAGTTGTGACGACCTTAGAAACCTTGCTAATTAGATCAATAACATTTTTTGGCACCATTATTTGGGAGAAGGTATTTTTGCCCTGGTTGTATACGAAAACACCCTTGATAATTTTTCTGTCTTTGTACTTTGATGGGATATTATTATCTAGTATTGACTTGCAGGATCTCATCCAATGACTCCATTTGAACCCACTACATGAAAAGGTACAAGACAAGATTGTCAAGCCAAGGCACACTTATTTTCATTCCCAAACTTGAGTTATTTTATCAAAGAATAAAACATAAAGCTAAAGTTAGGGAACTTAACCATAATGCATATTTAAACACATTAGTTGCATTAAAGGATTATTTTTGAACCAGAATCAAGTATAATGGTAACCCCCTAGGCGAACAACCTTTATAAACCATTTAACTTTTCAAATATAGTTCGTCAGCCTCATGATCTCTCTAATTCATTTAAAGAGCTCCCCTCCTTTTGAGGAGATTAGTCCGTAGGAGATAGGGATCATTGGGATGCTTTTGTTACAAGTTTGCAAATTATGAAAATTACTCATTTAGATTGTGTGCTTAAAATTTTTGCTCTCTTTTTGAAAGGTGATGCTTCTAGGTGGTCTAAAATTCTTCCAGATGATAGTATCAACACATACCAACAACCGCATGACAAATTTTTTTATAGATGGTCTGCTAAGAAACCGGATTCGTTCCCCAAGGGTCTCATGTCTCGAATCGGGCAAATCGGACACGATTCGGTCAGATTCATGTCCTTCCAATTGTGTTCAATCAGGACACGATCGTGTCCGGATCGTGTCCTGATCAAACACAATCCTGTCCCGATTCTGGGACACGAATCTCGATAAAGGGACCTCTGCGTGGCTTCAAAAGGCCGATTTGGCCATTCTTTTTGCACAATAACATTCTCTCTTGGATGTGGGTTTGTTGTGGGTGTGTGAGAGCAAGGAGCAAAGGGTGTGGGAGCATTTTCAAGGAGATTCTAGCAACAGGTAAGTGCATTTTCTCTCTATTTTTTTTGCATTTTTATTACAGCAGTTTGCATGTGCATTCCTTTTACAAATTTGTGCATTTTTTGTTTATTTTTTTACAGCATTCATGGCTCAATCAAGGGCAGCAGGGAAGGGGAAAAGGAAGGGGAAGAATGTCCCCATTGGAGATGTCCCTCATGTTCCAATTTCAGCAGGGTCTGCAAGTGTTCCCTCTATTGGAAGTGGGGCTGCAACAACAGTTTCAAATGTTGAGGGAAGACAACAACCTCAAGATAACAAATATCCATTGTGGAAATATGTCACAAGAGAGCAAGGGTCAGGTAACAAGATGAAGGGAGGAGGCAATGTTGCTTGGAAATGCAGTTATTGCAACAATCATTTCATGAGCACATATTACCGTGTGAAATCTCATTTGTTGGCTTTACCAAGTTGTGGAATTGCAGCTTGTACACAAGTGTCTTTAGCAAAGAGGAAAGAAATGGAAAGAGGGTCCAAGCTTGGTGTGGCAAATGTGGCTGCAAAATCTAAAAAAAACAAGAATGATGACCCCCTTCCATTCTTGAGGAAAAGCAGCAACAAATTCCCATTTGAGAGTTCTGGTGGGGGACAAGCAGCAAAAAGAAAGGCAATTGCACTTGGTCCAATGGATAAGATTTTTCGAAAAGAGAAACAGGAAGAGCTTGATCTCACCATTGCATTTTTTTCTATCGGAACTTCATATCCTTTAATGTTGCATGCTCACCTCTATTTATTGAGATGTGTCGATCTCTAACTCAAGGGGCTCCATCAGGGTATGTGCCTCCTGGGTTAGAGAAGCTTAAAGCCACATTGTTGATGAAGGAAAAGAAATTGGTGGACAAAATGCTTGAACCTATTAAATCAGCATGGCCAACATCTGGGGTTGGCATTGTTTCTGATGGATGGACAGATCCAGCACAGCACCCACTTATCAATTTCATGGTGTCTTCATTGAATGGTCAAGTTTTCTTGAAATCAGTCGATGCACTTGGACAATACAAGGATGCACAATATATGTGTGAGTTGTTTAATAAAGTTATTGAATATGTAGGTGTTGATTCTTGTGTGCAAATCATTACAGATAATGCACCTGTTTGCAAGGTTGTTTGTATGATTATGGAAGCTAAATATCCACAAGTATTTTGGACACCTTGCATTGTCCATTCATTGAACTTGGCACATAAATCTATTGCTTCTGATGTGCTTTGGATTGGAAGCATTATTGAGGATGTACAAAATCATAAAATTTCCCTCACTATCTACAAGGAGTACACCAATCTATCATTGTTGAAGATTGTGGATGCACGGTTTGCCTCTTCATTCATCATGTTGAAGAGGTTGAGGGAGGTCAAGACCGCTCTTGGGGCCATGGTTATTTCAGAGTTTTGGTATTTTTGGAGAAAAACATATCAAACAGCCTCAAAAATAGTGAAGGACACAGTGTTAGATGATGCTTGGTGGGAGAGGGTATATCTACTTATTCAGATCATGGACCCTATCATTTATTTGCTTCGATTTGCAAATACAGACCAACCCATCCTAGGAGAGGTTTATGAGGGATGGGATTCCATGATCGAGTATGTGAGGAGCATTATTTTACAAAGTGAGTGCCCCGAGTATGAGACATCATCAGAGGCCTTCTTCACCACCATACAGGATATTCTTGTTAGCAGATGGGACAAGAACTGCATACCTTTACATTGTTTGGCTCACTCATTGAACTCAAAATACTACAGCCACGAGTGGCTAAATGGTGGACCTTCTCGCAAATTCTCTCCTCACATGGATGGTGAAATCTCACAGGGGAGGAAAGATGCATTCAGGCAGATTTTTCAGGATAGAACATCCCTTGATGAGGTGGAGGATGCCTTTGCAGAGTTTTCCATTGGCACCGGTCGATTTGCAGGATATGATGTGATTAGAGACAGGGGAGCTAAGAAGCCCTATTCTTGGTGAGAAACTCATGGGGCATCAAGCCCTCCTCTATAGCAGTTTTCCATGAAGCTCCTCTCTCAAGTGACTTCATCCTCTTGTTGCGAGAGGAATTGGAGCACATATGGGAATTTGTATGGTGTTAAGAAGAGCAGGCTTGAGCAGTCCAGGGCAGAGACAATGGTGTATGTGCACACCAACCTTCGTCTTATTTACAGGCAAAGGGATGAGTGGTTGAAGGGAAAGACAAAGTTGTAGGATGTCTTTCCTGATGATATGGGTTTGGACAACAGTGTTGAGTTGGCATTGACCAACTTGGATCTTATTGAGCCAGTGCTAGAGCCTATCACTTTTGATGATGGTGATACTGTAGAGGGGTCATCCCCCACACCAGCAGATGCGAAGATGGCATTGGATACAAAGGAGGAGGATGCAGCAGAGGAGAGCAGTGGTGACCATGATGATGATTTTGATGAGGATTGATGACTCATGAACTACCTACTGCCTTGAGGTTTGTAATTGTTTTCATTTTGTATTTTCTATTTATATTTTCCATTGGCATTGCTACTACCTATGTAACATTGTACAAATTTTGATTTTGATGACTTAATGAGAAAACTATAGTATCTTGTCCTTCTCCTATTGGATCATTGACAATATATCACAATTGTATTTGTATGCATAATGTTACTTTGTATCTTTGTAAAACTTACAGCTAGATGAAGATCTATGTTTGAATCAATGAATTTGTATGAATTTGTTTAAGAAATATATATATATATAAAATGTGTCCTAACATGTCCTGTTTCGAGGGGTCAACGTGTCTGTGTCTGACACTGGAATCCTTGTGTCCTTCATGTCCCGTGTCCCCGTGTCAGGTGACTTAGATGGTCTGTTAATAAAAATGTTATTTTTTTACAAAATGCATTGACTGAAACTAAACATAAAGAGAAGAAGTTAATAAATGAATTCAATGTTAGGTTTGATAGGGTAGTTCAAGAAATTCTACACACAAACCCCTTAATCAAGTTATTTTAACTTATGCAGAGTGATTATTTTGTTTTCCGTAGGAGACCCATTTTAGACCTCAAAATTCCCATAATGCTTTGTTCTTTGCGTCATTGTTTGGTCACTGATTAGATCCTCCATAACTGTATGTTGGATTTTGGAGCCACCATTGGTCTGATGAGTTTAGAGGTTGCCAAAAAGATGGGATTAAGAACTTCAAGGACATATAGTAATATATGTGCATTTGAATCCATAGAAATCTCATTCATAGGTTTGATCAAGGATTTATAGGTCCACCTTGTGGCACATCTTGATGCGTACCTGAACATGGATATTGTAGTCTTAGATGTTCTTGCGGCATGGGGAATGCTTCTTTATCATAAGTGGATAGCAGATGTAGGAGGCACCACACAAATGGATTTGTCTTATATCACCCTTCCTACTCTGTTTGGTGAAACAATTATGCTCTACCAAGAGGAATTGTAGAAGAACCATGTTCAAGATCTTGAAAATCTAGACAATGAAATTTGATTCTTAGAAGAGAGGATGGGATCTTATACTGTTTTTGTTGTTGATCTTTCCTTTCTATTTTGGATTAGAACATTATATCATTTTTCATCCATCTTGATGCTTTCAAAGTCAAAAAATTGGAGGAATCATCTTGCAGGGTCATTTTTACTAACAGTCCTAGTTTGGAAAATTAGGGGTGGAGAACTTCAAGAGCCATTTTGAGGCCTTAAATGATGATTCGTGTTCTCGGCCTTACTATGGACCTAAATTTTATAATCTACACATTGATACCTTTACAAAAATGCTAGAATCGCCTCAATTGGAGTTTGTATGAGAATGTTATGCCTCCCGGGAGTTGACCTATCATGATTGACCACAATAATTTTAGAGGATACCACAATAGCCTTTGTTACTCACAGAAAAGGGGCTAGCCACATGGGGACTAAGAGGAAGACTCTAGAAGGGTTGAGTTTTAACTCAAGTTGAGGATAGAATGGGTCAAATCTAACAGCTAGTTGGCTATCGGGTTGTGTTATAACCAGGTCACTAGCAGGAAAAAGGGTTTTATTCTATTTGCATGCATTTGTTACATAGTAGAGCAGAGTAGTTGAGTATGGATAGAGAGACAACATAACAAAGGGAGTTTGTGTTTTGTAGTAGCCCACGGGCCATAGGGCTTAGACAACTCCATAAAGAGTGTCTTCTCCTTTGTACTTGCATCATTTCATTTCGGACAAAAGAGAGTAGAGTAGCCTCACCTTCTAGCTTGGTTTCTCCCATAAGGGTTTCCTAGGGCATATCTTGGTGTTCATTATGGTTTGTGAGTGATTGTATTTACATGTTCCCTATTTTCCATGTATTATCTATTGCATGTATAAATAGTAAAATAGTAATAACAAATATGGAATCTAAAAGGAATTAACCCTTCATAATATAGATTTTGGTTTATTTTCACACATATGTTGTAATGAAATGTTTAGTGGAACATCCATGGTTGTTTACAAAACACCCATGAGAGGATGTTGATGGGATCTAGAAGATGAATTTTGATGGATCATTCTCAAAATATGGAAATGGCACTAAAATAGTCTTTACATCTCTAGATCATGAGTTGATTCACCTTACATATCACTTGGAGTTTGAAGCAACTGATCATGTGGTGGAGTATGAAGCTTTGTTGTTAGGATTATTCATTGCTAGAGATTTTGCGATTGAATGTTTGAGAGTTATAGGAGATTCAAACTTGATAGTATGTGAAGTGAAAGGCCTGCATGCCTATAAGAATGAAAGGCTGAAAAGATAATGCAAGTAGTCCTTGGTGTGATTGATGTATTTGAAGCTTTTGGGCTAAAAGTGATGCCCAGGTCAATGAATGTGGCAATTGTTTCATTAGCAATAACAACTTCTATTTCGCAACCTTGCTCAAAACAGGAACAAGGTGGGTGACTACAGATTATCTATAGGCCGTCCATTCTTGATAATGTAGAAAACTAGTAGGTTTTTGAAGATGATGATCAAAATGTCAAGTTTCCCAATAGTATAAAAGAGTTTGATGGAAATGAGTCTAATTTAAGAGAAGAAGATTCTATTGAACAAATGCCCTTTAATAAGATTCCCTTAGGTCTCGTACCATTGGAAGCATCTTCCAAGTGAGATGATGCTTTGAAGGGGAAAATAGATATGATTAGCCCTGAAGAGTCTAAAGAAAATTGTAACAAGAGCTTATCCAAACATTATAAAGATAAGAAAGAACATTACTCCTAAAGAAAAGTAAAAGATTAGAAAGTTACTTACAGAGCATAGGGATGTGTTTGTTGGTCATATGATGACCTCAGTGCATATAGAGGTGACGTTATCCAACAGAACATCATTCTAACAAAAAATTCCAAGCCCTTTAGGCACGCTACGGAAAAGCAATCATAAGTTGGCAGCTCTAGTTAAGCAAGAGCTTGAAAGGTTACTTGAACTAGGAATTATTGCCCCTACAAGACACATTAGTTAGTTGTCAAATATTATAGTAGTTAGGAGGAAGTCAAGACAAATCCACATGTGCGAATTTCAAAAACCTTAATGTGGCCTCGATCAAGGACAACCATCCATTTCCCAACATGTAAATATTACTGCAACAAATTATGAGATTCGAGATGATGTCTTTACTCGACGATTTCTCAGGATAAAATCAAGTTCTAGTGAAAGAGGTGGACAAAGTGAAAATGACATTTACAACCTGTTAAATTTGGAAACTAGGGCCAAATTCCACCTTGGGACGGCTCATTTGATGGAGATGATGATTGCATTAGATTCCTCTTTTTGAGAGGTCCAAGATTTTTCTAAATATCATCTCATTCGGACAAGCAGAAGTGTAATTTTGAATTTATTCTCTCACATGTGCAAATTGTTCAAGTCGACCTTAGCTTAATGTAGGCTCAAGAAGCCCAATGGATGTGTCTTTTCACCCTCAACGAATTGTATAAATAGGAATCACCTCTCACCTCATTTAGACATCATTCAATCACACATTCTCATTTCTCTTCATCAGATTGGTTCGTACAACTTGGGCAGCCTCTCTCTCTCTCTCTCTCACGTATGGCTAGGAAGACAGATTTTCTGGGCTAAATCACATAACCAAATTTCACACATTTTGACCAACGTTGACCAAGGTTCTTTTGACCAAATTTGACTGCAGTTTTGAGGGCAGAATTCTGTTTTCTCTAGGCCGCATTGACTAGCACGAAAACCGAGAAATTTTGGGCATGTTGACCAGTGTTGACTTCAGAGTTCATTGTAGTTTGACTATAGAAAATTGCAATAGATTTTCTCTCTCCTTTGACCGAGTTTGACCAAGCTATTTTGAGATGCATTTGACCTCTTGTTCAAGCCGAGTTTGACCAAGGAAGACCGAGTTGCATTAAGGAAGGATGGTTGTTGTTTTGACCAGTGTTGACTTTCTGGTTAGGACTGAATTTTGACTACAGTTGACTACAAAATTTGACAGGGTTGATTTGACTGTGTATTGGGCAAGTGAATTTGATTTATGTACTCTCTCTCTTTGTTGAATTATTGAATATTAATAAGAAGAATTGATCAAAGGGTTTTCCCAAAATTGGGGTTTTTCCCTGGCATCCGCCAAATCCAGTGTTCTCTTTTCTTGGCTTGTCTTCTGCATTTTGTTTTATTTTCTACCTGCATTTACTGTCAATGTGATTAAGTTAATGTGATTGCTACTAGAAATGATTGGAAATCGTCACTGGGCTGCTAAAGGAACATTGAAGTAAATTGTGCTAAGCATAGAGCATACCATTCTTAACTAAAATTAACATGGTTTTAAAGCTCGGGTGAAGGAAAAGCCCAAGCAAGAGAGAGAAAAGCAATCACAAAGATCTGTTGGACAAGGACTAACCTGCAATGGCTTCTTCTTCATCTTACTTCAAAACTGAGGATAAGCTCAATAATAAGTCTGACTATCATGCATGGAAGATGTCTTTGGACACGACTTTGGAAGAAAATGATGTCATGGATTATGTGTAGGGAAAAGTTGTGGAGCCTCCTTCAAATGCTTCGGCTGCTGCTAAAACAAAGTACAAGAAAGGTGAGGTCAAAGCTAAGAAGATCATCAAGGAATCCATTCAAAAACATTTGGTTTCCTACATTTCTGATTTGGGCACATCTAAGGAGATGTATGACAAGTTGTTGGTTGGGATGTTTAAAGCGAACAATGCAAACCAAATACTCTTTCTCAAGAACAAGCTGAGTAACATCAAGATGGATAGAGGGGAGTCTATCCAATCCTACTTCATGAGGATTACCGAAATCAAGAATGATCTTCTATCTATTGGAGAAGTTGTTGACAGAGAACTCACTCCTATTGCCCTTGGAGGTCTCCCCCGAGCATGGGGTGTTGAAAAGTGTAACTAGGATCGATCTTCATATTGACTATGTAATTATGGATTTATGTAAAGAAGAAGACAAAGATAATAAAATGTATCTTGTTATACTTGCTTCGTGGGTTTCATGAGCAAGATTTTATTATAGGTTAATAGACTTCTTCTTGATGTCTATTAGGATTTTGTCTTCTAGGACTAAATATAATTAGGTGTCATATGCATGAAGAATCTAGTCTAAATGCTCCAAGACCTTGTCATAGAAACCATGGAAGAATAGCTTATGTCAGCCGTCAAATCTACACTGAAAGATAAGCCCAAATAATGTGTTAAAGTCGGCCTATTTGTTGTGAGTAAGTCGCCCTACAACTTGGTGTAAGGTCAGCCTAAAGACATGTCAAAGAATAGTATAAATACTCCTCTTTTGTGCCTCATTCTACACAGAAAAATTTCGGACAGCTCTGAAGAAATCACAAAAAAATTGCGGATTTTCTGAGGATTACAGAGGTAATTAAAGGTGCAAACTTCAAGAATCTAAGTGCAGATTTCATAGGTATAAAGGTGCGGTTTTCAGAGACTATTGTCGCATAAAGGAAACGTGGAATATGTGTTAATAAGTCTGAAGAAAAGGATGTGTATCAGCCAATAGAAGTTGCGGACTCCAAGAACAAGTAAATCTAATATATATACATTTGGTCAAGGGTCTGTTCTCTCCTTGCATAATCTAGGAAGGTTGAAGGTGTTCACAGCGTGAAGGAGAACTTCTACAAGTTCGGTCTTGGGCTACTATATCTCTCATCTAAATAGAAAGTTTGAGATACATCTGAAAGGTTCGGTGCAGAAGTATATATATCTCTATTTTGGATATCAATCGCGACAAGAAGGAGCGAAGAAGGAACCTAGTTGGAGTTAAGGTAAAGCTGAGAAGTAGAAGGAGAATCCAAGGACTTAAAGACCGAGTTCTCTAATGTTGATGCAGATCAGTGCACGCTGTTGAAAGAAAAGTTCAGCGTTGGAAGAAGACTTAGAAGCAGTGACAAGGTCTTGGAGGCATTCATATGTCAAAGGTTCGAGTCTTGGTTATGGTACTTGTCATTTGACGATCTATAAGAATAATTTCTTATGGGTTTTCCTCTCCAAGAGGGAGAGGTTTTTGCCCTGGCTCAAGGAGCCTAATTGTGTGTTTCTTGTATTTTGGTAATTGACTTGATGAAAGATTAAATAAGTTAAGAAGTAAGCTCACAAGTAATTATCAAGTAAGAGAACTTGAATTAATCACCCTCCCTCCAAATTCTCAACATGGTATCAGAGCTAAGGTGTTGAACTCAAGGGCTACTTGACAAAGAGACACTCCAGGAAGCAAAAATCAAAGTTTGGGTGAAAAGTCAAATCAGTTTGCAAGGAAGACTCTCAAGCTATTTTCGAGAAAGATCTTCATCTCATTCAAAGTATCAACTTTTCAAGAAAATAATCTTTGCCATCAAAGATTTACATTCAAGACATTGTTAGAAGAGGACATCATCTTTTGAAGATATCCTTTACCATCAAGGATCCAAGATCACCTAGATTGCAGACTTCTATCTTAGAAGAAGCTCCTAACTTCTTCGACATCATCAAGGAAGTTGCAAGCCACTCTACTCAAGTAAGTATCTGTGACCTTACTTAAATATGTCAAGATGACTTATTGTAAAGAGGGCAACAAGTTGATTGGGTCATCAAACTTTACTGCATGGAAGAAGATGACATATATGAATTTAATTGAAGACGAAGTTATGGACTACATCGAAGGATCAACAATTCAACCACCAAAAGAAGATGCTCCAGCTCATGCCAAGTACATGAAGAGAGAAATCAGAGCCCAGAGGATTCTCATAGAATCCATTAAGGACTCACTCATTCCCTATGTATCAAAACTAAAGTCTGCGAAAGAAATATATGAGAAACTGGTGGAGCTATTCTCTGTGAGTACTACAAAAGAAGCAACCTCTCTGAGACAAGAACTATATAAAATGAAATTGTCAATGGAAGAAGGAATCACTCCATACTTTATGAGGATTTCTGAAATAAGAGATCAACTGCAGGAACTGGGAGAAGTAATGTCTAACACCGAGATGACTACAGTAGTGTTGAATTCTCTACCACAAGAATGGGGAAGCTTCACTTCCAGTTTATACGGGAAGAAAGAAGCCACACCATTCCATGATTTATGGTCTCTATGTAAAATAGAGGAAACAAGATTGAAAACCAAAGCTAATATAGGATCAAATGAAGGGAATCAAGCCTTTGCAGCCATATCCAGGAAGAAAGGAAGATTCGGTAAATTTGGTCCTCGGAATAAAAGAAGAAATATGGACAAAGTACGATGCTTTGGATGTAATGAACTTGGGCATTATAAAAGAGATTGTCCTAAAACTGAAAAGGACAAGAGGAAAAGAGAAGCCCAGATCTCATATATGAGGGAAGAACCTGATGCAAAGAAATCTACGAAAGAAGAAGCGAGGGATCTCTACTATGATTGAGATCATCTTCTCCTTTAAGTGATTTATGTTGATTGTAAAATAGTATGTTAGGAAGCAATGTATATTGATGGCATCATGATGAAAGCAGGGTAGGAGCTCCTGGTGAAACAGCTTCGGGAAAACCTCTTTGATAACATTATTGATGGAAGGTAGTCATCAAGATCAAGGGTCATCATGGAAACTGGTGCTGACATTTTCTAATGGAGTTCTCTATGAATTCGCTGATTAGAAAGAAAGCAAAATGGTTTCATCAAGAATTCTATGCTATAGAATTCTGGGTGTGATCACATATTGATGAAGCGGGTCAAGGGAATTAAACTCTTCATTCTAGTGAAATTGCTACAGGATGACTCAAAGGAAAAAGGTATGAGGTATATATATATATATGATCTATGAAGGAGGATCTCTCTCAGTGCACTGACAGATGAAATCAACATAATATATCCCCATGTTGAATATGAACAAGGAACTGTAAATTGGAAGTTCCTGGGAATGAAGATGTGCAAAAAGAAAGAGATCATGAAGTGCAACCATGTCTAGAGGTTGTTATCATCCAAAAGCCAAGAAGATGTGACTAGAATATCTCCTGGGAGGATATGTATACTCTGATAGAACTCTGGTAAAGAAGAAGAACCTTGACAAAACATATCATTAGGAGATGTGTCAATCTGAATAAAGGATGTCGATGCCTACAGGAAGATGTCATGGTGAAAGATCATCACTGAGGTAACTTTTGTTTTAAAAGTTCATATGTATATTTTTATCTGGATAAATTTGTGCAGGGCTGTTAATCATGAGAAAGGATGTAAGATCCTTGGAGATGATTCGAAAGCAACATGGCATAAAAGGTGGACCAAATAAGAAAGAACAGATGAATCACTTTCTGGTAAATGGCATGACTCATGAATGAAAGTGATGGATGATATGTGCCCTATGGAGCTAAAGTTGAAGATTCCTCAATATCAAAATCCATGACATCGAGGGGAGGAATTCTTCATGAGCGAGTGGGTGTCTCACCATTGTTGTTGCAGGTCCCTGATTGAGAGGGAGTCTGGTGATCAATTTCTTACTTGGAAGAAACTAGGGAATTCCTAAGAATGAGCTTAGGTCCATTCCTTATATAAGAATGAGAACATTCCCTTGTGGAATGGGTCCTCCCTGGCTGAGAGGGAGAGATAGACACATCATTCTAGTCTTCACTTGAGAACACAGAATGAAGGATTGGGTAATCATCTGGCATTCGATACTCTTTGAGAATGTGTTAGGGCATTCAAGATAAGAGTAGTCAAGGACCGATATTCTTTGAGGGCTAGCTACCCAAGAGAAGAATAGTCCAAGAAGGTCATACTTTGGGAACACCCAGGTGGAGTATGTACCTTGGAGAGACAATGACTATGGTGTTTATAAGTCATGTGTCTCACCAGTATTGTAGCCCATTGTCTCATTGAGAGATGGAGTTGTTAGTCAAGGCCTTGCACTAGGGCAATGTTGGTTGATATGATGCTATACAGATGTGATTACCAATCCAATTCTTCTTATGAGATTCTTCAATTTGAAAGTGACCATGTACCTATATGAATACCTCCCTAGTTAAGAGGGAGTGTTGAAAAGTGTGACTAGGATCGGTCTTCAAATTGACTATGTAATTATGGATTTATGTAAGAAGAAGACAAAGATAATAAAATATATCTTGTTGTACTTGCTTCATGGGTTTCATGAGCAAGATTTTATTATAGGTTAATAGACTTCTTCTTGATGTCTATTAAGATTTTGTCTTCTAGGAATAAATACAATTAGGTGTCATATGCATGAAGAATCTAGTCTAAATGCTCCAAGACCTTGTCAAAGAAACCATGGAAGAATAGCTTATGTCAGCCCTCAAATCTACGCTGAAAGATAAGCTCAAATACTGTGTTAAAGTCGGCGTTTTTGCTGTGAGGAAGTCAGCCTACAAATTGGTGTAAGGTCGACCTAAAGACATGTCAAAGAACAATATAAATACTCCTCTTAAGCGGCTCATTCTACACAGAAAATTTTCGGACAACTCTGAAGCAATCACAGAAAAATTGCGGATTTTTCTGAGGATTACAGAGGTAATTAAAAGCGCAGATTTCAGGAATCTAAGTGCGGATTTCAGAGGTATAAAGGTGCGGTTTTCAGAGACTGTTGCAGTGTAAAGGAAACCTGGAATATGTGCTAATAAGTCTGAAGAAAAGGATGTGTATCAGCCAATAGAAGTTGCGGACTCCAGGAACAAGTAAATCTGATATATATGCATCTGGTCAAGGGTTTGTTCTCTCCTCACATAATCTAGGAAGGTTGAAGGTGTTCATAGTGTGAAGGAGAACTTCTACAAGTTCGATCTTGGGCTACTATATCTCTCATCTAAATAGAAAGGTTGAGATACATCTGAAAGGTTCGGTACAGAAGTATATATATCTTTGTTTTGGATATCAATCGAGACAAGAAGGAGCCAAGAAGGAACCTCGATGGAGTTAAGGTAAAGTTGAGAAGTAAAAGGAGAAGCCAAGGACTTAGAGACCGAGTTCTCTAATGTTGATGCAGGTCAGTGCACGTTGGTGAAGGAAAAGATCAGTGCTGGAAGAAGACTTAGAAGCGGTGACAAAGTCTTGAAGGCATTCATAGTTCAAAGGTCTGAGTCTTGGTTATGGTACTTGTCATTTGAAGATCTATAAGAAGAATTTCTTAAGGGTTTTCCTCTCCAAGAGGGAGAGGTTTTTTCCCTGTCTCAAGGAGCCTAATTGTGTGTTTCTTGTATTTTGGTAATTGACTTGATGAAAGATTAAATAAGTTAAGAAGTAAGCTCACAAGCAATTATCAAGTATGATAATTTGAATTAATCACCCTCCCTCCAAATTCTCAACATGGGGTGTGTTTAACACCACTATCCTTAACAATGACAACATTCCTGGTTTCAATGAATTGTTGACTAGATGCACTCAAGAAGAGACAAGGATGATGTACAGAGATAAGCCTTCAAATGGAAATGAGCCCACTGCATTCTCCACTCATGCTAAGAGGAAGAACAATGTTGGTCCAAAGAGTCAAGGTCAAGGAACACAGGGATTCAAAGAAGGAAGAAGAAAGGGAAGATGCTTCAATTGTAACAGGTTTGGCCACTATGCTAGAGAGTGTCCTCATAATAAGGATACACCACAGGATGATGACAACAACAACAACCACAACAATTGCAAGGGCAATGGCGATAAAAGGAATATCAGGTTCAACAACAAAGGAAAGAGGAATGCTCCCGCTCCACGATATGGAAATGGTCGACCTCCCAAAAGGTCGAGAAACTCCAGGAATGAGGAAACTAATGTTGTATAAAAGCAAAAGGAATTTTATCTTATTTCTACCCTCACTACTGCCTCTCCTCCAAACACTTTGGATAATTGGTTAATTGATAGTGGTGCGTCAAGGCACTTCTCTGGGTACAAGGAGGCCCTCTCAAATTTGATTGAAAAGAAGACTAATTTGGAAATCATACTTGAAGACAATGCCACCTACCCCGTGAAAGGGATAGGGACTGTTACTCTCCATTTGAATCAAGGTCAAACTCTTCATCTACAATTATGTGCCTAATTTGAAAAAGAACCTAGTATCTATTTCTATGATGGAAGACAAAGGCTTCAAGGTAGCATTCGTTGATGGGAAGATACATATTTGGCAAAGGAACTAGAAAGATGCATTTACACTTGGATTTAGGGTTGAAGGTCTCTATCAGGTTGGAGGAAGTCCTTTGGGAGATATGACTTGCGACACTTCTCTTTAATCTGAATTATGGCACCGGAGGTTTGCTCACCTGCATTATAAAGTCTTACCTGATACAAGGAAGATGGTCACAAGTATGCTCAAATTCGAGGTAGATCATGAAGGTGTTTGTCAAGGTTGTGCAACTAGAAAACATACAAGGGGACCTTTCCCTTCAAGTGAAAGTAAAACCACCGGCATTCTTCAATTGGTCCATTCTGATTTATCTGGTACGTTGCCCGTAACATCTTTGGGAGGATACTTGTACTATGCTATTTTTGTGGATGACTTCTCTCACAAAACATGGATCTATTTTTGAAGAAGAAGGACGAAGTGTTCAAATGGTTCCGCTCTTTCAAAGCCTTGGTTGAAAATCAAATAGGGAAGAAGATCAAAATATTGAGGACTGATAATGGAACATAATATCAGTCAAATGAATTTAATGACTATTGTAGAGAAGTTGGCATTAAGAGGGAGACCACTACTACATATACTCCTGAGAAAAATGGAGTTGCCAAAAGGAAGAATCGATCAATTATAGAAGCTACCTGTGTTATGCTTCATGACCAAGGCTTACCGAAGTTCTTATGGGGAGAAGCTGCAAACACTGCCATGTACGTTCAAAATAGATGCCCACATCAACCATTGGACTTCAAGATGCCTGAAGAAGTTTTCACCGGTAAGGAACCTGATGATTCTCATTTTAGAATTTTTGGTTGTCCCGTATATTTTCATGACCCAAAAGAGAAAAGAAACAAGCTAGATGCATCTGGGAAGAAAGGAACATTGGTGGACTGCAGTGAATCTTCAAAAGCATATAGAATCTATGTGCCTGGTCAAAGGGAAGTGGAAATAAGTCATGATGTCACCTTCGATGAAAATTTTGCCCTTGGGAAAGTCAGAGATCTTCATATCCCAAGGAAGGACAATGATGATGATGCAGGAAAGAAGGATGAATCTCTGACAGAGGAACCAATGCTCGATGTTGAAGTTTTGATGGATCCCATTGATCCACTTCCTGGTGAGCCCTCTACCTCAAGAAAAAGACCCTTGTGGCTCAAAGACACTCTCAAAGATGTTGAAAGACATGTTGCACCGAGGGGGACATTTCGTGAAAGTAAGATGTTGAAGAGTTACCAAGGGTACTTAGTTGCTATGAGTACCATTGTTCAATCTGAGCCATTTACATTCGAAGAAGTCGTGAAGCACCAAGTATGGAATGATGTGATGAATGAGGAATATGAATCGATCATGAAGAATGATGTCTGGGATGTGGTTCCTAGACGTAAGGACAAGTCTGTGGTCACTTCAAAATGGCTTTACAAAATCAAACATGAAGTTGATGGAAGTGTTGAGAAGTTCAAGGCCAGGTTCGTTGCTCGAGGCTTCTTTCAAAAGGAAGGAGTGGACTATGACAAGATATTTGCACTAGTTGCTCAATACACCACTATATGATCCATCATTGCTCTCACTACCTCTGGAGGATGGAGCCTACACCAAATGGATGTCAAAAATGCCTTCTTTCATGGCTCGCCTAAGGAGGAAGTCTACGTAGAGCAACCCGAGGGGTTCGGAGTTCAAGGTCGAAAGACACATGTATGCAGGTTGAAGAAAGCCCTCTATGGATTGAAGCAAGCCCCCAGGGCTTGGTATGCGAGGATTGATAGTTATCTTATGAAGCTAGGATTTACAAGGAGCGAAGCTGACCCGAACCTATACTTCAAGGTTGAAAAGGATAGGCCTCTCATTCTAGTATTTTATGTGGATGATTTCTTTTTGACAGGTGCGAACCCTCTAATTTATCAAAGCATGAGGGAGTTGGCTTCTGAATTCGAGATGAAGGACCTAGGGTTGATGCACTACTTCCTAGGGCTTGGAGGTCTGGCAAAATCTAGGTGAGATTTTCCTTTCTCGAGGAAAATACATTATTAAACTACTTGAGAGATGTGGGAAGGTGGATTGCAAGTCTATGTCTACTCCGATGGAACTCAACTTCAAGAAGTTATGTGGAAGTGTTGTTGGGCCCGATTTGGCAAATCCTTCTGAGTATCGACAACTTGTGGAGGCCCTGATGTTCTTGGTAAAATCCTGTCCCGACATATGCTTCGTTGTGAATACACCAAGTCAATTTCTGATCGAGCCTCATCACATTCATTGGATTGCTACCAAGAATCTCTTGAGATATCTCTGTGGCACAATCAACTATGGTTTGAGATACACTGTCGAGAATTTGAGGCTACATGGATATACTAATGTTGAGTCTGACTAGGCAGGCAGTGTGGTGGATCGTAAGAGAACATTTAGGTGTTGCTTCTCATTGGGATCTGCTTCGATATCTTGGATGAGCAGGAAGCAGAAATCAGTTGCTTTAAGCACCACAGAGACCGAATACATTGTTGCTAGTATGGTCTGTTGTGAAGTTGTTTGGCTGAGGAAGCTCTTTAGTGAGCTATTTGAGCATGTGTTGGATACCACCATGATCTACTGTGACAACCAAAGTGGGAATTGCCTTTCAGAGAATCTCATGTTCCACAACTGCTCCAAGCATATTGATATTAGGTACCACTTTATTTGGGATATGGTACAACGGGGAGCAATAAGGCTCCATCACATTAGGTCTGATGAGCAGGTTGCAGACATTCTCACGAAGCCCTTCTGGAAGGTCAAATTCTTAACCTTCCGTCAGAGACTTGGAGTGGTGGAAAGTCCCCCCTATGAGGGTCCTGCATGAGTGGGACACGGAGCTCTGGAAGCTCCTGGGGACTTGGGGTACTTCTTGGAGCTATGAGAGACCATAGGGGGAGTGGTTCACCTTCCCTTAGTGGTGCGCTATGTACAGGGTGAGTGGTTCACCTTCCCCTATGATACCCCATGATGGTTGACATGTGTGTAGAGTGAGTGGTTCACCTTCCCCTACAATTGCGGACACATGTATGTAGGGTGAGTGGTTCACCTTCTCCTATGGTATATGAGCAGGATGAGTGGTTCACCTTCTCCTGCTGATGCCCCAACATACATCCTACCCATGTAGTCTGAGACTCGTGGGAAGTATCTCTCATCTGGCGAATGAGTTGGGAAACCAGGATAGGGACCATAGCACTATCGATGGACGCATCGTTTACTGTCGTACTATCTATGTCTAGGATGCATGGTGTTCAACAACTTGATCTGGGATCACTTGAGGTTCTACCTCTGGACTGACTTGTGTCAGTGGAGAGTGGCAAGGTCTTGTGACTCACTCTCGATCAATTCTTCTTCATTATTACTTCATGATTCAGCAGAGATGACAAAGATGGTACATGATGACAGGATGGCATGATGATCAATGACAGCAGTTGGATTGGTGTAAATTTTTGTAGATGTTCTATGCTTGATGCAACTTTACTTTTTATCCCCAATATCAGACAGCAATCACATAAACAAGAAAGTAAAATGTTGATAGAACATACCAGTAGATCGACAGAAGACAAACCAAAAATATGTGTGTTGGTGCGTTATGGCGGTCAATAGGATGCTTCAACCAGCAAAGTCTGAATACGGTCAGCCAACCAGAAGTGTCACACAACCCTCTCGGACAACAATATCAGTCAACCCAAAGTCAACAAAAGTCAACAGTCAATAGTCAACGCAAAACAGCAGCAGCAAAAAGTCAATGCAGCTCGGTCAAAGTCAACGCCCAACCTCGATTTTTGTGCCAATAAATGCGAACTGCAAAAATTGGAATTCTGAGACAGATTTGGGTCAGTTTGACCATGCGTTGACCAAAGTCAACGTTGATCAACTTTGCGCTGAAAAACCCTAGGTCAGAAAAACAGAAATCTTCTTGCTGTGTTTTCCCACGTGTAAGGAGAAGAGACTCCAATATATGATCGAACCAATCAGATGAGGAGAGAGAATGTGATGTGATGGATGAGTGAAAATGACCTCCAACGTTGACCTATTTATATCCATCAGTGAGGGTGTGTGACACAACCGCTGGTGCTTCAAGCCTACATTTCATTTCAGGCCGACCTGCACATATTTTGAATAAATTCAAAATAAATGTTTTGCTCATCGGATCAAGATGATCTTTAGATCAATCTTGCACCTCTCCGAAAGAGGAATCCAATAAAAATATTGGCATCTTCATCTAAGCATCACAACATGGAGTTTGGACCTAGTTGTCCAAAATTAACACTCCCTCTCACCTAGGGAGAACTCCATCCACCTGTGCCATCCAAACATCGTGCGTCATCCCGCCGTAACTTGCTTTGTTGGCTTCTTTATTTCAGAACAAAAGTGGGTCAGTCACAAAGACATCATTCCCGGCTGACAAATTCAGCCCAGAGGTCCGAAACCTCTATAGGACTCAAAGAGTCACATATTAACCCAAAGTTGGTTTATCTGACCCAAAGTCAGTAGGAGGTCTGAAACCTCACTAGACTTGATCCCAGATCAAGTGGTTGGACACGTACCATCCTAAACATAGAGAGTACGGAAATCTCTGATGCATCCATCAATCTTTGCTACTGGTCTAGAGCTTTTCCCACCTCACTGGCCAAATGAGAGGTACTTCCCATGAGTCCGAGACTCAATGGGTAGGATGCATACGGGGCACAGATCATGAGAGGTGAACCAACTCAACATCATAACAGTGGGCAGAAGCACCACAAGGTTCGACAAGCCTAGCCTCGTGTGTGCTTATATCTCCGAGAAGCTATCCCCAAAGCCCCCCAGAGCTCCTAGAGCTCATCGTCCAACAAGACCCTCAGCATAGGGTCGTTCCACAATTCCAAGATTCTCACTGAAGGTTAGGAACTTGACCTTCCCCAAGGGCTTTGTGAGAATATCCGCAACCTCCTCATCAGTTCCTATATGATCGAGCCTTATGGCACCTCGTTGTACCATATCCCGAATAAAGTGGTACCTGATATCAATATGCTTGGATCGATCGTGGAACACGAGATTCTCAGACAACCAAATCCCACTCTGATTACCATAAAGTATCACGGTGGTATCTAGCACATGCCCGAACAGCTCACTGAAGAGCTTTCGCAACCAAACTGCTTCACAATAGGCCATACTTGCTGCAATGTCTTCGGCCTCCGCGATGCTCAAAGCCACCGACTTCTGCTTCTTGCTCATCCATGATATCGAAGCAGATCCAAGTGTGAAGCAGCATCCCGATGTGCTCTTAGGATCCACCACACTACCAGCCCAATCGTCATCAGTATATCCATGGAGTGTCACGCTTCCGGCAGTGTATCTCAGCCCATGGTTTATCGTGCCCCGAAGATATCTCGACAGATTCTTGGCACCAACCCAATGAATGTGATGAGGATCAACCATGTGTTGACTCAAAGTGTTCACTGCAAAACATACGTCCGGACGGGTGTTCACTAAGAACATCAGGGCCCCTACAAGTTCACAATACTCAGTAGGATTTGCTAGCATAGGCCTAGTAGCATTGCCACTCAACTTCTTAAAGTTGAGCTCCATCGGTGTCGACACGGACTTACAGTCCACCATTCCAAATCTTTTTAGAAGCTTCACAATAAATTTTCCTTGAGAAAGGAAAATCTCGCCAGGTCTCTGCCAGACCTCCAGGCCTAAGAAGTAATGCATCAGTCCTAGGTCCTTCATCTCGAACTCAGCAGTGAGCTCCCTCTTGCACTGATGAATGAGAGGGTCAGCACCTGTCAGGAAGAGGTCGTCCACATACAGCACCACAATGAGAAGCTTTTCTCTATCAACCTTGAAGTAAAGGTTCGAATTAGCATTACTACGAGTGAAGCGCAGCTTCATCAGGTAGCTATCTATCCTCTCGTACCAAGCTCTGGGTGCTCGCTTCAACACATAGGGGGCTTTCTTCAACCTGCAAACATGGGTGTCCCAATCCTGGACTTCAAACCCCAAAGGTTGCTCCACATACACCTCTTCCTTTATCGCACCATGCAGAAATGTGATCTTCACATCCATCTGATGAAGATTCCATCCTTGCGTAGCAACAAGGGCTATGATAGATCGGATGGTGGTATATCGGGCCACAGGTGCAAATATCTCATCATAGTCTACGCCTTCCTTTTGAGAGAAGCCACGAGCAACAAATCTTGCCTTGAACTTTTCAGCACTACCATTAGATCCATGCTTGATCTTATAGAGCCATTTCGAGGTGACAACTGCTTTGTCCTCTGGTCTCGGAACCACATCCCAGACACCATTCTTCATAATGGACTCATATTCTTCATGCATAGCATCCTTCCAAACTTGATGCTTTATGGCTTCTTCAAAAGATCCAAGCTCAGACTATACGATTGTACTCATGGCTGCTAGATACCCTTGGTATCTATTCGGCTTCTTGCTTTTTCATGGAATGTCCCCCTTGGGGCATATGATTCTCAGCATCCTTGAGAGTGTCCCTGAGCCATGATGGTATTTTCCTTATTGAAGGAGGTGGATCAATAGGGTCCATCGGTCCTTCAACATCGGGCATCGTCTCATCCTTCGGCTCTTCTTGATTTCCATGCCTTGCTTCATGATCTTCCTCAGATCCTGGAAGATTGATTACTTTCCGCAGGGAAGCATCTTCGTCAAGGGTAACATCGTGGCATATCTCCACTTCCCTTTGACCAGGCACATAGACTCTATAGGCCTTTGAAGTTTCGGTATAGCCCACGAACATTCCCTTCTTTCCAAAAGCATCCAGCTTCTTCCTCTTCTCCTTCGGCACATGAAAATAAACAGGACATCCAAAAACTCTAAAATGTGAGACGTCGGGTTTCTTACCAGAGAAAACCTCTTCGAGAGTTTTGGAGTCCATAGCAGAATGCGGATATTGATTTTGTATGTACACAGCAGTGTTCACAGCTTCTCCCCACAGAAACTTCGGAAGACCTTGGTCACATAGCATGGCACGGACAGCTTCCACAATGGTCCTGTTCTTTCTTTCAGCAACGCCATTCTGCCCAGGAGTATAGACAGTTGTGGTCTCCCTCTTGATGCCAGCTTCTCTGCAAAAGTTCTTGAACTCGTTCGTCTCAAATTTAGTGCCATTATCCTTCTTCTTCAAGAAGTATATCTAGGTTTTGCGAGAGAAGTCATCTATGAACGTCATATAATAAGAACATCCTCCCAAGGATGCCATGGGCAGCATACCAGACAGATCATAATGTATTAGTTGCAAGAAATCAGATGTCTTTGCGACACTTGAGGGGAAAGGTCCCCTTGTATGCTTTCCTTCAGCACAGCCCTGACATACACCTTCATGATCATTTGTGAACTCGGGCATCCCTATCACCACCTTCCTTGCTTCGAGAAGGGCTTTGTAGTGAAGGTGTCCAAACCTTCGGTGCCATAGTTTAGTCTGTCGGATAGCATCGCATGTCATCACTCCCAGTGTACTTCCTCCAACCTGTTAGAGTGTATCAACTCTAATGAATGCACCTTCCCATCAATGAATGCCACATTGAAACCTTTGTCTTCCATGGCTGAAACAGACACAAGGTTCTTCTTCAAATCAGGTACATATAGTACATCTTGCAGGCGGAGGACTTGACCTTGAGACAAGTGGAGGGTCACAGTCCATGTCCCTTTCACGGGATATGTAGCATTATCTCCAAGGGTAATTTTTAGATTAACATCCTTCTCAACCATGTCAGAAAGTGCTTCCTTTAACCGAGTGATGTGTCTTGAGGCACCACTATCTATCAACCAGACATCCATAGTGTCGGGTCAAGATGCAGCAGAGAGGGCAGATACAAGAATGAATTCATTTCTTTTATCATCAACAACATTTGATTGCTCATACCTGAAATTTCTTGACTTTTTAAAAGGTTTTCCATTTCCACAAGAGGAAGCCTTCCTCTTTCCTTTGAACCTGTTGTTCCTTTGATTGCCATTCCTCTAGTTGTTGTTGTTGTCATCATCATCAGGAGAATCCTTCTTGTCAGGGCATTCTCTAGCATAGTGACCAGGCTTGTGACAAGTGTAACATTTACCTTTCTTCCCTTGGGCCCCTGCTCTTCCTTTGTTCCCTGGACCACCAAAGTTCTTCTTCTTAGCACGAGCAGTGAAGCCAGCATTTCCTTCATTTTCATATTCCTTCATCCTTGTCTCTTCTTGTACGCATCTCGATAGTACTTCATCAAAATCAGGGATGACATTGTTATTTAGAATGGTAGTATTGAATACATCCCATTCAGACCTCCAAGTGCAGTGAGAACCATCTCTGGATCAGCTATTGTCTCCCCAATAGCCAAAAGATTATTCCTAATTTCGGTCAGCTTCAGAAAATATGATTCGACGAATTCATCCCTACCTTTCTTTAGATTCTTTAGTTGATTCTTAAAGAATAGGACTTGATTTGCATTGTTGGCCTTGAACATGTTGACCAACTTATCATACATCTCCTTGGATGTGCCCAGCTCAGAGATGTAGGCAACCAGACTCTTATGAATTGAGTCCCTAATCATCAGCTTTTCTTTTATTTCCCCTTTCTTATACTTTGACTTGGTGGCAACAGGTGCAGTGGATGAAGGCTCTTGGATTTTACCCAGCACATAGTCCATGACATCTTGGTCTTCCAACATAAGATCCAATGTCATCTTCCAGGCATGGAAGTCTTCCTTCCCAGTCAATTTGTCATCAGCTTTAAAGCCATTATAGTTTGAGGTACCCATGCTCTTCTTCGGTGATTGCTACAACCAGGGGCTTTGTCTTCACCTCACTCTAATACCAAATTTTTGTAGATGTTCTGTGCTTGATGCAACTTTATTTTTTATCCCAATATCAGTAAGCAATCACATAAACAAGAAAGTAAAATGCTGATAGAACATACCAGTAGATCGACAGAAGACAAGCCAAAAATATATATGTGTGTTGGTGTGTTACGGCGGTCAACAGGATGCTTCAACCAGCAAAGTCTGAATACGGTCAGCCAACCAAAAGTGTCCACAACCCTCTCGGACAGCAATATCAGTCAACCCAAAGTCAACTAAAGTCAACGCTGCCACGATCAACAGTCAACACAAAACAGCAACAGTAAAAAGTCAACGCAGCGCGATCAAAGTGAACGTCTAGCCTTGAATTCTGTGCCAATAAATGTGGACTGCAGAAATCAAAATTCTGGGACAGATTTGGGTCAGTTTGACCATGCGTTGACCAAAGTCAACGCTCGTCAACTCTGCGCTGAAAAACTCTAGGTTAGGAAAACAAAAATGTTCTTGTTGTGTTTTCCCATGTGAGGAGAAGAGACTCCAATAGATGATCGAACCAATCAAATGAGGAGAGAGAATGTGATGTGATGGGTTAGTGGAAATGACCTCCAACGTTGACCTATTTATATCCATCAGTGAGGGTGTGTGACACAACTGCTGGGGCTTCAAGCCTACATTTCATTTCAGGCTGACCTGCACATATTTTGAATAAATTCAAAATAAATGTTTTGCTCATCGGATCAAGATGATCTTTAGATCGATCTTGCACCTCTCCGAAAGAGGAATCCAATAAAAATATTGGCATCTTTATCTGAGCATCACAACATGGAGTTTGGACCTAGTTGTCCAAAATTAACAATTGGCAAGTGGAATTCTCCCTAGCTGAGAGGGAGTGTTAAATTTGGGAACTAGGGCCAAATTCCACCTTACGACAGCTCATTTGATGGAGATCATGATTGCATTAGATTCCTCTTTTTGACAGGTCCAAGATTGATCTAAAGACCATCTCATTCGAACAAGCAGTAGTGTAATTTTGAATTTATTCTCTCACATGTGCAAATTGTTCAAGTCGACCTCAATGTAATGTGGGCTCAAGAAGCCCAATGGACGTGTCTCTTCACCCTCAGTGAATTGTATAAATATGAGTGACCTCTCACCTCATTTGGACATCATTCACTCACACATTCTTCTCTCTCCTCATCAGATTGGTTCGTACCAACATTACACGAAGTGGGGACGTTTTTTGGAAGCGGGGACATGGAAGCGTCATTTCCCAAAAATATAGGAAGTGAAGCGTCTCGGAAGCATCTACTATATATATATATATATATATATATATATACATATATATATATATTCAAAAGAAACATCCAGAATACCAAATTAGTTGTAGAAGACATGAAAACATGCATATTTTTACATAAATCAAGATAGATATGGCATCCATTGTACATCAATGATTAATTATTCCAACATCAACCATCTAGAATTTAGATTCCTCCTCTTGTCTAGCCTTTGCCTCTACTTCAATTCTCTAGGAATATTAGACGTCATTTCCCAATTTTGATCAAACAACCTAATCCAAGCCTTATAATATGGTAGAGAAAGCTTAACATGCCTAATCAATGATTGACTTGAGTGAAGGGTACATTTTTGCTAAGGCCATGACAAAGGAGTTCAACAATCAACAACACCAACATTAGGGTACATATAGCGCTTAGTGCTCTTGGTTAAACGCCAATCGCATGCCCTCATACATGATATAATCCAATGAAACGCCCCAATCTCATTAGTCCCAAAAACTGTTAAGTCTGCTGAATTTGAATGGGATATGAAATTCTATTTTCTCCATATGAACTCTGACAAGGTTGGAACCACTCTCAAACACCATGCGTCATTTCATGGTAATGTTAAAAATTTAAGTAAAAGGATGGAAATGAAAGATAAAGAAGAATGTCACTTTTACATTAAGAATTTAACATTACCATTAGAGAGCATCTAGGAAGCGTATAGGGAGCATAAAGGGGCACCTTGGGAGTATTCAGAAAGCATAGTTCCTCACATAATAGTCTAAAATTTCAAAAAGAAAAACAAAAAAACCTCGTGGAACCGTGTGAACCGCCCACCTTCTCCTGGATCCGCTCATGATCTGCAACGGATACACGCCTGAACCTCCACAGATCAGCACCCGATCCTTTCCGGATCCGCAGATCGGGCAACCAGAACCACGGATCAAGTCCCCGCTGATCCGATTTTCCAGGAATCACCAAAAAATGGCGGAATCGTGGATCCAATTTTCGGATCCGTAGTTCCACCGAAGGATCGGTGATGGATCCGTACGGGACGCGGTTTCGCTGAAGGATCGGTGGCGGTTTTGTTACAAGACGCGATTCTGACAAAGGATTTGTGGCAGATCTGTAAGGGACGCGGTTCCGCCAAAGGATCCTTGGGGGGGGGGGGGGACGGTTCCTGCAAAACTGGTTCGTACAACTTGGGCAGCCTCTCTCTCTCTCTCACACATGCGGCTAGGAAGACAGATTTTATGGGCTAAATCACATAACCGAATTTCAAACATTTTGACCACCGTTGACCGAGGTTGTTTTGACCAAGTTTAACTGCGGTTTTTAGGGCAAAATTCTGATTTATCTAGGTCCCGTTGACTGGCACGAAAACCGAGAAATTTTGGGCATGTTGACCAGCATTGACTTCAGAGTTTACTGTAGTTTCACCACATAAAATTGCAATAGAATTTCTCTCTCCTTTGATTGAGTTTGACCAAGTTGTTTTGAGCTGCATTTGACCTCTTGTTCAGGGCGAGTTTGACCAAGAAATACCGAGTTGCATTAAGGAAGGATTGTTGTTGTTTTGACCAGCGTTGACTTTCTATTTAGGGCTAATGTTTGACTGCAGTTTACTGCAAAATTTGACAGGGTTGATTTGACTGTGTACTGGACAAGTGAATTTGTTTTATATATTCTCTCTCTGCTGAACTATTGAATAATATTATAATAAGAAGAAGAATTGATCAAAGGGTTTTCCCCACATTGGGGTTTTTCCCTAGCACCCGCCAAATTTGGTGTTCTCTTGTCTTGGCTTATCTTCTGCATTTTGTTTTATGTTCTATCTGCATTTACTATCAATGTGATTAAGTTAATGTGATTGCTACTGGAAATAATTGGAAATTGTCATCGGGTTGTTAAAGGAACATTAAAGTAAATTGTACTAAGCATAGAACATACCATTGTTAACTAAAATTAACACAACCCCACAAGGTACCTTTGAATACATTAAGATGCCTTTCAGGTTGCAAAATGTGGGCACTACATTTCAAAGGGAAACGGATTATGCTTTTCAGGATATTATGAAGAATATCATAGAGGCATATCGAGATGAATTCACCATGTTCTCAAAAAAACCGCAAAGATGACATCTACTATTTAAGGTAGGCTTTTGGGAGGTGCAGGAATTATGGTATATCTTTGAATCCTAAGAAGACTATTTTGGGGGTGACCGAGGGGAAGCTACTCAGGCATATTGGATCAAAAGGAGTAAGAGTAGACCTTGATAGAATTTGGGCCATCCAATAGATTCAACAAGCCAAGCAACTTAAAAGAACTCTATATGACCTCGGTGTTGAAATACTGAGAGGGGGATGAATCAGTATTTATTTTCAATTGTTACTTTTACCAGTTTAGATCTCTTATAATTAGAATACAAAATGAACAATAAGAATAAATACTTTTATTAATCTCTTCTTTACAATAAATCCAATACAATAGTATAGAGCTCCAACCCGAGATGAAGACACCAATTTTCAATCCTTCCAGGCACCAACCTGTACTATGCCAAGCACCAACTTGGACTTCACTGGGCTCTGACCTCTAGGGCTCCAACCCTATCTTCCCAAGGTACCAACTTTGTCACTTTGAGGCTCCAACCCTATCTCTGGTACAGGCTCCAACCCTATCTCTAGTACAGACTCCAAACTGGTCTCTTGAGGACTCCTATGCTCTAGGGCTCCAACCCTATCTTCCAAGGCACCAACCTTGTCTCTACGAGGCTCCAACCCTTAGCTTCACTTCGTCAAGATGTGTATGGTTATTCTTCACGGCTCCCAATGTCTTCTTCAACGAGACCAATCACACTTAGTCTCCACATCACATCATCAATGACAACCTTTTATTTTTAGAAAGCGTCACCACTACTCTTCATCGTACTCTCTAAGCGTCACCACTACCAAACAAAGATCTCTAAGGTTACTTCATGATGACATCAGCGATGTATCATGATCTCCAGGGGTGCCTTCAAGATGTCTTCAATAGGTAGCCCAAGTTCTGCACCTGCTCTAAACTTCTTCAAGGACTTCTTCAAGAGATTCTCGAGGGAGTCTTCACTTTACTTTCCCAACAAGGTATTTCTTCACAAGCTCTTCAATAGGTGCTTCAAGTTTTCTTCAAGAATATCTCAAGACAACTCCAAATCTTCTTCAAGATGTATATCAATTCTACCAATAAGTCTGCACCAAACTATGCCCAATATACTACTCTCAATGTCAAAATATTCTTCAAGGTGTGATGTTAATGTTGCTTCAGCAATACTTCTAAAGATGCTCCAAAGTGTCACAAAGGCAGCTCAACACAAATTGTCTAAAAGTTTGTCATTTTCCTTTGGCAATGCCCACAAATCCAATCCAATTGGTGAAGCCACAGGACTGTCCACAACAAAGGTAAGCTACAGGTCTAAGGTATCTTAGGCAGTTGTTCTCAAGGTTTCCAAATTGTGATGTATGTCCAACAATGACACAGAATCAAGCTTTTAATGAGCTTCCCCAACAATTATGTGACCACAGGTGACTGTTATTGTTATTCCTCCACTGGTTGCTACAGGACCGAGACTAAAGTCAAATGTTGGTCCAAGAGATAAGCTACGGGTCCGAGTTTCTTCCAAAAATGAGATTGTTCTTCATCATTGGTGGTTGTCCTTCCTGAAGATACTTGTCACAAGTTGTTTTCAAGGTCAGCACACCCACAAACCGAGTTTAACAAGTGCCAAGTTTACTGTAGGTCCGAGCTTCCATAGATGATACCTGTCCACAAATTTTAGTATGGTCCAAACCACAGATAGTTTGAGTTAAATTCTTCAGACGTCCACCAGAAACTCCTTTTCTCTTTCATTGTTCTACTTTGGATCTACAATTATCTTAGATGAATTCTTGACTGAATTAGTGGCTAGAAACCTGTGTTCAAGACCCAAAAACCATAACAAAATTTTGCCCAAATAGTCTTCTTTTATGTCATCATGGCCTCCTTGTTGTTTTGTAGCTTTTCTCTCTGAATTTATGTGATTTTCCCCGAATTGGATGACTAAAATGAGAAGATACGACATGTATTTATATTGGTTTTGCGTGAGGAGACACGTCACTAAGGCAGGCCGACATTGGGAGCTAGGAAAGGTCGGCTCAAAAAAACAATTATTGCACAACTTTAAAAATCAATATCTTTCTAATCACAGGGAGTTTTGGGGCATATGAGGGCTCGTTGGAAAGAGGAAGGAGTCCTCTTTAAGATGGTGAAGGAGCCATTTTGAAATGAGGTCTTCAAGATGTCAAAAAAAAAACTTTATGACTGTTTGGAATTTTTAGTGCAGAAGGTGATTAGGACAGCAAGAGGTTATTACTGGCTTCTCCATTGTCATGTATCCAACAATGTCATTATATCTCATCAAGTATGGCGAGGTCATTAATGTCATATCTACCATCATTTTCCATGTCATCATTATGTATGTCCTTATGTGTGATAGTGTAGCATCAATCATGTTACCAACCATGTCATAGTGCAGCATCCATTAATTTCCATCCAGAGGGCCCATCATGAGATTTATAATTTTATATTTCATCAATGTAAGGTCATTCATGTATAGTCCTCCATATGTCATCCAGGGATTGTATATTAGATATATCATTGGCACTTAATCACTATGAGCATCAATCATAGGCACATTATTGACATGGCATCTTTAGACTTCCTTATTAAGGGTAAGGACACCATCCGGGATCTAGGGCATCTTCATGGTTAGTTCAAGGACGTCATCATTAGGGTATTATGGAAATTTAGGCAACATCACACATCATAAGAATTTTCCATCATGAACAATGCATTATTGACATCAATGACAACCTTGATTAACACTCGGGGCATATAGAGGTGACGTTATCCAACACAAAATCATTCTAACCAAAAATGCCAAGCCCTTTAGGCAAGCTAAGGAAAATCAATCCTAAGTTGGTAGCTCTAGTTAAGCAAGAGCTTGAAAGGTTACTTGAAGTGGAAATCATTTCCCCTACAAGACACACTAGTTGGTTGACAAATCTTATAGTAGTTAGGAGGAAGACAAATCAAATCCACATGTGTGAATTTCAAAAACCTTAATGTGGCCTCATCAAGGATAACTTTCCATTTCCCAACATGTAAATATTACTACAACAAATTATGAGATTCGAGATGATGTCTTTCCTCGACGATTTCTCAGGATAAAATCAAGTTCTAGTGAAAGAGGAGGACAAAGTGAAAATGACATTTACAACCCCATGGGGTACCTTTGAATACATTAAGATGCCTTTCAGGTTGCAAAATGTGGGCACTCTTACCACTCAAACCAGTAGGGGACCTAAAAGGGACTCCTAAGAGGGCAACGATGGAGACTTATCCCATTGTCACCACAGCTAAGACTCCCTACTCTGTACGGACTTTCACCGATGGGAGGAGACCTGATAGTTTAGATAGTCACTTGTAATGTATAGATCAATGAATAGGTGTGAAGTGACCCTAGAAACCCTTTCCCGATGATAGAATGAAGAATGGGACTTGCTTGCCTTCTAAGCAAGGGACTTGATCTTCTAGGGAGAGGGGATGAGGATTAGAGGGTTGAGGTAGAAGAATAAGATTTACAAAGGAGGTTCTCAATCCCTAAAATCCTTTGGGAACTTGGATTCCTAAGTAGTCCTTGATAAATCAACTTTGATGAAGAATGGGACCACAAAATGGGACCACATGAGGACAAATGGACTCATCCTAGGTTAGGGGATGGATTTTGGCACCCAATGATGTTCTTAACCTAGCCAGGGTGAGGGGAAAGGATCAAACAAGAATTTAATTCCGATGATGCCAAATTGATCCTACTAGGTTCTAGCCTTGGGAACACCTAGGCAAAACTTGATCCTAGAGCTAGGACTTTGGATATCCAAAGATTCCACAGTCGGAATTGCTCCAAATTCGGCTGAGAGAGAAGGGACCCACCAACGCAGTTGTATCTAGGAGATCGAAGTTTTCCTGTGGCTAGATTCCCGGGAAATTGATGCCCTCAGTGACCTAATGGGGCTAGACCTAGGAAAAAATGGAAAATTGTGAAAAGGAGGGGAAAATGATCACCCTTTTTTTAGGGACCAGTGCCTGATTCACTTGGGGATATGGATTCAAGGATAATAATGAGGAAGGATTCAGTTTCTTGTTCAAAGAGGCTCGGAAAGTCAACTTCGTCCAATGTTAGAGGAAAGAGAAGAAAAGTAATTTTATAGCATTTATACTTCATACAAATGGTGCAAGCCTATCAAGATAACATGATCTCTAGGACATTTCATTCATCTAACAATGGCCCATACATAGAATAAGCTAAATAGACACATAATTCCACTTTTCATACATGCAGCAATTAGCCCTAATTATAGCGAAGTTCCATTGTATGCAGCAATAAAAAAGATAGCATTAAATTTGCACTTATAGTGTTGGAGAGTATATCCAACCAGCATGACATTTGCAAATAAGAAGCTCCAAGATAGAAATAGCCCAAATCCATACATCAAAATTCATCCATCATCCAAAAATAGTCCTCCAAGGAAAAATGTGAAGTTCTCTAAAGATAGAGAGATCCCAATTCAAGTGATCATACAAATGAATCCAACTAACTCCTATTTATACACCAATTAGGAGTGCGATTTAGCTAATGGGCCTACATTAGCCCCCAAAAATAAAATAATGTGCAAGTAACCTAACTTTTGGTGACAAGCCCAACAAACTAGCTCATAAATGAAACAATAAGCCTCTCAGGAGGTCAAATAATTATCCATGCATGTTGTGGGGCCCTCCAAGAGGCCTGATGAGGTCCATATGTGCCATGATGATGAATAAAATCCTCAAAACGTGATGGACAAGGGGGTGGCCCCTTGTTCTCCAAACGATAGACATGTGGTGCTCCCAGTGGGTGTGGGAGCACACCAATGACCCCATGGGTCTGCATATGAGTTGAAGATGCCTGTAGATGATCTGTAAGGGCTGAGATGATGGAATGAGGGATGCCATGTCATCGTACAAGTCCTGAGACACCTGCCAAGTGTGTGGTGCTCTTGTGGCGCCAGTTGGGCATAGTTTACCAAATGCATCTTCCTTGTCCCAAAGATGGATCTCTAGTAATCTCTAAACATTTTTCGGGATCCATGGAGTGTTATTTGTTGTTGTGGAGGCCCATGGCTCTCTACACACACCCTATATGTGTCAATGTAGCCCTCTGGGAGGTTAGGACCCCGTATAGGGAGACCAAACCCAAATGGACACCATCTGCAATCCTGTATAAAACCCAATGTGTCCCCTAGCCTTCTAGTACAACAAGTCATTAGAGTAATCGTGTAAAAGAGCTTATAAACCATGGACAACAAGTGGACACTTCATAATGGCATGCCCTTCCATAGTGGCCTTTGGCATGTGCTAATGTATCCAAGCTCCAAAGGGGGTTAGCCAGGTACCTTATTAGGTGGTTTCTACCTTTAAAGGGGATAGTATGTCCAAGGAACATCCCTCAAATGGTGGTGACATGTGACAAAGAGGTGAAATCGAATAGGGAATGAGGGGGGGAATCCTGGGCCACATATCAAGGCACAAGGGTGGCATAGAGAAAGGGAAGCCCACACCTGGGTGTATAATGTGTAGGAGAGAGCAATCGTGGTACATGAAGTGCCCTAGCCTTGATTTTTCCACCCTTCTTTGTATGCATTTTGCCTTTTATGATTTTTCTTTGATCAACTGCTTGGGGCTCAAAGGACAAGAGCATGATGTGTAAGGTATACCAGTGATTATCCCCTTTAAGGTAGGGCGGTTCATTTCCATCCAAGGGTTGGGACAATCATGGGTTCCTGAATGACAAAGGAGGCTCATCTAGGGACTATGGAACTAGGATGATGACCATGGGTGTGGGGTAGAGCTCATGTATTGGCTTTTGCCCACATGCTAATTATTTTGTCCTGGCCATATTTTGCATTTTGTGGTACAATTTTTTGTTGAATGTGGCCATTTATGCTTTTACTTTTCCTTTTTAGCTGCTTCAACCTCTGGGGCATCGTTCCAAGCCTGGCCCAAGGTGGGGGCAAGGGGATAGAGAGGCCGACCCTATGTGGACCCAGAGAGGCAATGTGGACCCGGGTGGGAGAAATGATGAATGGGGGTATAGTGAGTGGAAGGGGAGTAATATATGTGGATAAGGGAGCCGGACCATGCAACCAAAGTCGGGGTTCCCCGAGTATTACCACCCTAGAACCAAATGGTCAATAAAGGAGATCCCACGTTACTAAGATCCAAGGGTAACATCCAAAAGAGATCAAAGGGACAGGAGCGCAAACTAAGCCCACTCTTTTCCGCCAAATACCCCCATCAATCCATGCCCAGAAGTGTCCATGATAAGTAAACCCAATACTCAATTACCAAATGACAATCTTTAGATTTGAGAGGCTCACCTTCAAACATACGATAAATACAGATGGGTGAGGGAGCACATGGTTGGCTCAGGCAGCGAAGAAATAGCACAACGAGCTAGTTTAGGGCTACAAGGGGCTGCTGGATGTCAGTTGAGGTCCATCATGGAGAAAAAAATTCTCCTAGGGATATCACCCACGAAGTGGTGGGTAACATGCACTATGTTTCAAAGGGAAATGGATTATTTTTTTCAAGATATTATGAAAAATATCATAGAGGTATATCGAGATGAATTCACCTTGTTCTCAAATAAACTGCAAAGATCACATCTACCATTTAAGGTAGGCTTTTGGGAGGTGAAAGAATTATGGGATATCTTTGAATCCTAAGAACACTATTTTGGGGGTGACCGATGGGAAGCTACTCAGGCATATTGAGTCAAAAGGAATAAGAGAAGACCTTCATAGAATTTGGGCCATCCAATAGATTCAACAAGCCAAGCAACTTAAAAGACCTACAATCATTCTTTGGCAAAGTCAACTTTATTAGGAGGTTCATTCCAAATGTTGTTGAAACCGCAAAATCTCTTAATAAGTTGCTTAAGAAGGATAACACGTTCAAATGGGATGAAGCAAGCCATGTTGCATTTCAAAATGTAAGAGTTTCTATAGTCCATGTCCTAGTTCTGGTAATTCCAAATTTTGAGAAGGAAATTATCATATTTTCCTTCACTTCAAACAATACCATAGCCAAAATCTTGCTTCAAAAGAATGATGAAGGTTACGAAGAGCCCATAGCATTTTCCAAATGTTGTTGAAACCGCAAAATCTCTTAAGAAGTTGCTTAAGAAGGATAACACGTTCAAATGGGATGAAGCAAGCAATGTTGCATTTCAAAATGTAAGAGTTTCTACAGTCCATGCCCCAGTTCTAGTAATTCCAAATTTTGAGAAGGAATTTATCATATTTTCCTTCACTTCAAACAATACCATAGCCAAAATCTTGCTTCAAAAGAATGATGAAGGTTACGAAGAGCCCATAGCATTTACGAGTAAGATGCTCAGGGATGATGAGCTTAATTACGCGATGAAGGAGAACAAGCATGCGTTTTAGTGAAGTCACTAAAGCAATTTTGTACTTACGTGGGCTATTCAAGAATCATGGCATTCATTCCTCATCTCATGGTTAAAGAAATTTTATAACAATAGGATTGTTTTGAAACATGGGGGAATGGGTTCTAAATATTCAAGAGTTTGTTAAAAATTGGTAGCTAAGGGATGAATTTCCATGAATGAAATTTCATTTCTGACTATTCTAAATGAGTTTCTAAAAATAGAAAGTTGTGTCTATCATTGCAACCATGACTTTCTAAAACTAGTAAGTCACCTTGTTTCAATTTGTAATCATATATATATGATGGAAAATCACTTAACTTATCCTTAATCAATCTCAATTGTTTAATTTTTAATTCAATCATTAATTTATTTAATATTATTATTATCCTTGTGATACTACAATATTATTATTATTAAAATGAAATTACATGCAACCTCTCCTACTTGGCACTCAATTATGCTACCTCCTCTCTCTCTCTTCTGGATGGCACTCGTACCTCTCTCTCTCACTCAATGATGCCTTATTCTCTCTCTTAATGAATTCGTTGCAACTCCTCTTACACCCTCGTACACACATCAAAGTCTCGTCATAAAAAGATTCTCTTAAACTTTCTTAAATGCACATGTAACTCCTCCTCTTAATAGCATGAGTTACTAAGGCATGCATACTCCTCCTTATGGCGTGAGTTACATATGCAAGATTCCTCCCTAAATGCAAAATGCAAGTTACTCCTCAAGGCATGCGATGTAACTCCTCAAATTGCTCCTCCTCGAGTCATGCGTACCTCCTTCCTCCTCCTATATATGGGACTCTGACTCAAAATAAATTTTCCTTTGACTCAAGCATTTATAAATATGTTTTACAATGATAAATACAATTACATCAAGTGACCAAATGTACATTATGAAGACTGATCATAGTTACAAATTCAAAATTCCCTAGATTTGGTACCCAAATCTAGAATCTAGAACTAAGTCTGTTGCAATCAAATTATAGATGAAAACAAGAGTATGATGAGCTCATACCTTTTTATCGACGTTTGTCCTTGCTAGTTGCTTGAATCACTATAGCTTCCAGCCTCGTGCTCACAAAGAAGACACCTGCAAACAGCATAAACAAATAGGAACATATAACTTTCCCTAATTCTATTGCAATCAAATTATAGATGAAAGTATGATGAGCTCATAACCTTTTAAATTCGCTAGTTTCTTGAATCACTATAGATTCCAGCCTCATGCTCACCAAGAAGACACTTGTAGACAACAACAAAAAAAACAAAACATAAAAGCACATCTAATCAAAATAATTTGATAAGACTTATATATATGATCAACGAGATATATACCAAAAATCATCAAACACACATAGACAATGATTGCGGGAAAGTAACATATAACTGTATTAATCACAAAGGAAGTGGTTATAACCTGATGCCTTGATGTTGTAGAGTCCTCTTCTAGCTATTCCTCGTTTCAACACCTTGCCTTCAAAAGCCTTTAGATCATAAGTTTGATACTTAAGCAAAGATTTAATCAGGATCTTAGAGCAAAGGCTTCTCTAAAATCCACCAAGAGCCCTCTCTCAATGGAAGATGGTTCTATTTGTAAGCTTTTGGGAAGGATAAGGGAAGGAGGTTATGATCTAGACAAATCAGGGATGCGAGATAGATCCAAACCGATCGGGGTAGATGCCATACACAAGGCTTACCTTTTAGAAGATTCTCGTTCTTCTTATCTTTTCCTTTGTTAAAACAATGTTGCACCTGTTGATTTCTATAGCATCGGGAAGTGTTCTAAGTCTCAATTTTGGTAGAGAGGATTGGACATCAGTTATCCAGAGAACCCAGAAATCGTTTGTGGAAATTCCACTCGGATATGACTTTATTAAAATAATTAATTATTTTAATGCAGACCCTAAGTTTAAACTTAGGGAAATTAAATAATTAAAGGGTATTAATAGAGCAGAGTGTGAATCTTCTAGAAGACGAAGATCAAGTCATCTTTTAATCTGAGCCTTTGATTAACAATATAATCTTGGTCGTTGATTCATCAGCGAGAAGACTATAAGATGAGACTTGAGGGGCATTTAGAAATCAAGCCTAGGACACTCTCAGTACCCGAAATCAAGCCGGGGACACTCTCAGTACCCGAAGAAAATCGATTCTGAAGCAAGAGAATTCGATTTCAGTGGGTGAGATTGTAGAGGCAGGGTTGCAGAAGCAAAAGGAGGAGGGAAGAGTCAGTTTTTGGGAAGTGGAAGTCAGGAGGATGAAGGGAAGGGTGAGTTGATCAGCAGCAAGACCCCCTCCACGCAGAATCACGCAGTCCAAAGAGAAATTGCGCAGAGCCCTCATGCTGGATGATGCAGAGGATGAAGGAGGTCACCCCGAGGGTCTGAAATTTGTCTGGAGGTTCCAGAAAATTCAGCCAGGTGTTTGCTAATTTTATCTGCTTATCGAACTCTTGTAAATGTACTTTTCATTTCTGAAGATAAATATAAAACCCTCATCTCCTGCACCGGTTTTCCCACATTGAGTTTTTTTGGGGACAATTGTCCAAAAATAACTATGTTCATATGGTTGTTTCTATTGTGCTACTTGTGTAATTTATCTTTTTGTTCTTATGCTCTTGATGATAGTAAAGATTTGCAAATGTGTTTATTTCAGAATTTACTGAAGCATCTGTAAATAACTTATGTCATAAGTAGGCGAAATAAACCAAGTATTGCAGAAATATTTTCCTTCTTGAAAATTTCACATGGTATCAAAGCAAAGGGCTAAAAACAGAAAGGGAGGATTTGCCATGGACCAAAGATCCATCAGTCGGAAAGGTTCACGCAGTCCTCCAGAGCACGCAGAAATGCAGAGAGAACACGACATGAAAGTGCTGGCATCCAGACTAGAGGACGATCTTGCTTGTGTGTCGAGCACAGCTCCTCCAGGTGTTTGGTATATTGACAGTGGAGCATCTGCTCATATGATGGGGATTCGAGAATGTTTTTCGAGCTACCAAGAAGAACAAATGAATTTCCAAATAACTATGGGAAACAAGGCAAAATGTACCCGCATTGGGAGAGGTACCATAACATTTTAGACAGAAGACGGAAAGAAGATTCGAGCCACGAATGTTCTGCATGTACCAAGGTTGGGGATGAATTTACTCTCAGTGTCTCAACTTCAGAATAAGGGCTATGACGTATACTTTATTAGAGATAAGGTGTATGTCAAACACCCTAGCTGGAGCAAAAAGGCACAAATCGGAGTAAGGAGTCACAAGTTGTATAAGCTTCAGCTTGAATCTCTGGTGGCCCTAATTGGCAGAACAGACGACAGAGATCTGAATGAATTATGGCACAGAAGGATGGGGCATCTACATCATGGAGCCTTGGGGATTCTCAAGAATACTGTCATCAGAGCTCCTAAACTCAGCACGAAGAAAGACAAAGTTTGCAGGGGATGCATACTAGGGAATTACGCTAAGGCAACATTCCCAAGAAGCAGCAGTAGAACCAAAGGTGTATTAGAGTTAATACACTCTGACATTTGCGGTCCAATGTCCACAATTGCTCTCAGTGGTGCAAAGCATTTTGCCACCTTCATTGATGATCATTCCTAAAAAACTTGGATCTATTTTTTGAAATCCAAAGATGAAGTCTTTGAACGGTTCAAAGATTTCAAAGCATTGGTGGAGAATTCTACAAGAAAGAAGATCAAGAAGGTGCAGACAGATAACGATGGAGAATATATCAATAAAGACTTCACAAATTTCTGTGCAGAGGAAGGCATCAAGAGAGAATGGATAGCTCCATATAATCCAGAGCAAAATGGAGTTGCAGAACGGAAGAATCAGACCATAACAGAAGCTGCAAAGGCAATGTTGTACGACCAAGATATGCCCAAATTCTTATGGGCAGAGGCCTGCAATACAGCAGTATATATTCAGAATAGAGTTCCTCATAGAGCTTTGGGGAAGGTAACTCTCGAGAGTGTGTTCACAGGCAATAAGCCAGAAGTGAGCCACATCAGGATATTTGGCAGCATGGTGTACTGTCACGTTCCAGATGAAAAGAGAAAGAAGTTGGATCAAACTGCAGAAAAGGGTTTTCTGATGGGCTATAGCGAGAATGCGAAGGCATATCGCATCTATATTCCGAAGAGCAGGAAAATCGTGGTAAGAATGGATGTGAAATTCCTGGAGGAGAGAGCCTTCAGGAAATCTCGAGAAATGGCCACATATACGCAGATTGAGGAGGATCCGCTAGTACAACCTCAACGACCTACAAAGGATAGGTCAAGTGTCTCTCCAAGGCACAATGACTCTGAGGAGATCTCCTCCGAAGAAGAACAGAAAGGAGAGCAGGTAAGACCACCCACCACTGATGGGAGACCGAGCAGAGAACTTCAACAAATTCTTAAGGATGTAGAAGAATTTGTTGGAGCCCCTAGAGAAGGAAAGAGGATAAGGAAGCAACCAGACAGATATCAGGCACTGGTAGCTCAGGTTGGTGAACCATCCACCTTTCGGGAAGTAACTCAGCATCAAGTATGGGTCAGCATCAAGTATGGGTGGATGCCATGGTGGAGGAGTATAGCTCCATCATGACGAATGATGTATGGGAAGTAGTCCCTAGACCACAAGACAGATCAGTTGTAGGATCCAGATGGATCTACAAGGTCAAATATGTTGCAAATGGCAACATAGAGAAGTTCAAGGCAAGGTTTGTAGCTAAGGAGTATGCACAGAAGGAAGGCATTGATTATGAAGAAACCTTCGCCCCAGTAGCTCGTTACACTTCTATCAAATCCGTCATCTCTCTAGTTGCACAAATGGGATGGGAGATTCACCAGATGGATGTCAAGATAGCGTTCTTGAATGGGGTGATAGAGAAAGAAGTGTACATAGAACAGCCAGAGGGCTTTGAGACACATGAGTAGAAGACTCATGTTTGCAGGCTTAAGAAAGCCTTGTATGGCTAAAAACAAGCCCCCAGGGCATGGTATGGACAGATTGATAGCTACTTGCAGAAGATGGGGATCATCAAGAGTGACGCAAACCCCATGAGCCGCTTATTCTTGTACTTTACGTGGATGACCTGTTTTTGACCGGATCATCCAAGCTCATCAAAGACTGCAAGGAGAATCTGGCAACAGAATTCGACATGAAGGACCTGGGACAGATGCACTATTTTCTTGGATTAGAAGTCAGGTAGCAGAAAGGGGAAATCTTCTTAGGGCAAGGAAGATACACGACAGAAATCTTGAAGAGATTTCAGATGGAAGACTGTAGACCCATGGCCACGCCAATGATTACTAGCTAGAAGAAGATAGACACATCAGAGGATGATGAGGTTGATCCCATTTTGTATAGACAGCTCATCGAATCATTGATGTATCTGGTCAATACTAGACCAGACATTTGTTATGCAGTGAAAACCCTCATTCAGTTCATGGTGGAACCAAGGAGGGCTCACTGAGCAGCAGCCAAACATGTTCTCAGATACCTGAGAGGGGCAGTCGAGTATGGGTTGAAGTACACCAAGGGTAATGAGGTCCAGATTGGGCGAGAAGCACAGTAGATCGGAAAAATACCAGTGGGTACTGTTTCAGTCTCGGATCAGGAATGACCTCCTGGTGCAGCAGGAAACAGAAGTCCGTAGCACTGAGCTCAGCTGAGGCAGAGTACATGGCAGCAAGCACAGCTTTGTGCGAGGCCATATAGCTCCGCAAGTTACTCTTGAACCTGCTCAAGAAGCGAATGGAACCGACTGAGATTATGTGCGATAACCAGAGGTACATCAAGCTCTCTGAAAATCCTGTGTTTCATGACCGGTCGAAACACATTGACATTCGGTGCCACTTCATCAGGGACTATGTCCAAAGGGAAGCAGTATAGTTGCGATACATTCCTACAGGAGAACAGGTGCCAGATATTCTCATAAAGGCTCTAAGTAAGATCAAATTCACTTACTTCAAAGAGAAGATGGGGATGGTCGAGAACCCTTTTCATTAGAGGAAAGGGTGGTCTTCAAAGGAAGAGGAAGCTGCAGTACAGATGTTGCAGTGGCAGAGGCGGTAGTACATGAAGCAGCAGCGCAGAGATGAGGGGAAGCAAACAAGGTAACATCAGCGCAGCAGATATTATAGAGTCAGAGCAGTACAGCGGTATCTTGCTTAAACACTTTCCTCGCTAAAAGGGAGTGTTGATTTCTATAGCATCGGGTAGTGTTATAAGTCTCAATTTTGGTAGAGAGGCTTGGCCATCAGTTATCCAGAGAACCCAGAAATCGTTTGTGGAAATTCCACTCAGATATGACTTTATTAAAATAATTAATTATTTTAATGCAAACCCTAAGTTTAAACTTAGGGAAATTAAATAATTAAAGGGTATTAATAGAGCAGAGTGTGAATCTTCTAGAAGACGAAGATCAAGTCATCTTTTAATTTGAGTCTTTGATTAACGATATAATCTTGGTTGTTGATTCATCAACGAGATGACTATAAGATGAGACTTGAGGGCCATTTAGAAATCAAGCTGGGGACGCTCTCAGTACCCAAAGGAAAACGATTCTGAAGCAAGAGAATTCGATTTCAGTGGGTGAGATTGTAGAGGCAAGGTTGCAGAATTGTAGGAAGCATCAGGAGAAGGGATGCATAGGCATGGTACAAATTCATTCTTATTAACTAAATTTGATTCTTTACTTACAGAGGAGAATGAGTCTGCATTTGAATTAAATAACTATTTTCTAAACTTTATTTTAAGATCCTCAAAATGTTCGTCCTACTGATGAGTTTACATTGCATTGTAATTTCAAAGCATATGATGAATTCTTTGGCTTCTTTCTCAGGGATAAGAACGTACATAATTTGAAGGAAGCACAAGTTATTGCTATTAAGATAGAAAGAAATATTATTGCAGCTTGGAAAGAGAAACTTGCCCACTCCAATTTGTTTGATCCACAAAGTAGAGAAACTCAGGAAGCAAAGAAGGAAGTTGCCAACAACACAGTTTGTTGATTTATTGTGAGTGTTATCCAATAAGGTGACCCTATTAGAGAGAAATCAGTAGAATAAGTGGGCTGCCCTGGTACACCATGATCCATCACTTTTGCACAATTCGACCTTATGCTTGGATGATCATGAACCAATGATTATATCACTTGATTCATGTGTAAAGATCCATGAAGATGAAGTCAAAAAGCTATATTTTCAATTGGGTTCACTGTTTCATTCAATTGATTATGATAAAGTTCAGTTCAAAGAGCAACAAATCAACTAGGAATAGTCGAATCAACAAGAGACCTTGTCATTGCTTATCCCCACAATGGTTCAAGAATAGTTTGATAAGATACCATTGCAGTAGGTGGAGGAACTTTTGGCTAAACTAGAAGAAGATTGTCCTTGCAATTTTCCCATAATCCCAAATTCGGAGTCTATTTTTCAATGAGATCTTCTTACTGACTATTGCTTGGATGTCAAGGTTACTCATGATTTTGTTGAGTTCAAGATGAAGGAGATGTTTCAACAGGAAAAATTGAAAAGTATTGATTCTTATACATTCTTGTTGAGCACTATTAAGGTACCATGCTCCAGATTCCATCCGATAGTATTTATTAGTTTCTTAAGTAGTAAACACATGAATGCATATTTTTGGCTTAAGAGGCTTCATGATTGGTTACTGGAGGGTTGACTATGTTAATATTTCCCATCTAATCGATCACTTAGTTACATGGTTACATTGACTCATTTGAGTATGTTGATTGAACATGGAAATTTGAGAAACTTCCAATAAAAGAGCTTTGGGCTCTTATATCTACCTAAAAAAAGGAAGGAAAAACTACCTGGGTTTTGAGTGCTAGTTTACTGTTGATTTCTATTGTGTTAAATTCCCAATTTTCTGTATTGCTGACTTTTATGTTTTAGGACAGCAGAGAGAGTATTTAGTTTGCAGATTATTTCCTTGTGTTAGTTGCCATTTTTCTCCAAGTTTGTAGTATGTTGTGTCTTGCATAGTAAAAATCCTTTTATACGGCTGGTTCACATTTCTTTTCAGTCAGTTGGGTCAATAACTTTGTTGTCCATTGTGTATTAAGGGTCAAATTTTGAGTCCTATCTCATCTATTCACCCAACCATTCTTTAGCTTATGTGTAGGACAAGCTTGGACAATGGCTCTCTATTGTTTACCATTCAATTTTGTGTCTAATAAGAGGGTAGTGTTGAAGAGACAAATAGGATGAGTCTTGAGTCAAATTTTGCGTCTTGTCTCTTCAATCTGCATTGAGTCATTTCCCCGAGTTAGTGGTCCTCCCTCATCCAACACTAAGGACAGGGTGCCACATTATTTATACTTCGTGATGATCATTTCATGTTAAGGGAAAGGAATCATCATTGTCTTTCTTCTCAGTAGGTTTCCCCTCATCGACACTGACACCTTATCTACGGAGTAGCCTAGAGGTTGAGCACCTTGTTGGTCATTAGCCTCATTGGAAATCACTTTGCATTTGACAAGGTCAGTCATTATTGGGCCTTGATAGAATTATCTTACTAGTTGTTCGACTCTAATAAATCTTTCACAGCTGGCAAGTTTTGCTCACACCTTATGGCTTGTTACTACAAAATCTAGCAAGCCTAGTGCAAAGCCTCACAAAATGACTTAGGTTTTATGGCAAAAATGAGATCAACCACCATTGTCATCTCAATGGCCTTTCTCTTGTTGTTTTCTAGTTGGACATTATCCCCACAAGGGAGGTTTCCTTGGCTAGATTTAGAGGTTAGATGACTAGGGTTTCAGGCCAAATGGCTCTCTAAGGAGCTTGCAGATAAATCACCTTGGAATTTCTTCAATAAAGGAGGCTTCAAGGGTGATAGAGATCTAATGGTTAAAGGAGAAGGCACTAGAAAAAACTTGAAGGCCAAGATAAGAGTTACAAATGTTCAAGTACACTTTCCACCAACCCCATCAAACTAAAGATAAGTTATTATAAGCTAGAGGTTTTATGATATGCAAATTTATAACATGTGAACGTCGAAAAGCATATAACAGCAAAGAGATAACTTCTAAATAATAATATCAATAAAGGATTGAAGGCTATAAAATGGGTAGGCAAGGGATAGGTTAAGTTTATGTTTTTAATGGTTAAAAAAGCATAAAACAACAATATAAACCTTGGATGTCAACCCTAATTTTGGTGTGAAAGACATGCAATAAATGCTAGATTTTGTTTTTCAAATATTAACAAATGTGAATTACACTTAAAGGACAATAAAACATAGGAACAAAAATGCTATTAAATGCAAATTTAAACCAAACCCTAACCCTAGTTACTAATAAAGGAGAAAAAGAGAGAAATTTAAAATGATTAACACATTTAGATTGGTGCCTTTATTCAATTAGGCAATGGAGTCAAAGAGGGCGAAGTCAACGATTGAAGGACTTAAACTAAGAGGGTGGAAGACTAGATAACTTCTCTTAGAAACCCTAACAACTTCTTTTAGTAGGATATTTAAGATCAAAGGATGTGTGGCAAGTTCCTTTGATGGATCCTCAAATGGAAAATTTTGCATAACATGTAGAAACAAGATTTCCTGAAAAATTTTGCACTTTTTAATATGGCACAATAGAAACCCTAATTTCAGAAAATAGCATGCAAAACTGAAGAAAATCACAATAAACTTACACCATTCAAGCATCACTTCATCATTTCAAAGATAGTCGCTCCATGCAAAATTATCCCACCAAGACAATTTGCCCCATCACTTATCCATTGCATCCAAGAGAGAAAAAATAATAACGTGCACTCACTCAAGAAAAGATAGATGAGTGTGTGTGATGATGATCTAATGAAAATGACTTTCTTTTATTTATATTAGGGAAACCAAGTCATTTTTCATTAATTTACAATGAAAAAGCACTAAATTTTTTCTTGATTTGTTCAACTAGGCTAAGAAGTCACAAGCTAACCTAAAGATATGGGAGCATGACATAAATCCTCCACACATATGGGAGCAAAGTTTCTCCAACATGATGTCATCATCCAAAAAATGTGCATCTCTATCAAGAAATTGATAAAGTGGTTCCAAGATATTGAATTTTCCTTACACCATAGGTCTAGTCTATGGCTAATCGAACACACAAACACACTAGGAATGTACAACCAAAACACTTTGCACATCAGAAATATAACAGCAGTGAATCAATGAAATACACAAGACAAATATATGGCCCAAAACACTTCTTTTTAGTCCATCAACAAGAAATTCATAGGGCTCTCGTACCAGGGATCCATTTATAGCACTCTAATTAGTGTCTTAGGAGCCCTTAGATCCATTTAGGTGCCTCCTCTACAATAATTAGAATAAACAAGTACCTCAAGCCCACGAATTTGGGTCGAAAACTCACATGCTTGGGTACTTTTCCCACAAGGTGGGTTTTCTACTCACGAGTCAAGCACCCTAGACTTGCGGGAGTACCTCCCAAGCTACACTTTTCAACACAAGAGTGCTCCTCACTCCAAGGGACATCCTCAATGGGTATAGCTCCAAGTAACATCTCCTCACACCAAGAAGTCATCATTGTTAGACTGTGAGTCCCTCGATAATCGCAAAGTCCGAGACCATGAGTTGTAATCTTTATCTTGATGACGTGTTGTCATGATCCATTGATGAGTTGTCAGTGAGATCTAGAATATCTAGAAGGTCAATTGATGTATTATAAATTCATATCCTAGGATCAATATCGTATAATACAATGGCTTCAAGCCTTTTCCGCCATTGGCTTGTCTTGTCTCACTCTTGCCAATTCTTAACATGGTATCAAAGTAATGGTGAGGTGCATCAAAGCCATGATGAAGAAAGATTGATAATACAAGAGACTCTTGAATCTTAAAGGCTTGATATCTTCCTGCTCCCCAAAGTAGTCATCATGAGGCACCTAAAGGAGATCTATAGTAGAAAGTGGAGGTGAAGCCTACATGCTAAGGGTATGATGGAATCGGGAGGTTTACAACCATTTCATTTTTTTTTCTTTGGGATAAATCATTACTCGAACAATGTATAAAGCAGTCACTGCCATGGTCAAACTATTCTGCTGGTGAAAGAGTCAACACCCTAGTTGCCACCATTTCCTCTACTGAGCCCAAATACAGAGCCCAGATCTTGGTATTGTTGTTTTTATTTTGGTTTCCCTAGTCTTCCTAACAAAATCACCTATTTTTGGTATTCTAGAGCTTTTATAAAGAAAAGAAAAAAGGCTAACACAATGCATCCCATCTATGGCAAGGGACCATGACTGATCAACTCAAAAAATGCCTCTAAAATTTCATTTCCTGTAAGTTTTATTTGCAAAATCAATAAGAATAATGAGTTTTTGGTGGAATGATGTAATGTATGCATAGATCCATATCGGTGAATCTTCTTGTATAATTCAAATTGAGTTTTAAACTAGATAAATGTCTTTCGGATTAATCACATCATTAGGATTTGGTTGACATTTCAAACCATCTAATGTGGTTCATCCTCAGGAGAAAGTGAAAAAAGAAGATCGATCTTAATGAACAAAAAGTGAGGATGCATCATTGCCCGGAAATAGTCATTGAAAACTAGTTGTTAATTAGTAAGAAAATTTAGTTACAATATATGATTTTTATCAATTAAAAATCTTTATAAAATTATCAATATTATAATAGTTAAATAAAAGAGGGTTTATTAGTTAAATAAAAGAGGGGTTAAATCAACTAATAAACCCTCTTTTATTTAACTATTATAATATTGGTGATTTTATAAAGATTTTTAATTGATAAAAATCATATATAGTAATTAAATTTTCTTACTAATTAACGGCTAGTTTTTAACGACTAGTTTTCAACAGTTATTTGCAGGCAATGATGCATCCTCACCATTTATTCATTAAGATCGATCTTCTTTTTTCACCTTGTCCTGAGGATGAACCACATTAGATGGTTTGAAACGTCGAGCAAATCCTAATGATGTGATTAACTCGAAAGACATTTACCTAAATTATGGATCACAAAAGTCTTAGATCTAACATGAGTTTTAATCTCTTCAAATTGAATGAGTATTGCAGGATTCGAACCAACGACAGTTTAGCAAGAGTTGCATGCACAGTTGAAAGAGGAGATATGCAGACATAGAAGGCCTAAGGTTTGTGTTTGTTCCAATTCGCCAACGCAGCCTAAAAAGACATAAATTTTCACACGCTTGATCCAAATCTACATTAATTTCCCACAAAATTGTGGTTTGTGCACTCCTCATAGCATATTCTAGCTAGATGAAGGAATAATCAAAATGGCCAAACTATAAGTGATATTTTGAGATTTTCTCTTACAATAGAAAAAATAAATTGTTCGTGTTGTGTTAGAGACCATAATGGGATGTTGTTCCTTTTGTGTTGTGAATCTTGTTGCAGTCTTCCTCTGATTGCATAGAAACCTACAATGTTCGACCTCTGCATCCCACAACCAAAACCATTGTAGCGACCATGCCCACGGTGATTCGAGACTTTGGTGATCTATCAAAAAATATGCTCAATGATGTTCTCCATGTTTTGTTGGACGTACCCCTCAAATATGTGCTCTCTAAAGATCATTTATAATCCAACAACCCAAGTGCATGCTCAATCTTTCAACAGTGTTATTGTGTTGTTCGTTTAACATAAATTTTTGGTTAATTCTTGTTACAAATGCCAAGTAGAAACCATTATCATATTTTTGGGTAGATTCATAAAAGTACAAAAGGGAACATAAAGCAAACTTCTAAAAGTTTGTATGGTATTAGTTTTTTAAAAAATCACTATTTTAAAGCTTAAAAAAAGAGCAAGTATAAGTGGAGCTTATTGTCTTTTAGTGGACATGTCATAAGCTTTATGAAAAATTGTTTAATAATCTTCTTTTGGGGAAAGAGAAGTGTAAAAGGCTTATATGCTTATTATATGACATTAAGGCTTTAACATTTGTATTTCAAGAGGTGGTTTAGATGTATAATATAATTTTTCCTCTTTAATTGTGAGGGAAAACATTTAGTGTAATGGGAGTTATAAGCACAACTGCTCATTAGCTTGATAGAAGTTTAAGGATTCTTTCACTCATGTTATGTCCTTAAAGGCAAAAGCCTTGTCAAATCACAAATGAACATATATTGACAAAGGTTAAATTCCTATTAAAAAGGAAATTGCTCTTCCATGTAAGAGCTAATTGTACCAAGAACAATGAAAAGAGTTAATCCAAGGCCCAAATGAGTATGGTCTCACATTCAGAGACTTGGTAGGGCTAGTAGCACCTGGAAATCCCTCAACATTGGAGCAGAGTCAGACATTATGAGTAGTTGGAGACCCAGGAGACCACTTTAAGGTATGCCAACTGGATTGTGGGGACCACAGAGTGGGGACATTGAGGGAAATTTGAGGGCCAACCCTCAAATTGTGATTTTAATTTTTTCGAGGCTTCTACATCACACTTGCAACTTAATATCCTCGACGCTTGGCATTTGGAGGTCTTATCATGCATGACGTCAACCCTAGAGGAAAACTGACTCACACGTGTCGGCTTGTCTTTCACTTTTGGTCTAAAGCTAGTGGGTTACCTTGTAACCCAAAGCATTGTTGTGATTTAACTTGTATCTAGGAGCTTTTACGATAAAATTATAACCCATCCTCCACATATAAATTGAGGAGAGGATCATTTGTAACTCATCATCATCTCTTGGACTATTTTGGCCCTCCTTAAGAGATTTTGGCCTCTTGTTTCTTGGTGAAGACGTGATCTTTTTGATCGTTCTTGTTCATTTGAGTTATTTCCTTGACTTTGGAGAACTTGTATTGGATCAATAAAGGATTGTTCATGCATATTGTCTTGCAAGTGAGCTTGTTTATTGAAAATTTATGATTTTATGTCTATTGTAAGGAATAAATTGATGATCTAGGATTTTTCTATTGTGCCCTAATTTGTTGAAAATTAATTCCATAGAACTAGGTCTCATTGTTGTATGCATTACTCATGTAGGATATTTGAATGAAAATCCCCTTGGTGTATCTTGATTATAGCTCTCCCAAGTGACGTTGATCCCTCACAAAGGTAATAGTTAGGGTTTGTGCTAGGGCATCAAATATCCTTACTCCTTTGCAAGTTATAGCTTATCTTAAGAATCCATAGATTCCATCCACCCAAGGACTAGGCACTGGCCTTGTCTAATTGGTGATTTAGTCATAGTTTATCCATAAGTTGAAATCGTGTTTCTCTCTCTTCTCCAATTCGGCCCTCTTAAGGCCAAACAGCCCAATTAGGGCTTAGCGCGAATTAGCTAGGAAGAGGAATTTTTGGTCTTGGATTGTCTCAACATCTAGGTTTTTTTGGTTGCCTCAAAATCATTCCTCTTGGTGGCCAATCTTTCCATTTTCATCCATAATTTCTCTTGCCCTAGTTGTTTTCCCTAGGATAAAACCCTAGTTTGGTTAAAGCTTCAACTTAATGGCTTGTCAATGCTTTCATGTGCCTTTACCTTGATAATACTCATATTATTGGAAACCCTTTCTTACACCTTAACCCTAGGACATTCCTTTCCCAAGCTATTACGCAAACCCTAGGTCTAGTATGCTTTATTTTGACTTTTCTAAAAGAAGTGCATTGCCTTTATTCAATAGCTTGAGCCTTGTCCTTAAGTTGAGTCCTCCCTTAGAAGTCTTCTATTCACCTTATACCTTTAAGCATAGGACATCTCTGAGGTGACCAACCTACCAGGACTCCTCCCATTGGTGAAAATCCATAAAGAGCAAGGGATACTAGCTATGGTGACAATAGACTACTACCTTATTGTTGTCACTTGGTCTAGTGATTTCCTTGTAAGGTACCCCTCCAGAAGGCCTACCAGACTTTGTGGCAACGAGAACTCGGAGGTATCATTACCACCAAATAAAAGAAATTATGCTCCTTTTGTTGTGTATACAACAACCCCCCATTTGTTTTAAAATAAATGGGGATCATACAAAATTTTCTTGTTTTGGCCTGCTTATTTCCTATTTGGAAATGGCCCTCAATGATTTTTTTTCATGTTCAAGTTAGGTCTTATTAGGATTTGATTACTTTTTCCATATTCAGATTACTTAGGAGCGGATAGTCAAACAAGATTCATAAAAAATATGCACATCTGGTATTCGTTGCATCATGGGATATTATGTGCAATGAACTCTGCGGATTGTCGAATAGGCAGATTACCCGCGATTTGTTGTTAGATAAACTAGACCCGCCACCTGTTCTACATTGTATTTCATTGTAATTTGAATTCTACTCATATATCTACCCATCTAGGATTTCTCCTTGTCTAGCATGCCTTACATACTCAGCCCCCCAGATGGATGGATAATAGCAATCGCGATAATTAATATAAAGTGAGTTTAAGCCTTAATTAACATTTTTTTATAAAATACGCCCATCTGGCCCCACGTTCCAACATGAATGTTTTTCCTATCTCGAACCTTGGATGCTTGGATGCATATTAACCTCGTTTTAATTAAGGATTAGACTAATCAATGATTAATTAATTGCGATGATCAAATAATAAATCCGGTATCTAGGTGGGTGCCTTTTGCACTCACCGGACCTCGAATAGTCAAATGTTAGCTTAAGGTGGTAATTATCGTTAACACGTTTAAATGAAATATAAGAGGGTGTACTTCATGAGAGGTGTCATAGTCTTATACACTAGTTATGGAAGACTATCATCCATGAGTGCTTTTGTGGAGGGAGTGCTTGCATTACTATGGCATTACTTGAGTTATCCTTTCCTTGGCACTGCTTTTTCCACCCTTTACTTAACCTTTTTATTTTATTTTATTTGGCTTCTTTAGCAAGCTTTCATAGATTTCATTTCAATCCCCATTTTAGATGGGCAATGCATTGCTCATAGGGGTTGGTGTAATATCCCCAATTTCGTAAGCATGGGAGTCACTAAGGAATTTTGCCCAATTCTAGTAGTAATAATTAAAAAGGGGCAAATAATATTGGAAAAAGGTGCCTAGTATTATTTTATTGGAGAATGGTGGCAAATTATTTTTATTTAAATGGCGACAAATGTCACACAGTAGAAAATGGCCCCCACCAATAAAATATAACTAAAAAAGAGTCTAGTAGCATGTGGAGAAATTATAAAAGGAGGATGGATTCACTTTGAGTGGCATCTTTGACTATTATCCTTCACATTCCATCTTCTCTTGGAGTTGTTTAGCACAAGAATAGAAGTGTTATTTAGCACAAGAGTTCCAAGCAGAATGCCACACTCATTTTGGAGAAATTCTGTGAAGATTTCACCACTGAAATCTTATTGCAGCAACTGGAATTATTTCTTCTAACTGTAAATTAATTTAACAGTTCATTGCTACGACAACAAAATAATCACACTGCAATCTGCACAAAAATATTGTGGAAAATAAAAGCGTTGTAAACTAAGAAATATTGGCACACAAAAGTTTGAGACAATAATTTTTAGACAAAAGACCTCGGAAAAACCCAACTTCGGAAAATTGATGCAGCAGTTGATAGTTTTTATTATTAAGCAGTAGTGAAATTATCTGAGTACAATCTAGATGCTGAAAATTGGCAATCATGCAGAGAAAATACTGGAAAAAAAATACTGTGAGGAATTTTCCTCACCCCCACAGGCAATCTTGGCTCAATCAAGCCAATCAAACTGGCTCTCCAACTGCATCTGTGCAGGCCCTGCGTCAACTCTACGCAGGCCCGAAACTCGCTGGCCTGGGGATGCCTCGAATCAGCTTCTGACTAACTGTCGCTAGTCTGGAAGCATTTGGCTTGGCCCTCTGGAAATTCTTCCGACCACTAGCACTTTAAACGTCTCTTCCTCAAGCGGAATTGAATTTCCTCTTGAGGCTTTTGCGCAACCCTTACGCAGCCTCTCTATGGCTACCTTTTCCTCTCTACAATGTACTCAATAGATCTGCAAAATCTTCCTTCAAATGCCCATGCCCCCTCTGTCTTTGCTTCCCTTCTCTGGCTCGAACTCTTCTGACAACTGTTACTGCTCTTTGGAAAACCGAACTGCCCAAGGAAATCGATCTCAAGTGTGTGTGTTCTCCATATACCCATCGACTTCTCTTATAATCTTTTGTTGGGACTCCAACGACCAAGATTAAAACTTAATCAAGGGCTAAGATTATTTCCCAATCGATCCTTGTGAGTTTCTAGATATTTCACACCTTTCTCAATTAATATTGATTAATTAAACCCTTTTCCTAAATTTAGACTTAGGAAATATTAAAAAATAGGGTAATAATCTGATTAAGACACTTCTGGGTGGAATTTCAAGAAATGATTTATGGGTTATGGATAACTCCTGTGTTTTAGCCTCTCCACAAAGTTTCGAGACTAGAACACCTGTGATGCTACAAAAACTAACACTCCCTCTTAGTGAGGAAGGTGTTCTAGTGTTGCACTATTGTCACAACACCCTGTCTTTGTATCACCCTCAGTTATGTTGTCGATGCCTGGCTACTGTGACTGTCTGCCACTGCCCACCAACCACTGCGCAACTTTTATTGCATCTATGTTGTTGCTGACACTGTTATGCTGCTACCAACCCTGCATCTGCATTGCAACTCCCTCTCATATGTTGTTGCTACCGCAACTAATGCAACTGAGAAGCATCCAAAATATTGAATCAACTGTATCTGCTGCAACTGTCTCGAGTCCTGACTACTACTAGGCTCAACATTGTCCACTAAAGAATCTGTGTTGTTGTTGACTCTGCTACTGAGCTTCCTGCTCTGCTGTCAACACTTCTCTGAGTTCCTCAGCACCTGACTACAACTAGTCTGCAACTGTCACTCCATAATCTAACTACATTAGTTGACACTAATCCATCCTACTGTTGAATATTGTGGGCCCTTGTAGCAAGGTAATGATCCATGAGGTGGACAACTCAATGGACCCTGCCTAGCCTCTACAACTCTGGGACTATAGCTCCATATCACCCACCTCACTCTTAGAGGTATAGTTGCAAACATGGCGAACTCTGATCTACTCATATTGTTGTTGCTACTGCTATGTTGATGCTTCCGCACTATTGCTACAACTACTGCAATAATGAGTCTGATCTCCCTAGATCCATAAGTACTAGCTTCCATAGGGTTTCTCCCTTTGAAACTCGACTCCCTATGAGTCTCGATCTCCCTATGGGAAATCTCTCTGCTCTCTCCGGGCAGCTAGGACTGTCCTCCTATACTGGAAACTAGACTGCGTAGCTCTATGCTGGGAATTTTCTGCCTAGAACTGCACCTGCATCTTGCAACTGGGCAATTCACATTGCATGTGTCGCTGCATCTAGCTCCGCAAGTGTCTCACGTGTACTGGCTGCAACTAGATCTACTGACACTGAATCTTGCTACTATGACATTGTGGGCTCCTGTAGCAAAGGTGATGATCTACTACAACTACTGGAAATGATCTAACGAAGCCCCTTGTTGCTTTTGTACTGAACCCTACCCACCTGGCATACTGAAGTCTCATACCCCTCCACCTAGATCTGGCGCCCCACTATCTCCCATCGAGCATTGCCCCTTACTGGGACCTGTCTTCACTTTGCAACTCACACTAGACAACTCGCACTTCCTTCGACACCTGTCTCCGGCAACTTGAAGTCGATCTGTTGCCCAAATCTGCATTGTGGCTCGCACGGCCTCCTTTGGCAATTTTGTACAGCCATCTCTGCAAAGCTGCAAAATATGTGAAACTCAAAAACTGGGAAAATAAACAAGAATTTGCTCATTCCTGCTCAGTTGTTAGCACTACTACTTGCGCTCCTTCCTGGAGTGAGAAAATATGCCTACTGCTACTGCCAACTGCAATTGGAAATATTGGATTTCTAAACTAGAAACCCTCTAAGAGAAATTCCCTCTATGTGTGCCTTTCTCTTCCACCAGACGTTGATTCTGCGACTGCAAAACCCTTTTGTGCCCAAACAAGGAATTTGCCTAGCGAAAATACCCTAGTTGTTGCTCCCTCTGCCTACTGGAATCACTCAACTGGCAAGCCGAATTTTTCTGCCAACCTGCACTGAAAAATCGAACTTCCCCAAGCAACTCATACTACCTAGCTTAGGTTTTGTGCAGCCTCTAGAAATTCGTCATGTTGCTTCCTTTGAACAACGAATTTATGCTTCCACTTTTGAGCCTCCCCGTCTAATCAATACTGCTCTGATACTATGTGAAAATTTCACAACTGAAATGCTATTGCAGCAACTAGAATTATTTCTTCTAACTATAAATTAATTTAACAGTTTATTGCTACGGCAACAACAAAATAATCACATTGCAATCTTCACAAAAATACTATGGAAAATAAAAGCGTTGGAGACTGAGAAATACGCACACACATAAAAATTTGACACAATTATTTTTGGACAAAAGTCCCCCGAAAAACCCAACTTGGGAAAACTGATACAACAGCTGAGGGTTTTTATTATTAAGCAGTACTAAAATTATCCGAGTACAATCTGGATGCCGAAAACTAGCAATCCTGCAGAGAAAATACTAGCAAAAGAATATTGTGAGAAATTTTCCTCACTCCCACAAGCAATCCTGGCTCAATCAAGCCAATCGAACTAGCTCTCCAACTGCATCTCAGCAGGCCTAAAACTCGTTGTCCTAGAGTTGCCTCGAATAAGGTTCTAACTGATTGTCGTTGGTCTAGAAGCCTCCGGCTTGGCCCTCTGGAAATTCTTTCGGCCACTAGCACCTGAAATGTCCCTTCCTCCGACTGAATCAAATTGCCTCTTAAAGACTTCTGCGCAGCCTTTTTCTTCTTTGAAATGTACTCACCGGATCTGGAAAATCTTCCTCTGGATCATTGTCCCTGCCCCTCTCTATATTTGCTTCCCTTCTCTGGCTCAAACTCTTCCGGCAACTATTGTTGCTCTCTGGAAAATCGAACTACCCAAGGAAATCGATCTCAAGTATGTGTGTTCTCCATCTACCCAACAACTTATTCTTATAATCTTCTGGTGGGACTCCAACGACCAAGATTAAAACTTAATCAAGGGCTAAGATTATTTCCTAGTCAATCTGAGTGAATTTCTAGATAATTCACACATTTCTAATTAATACTAATTAATTAACCCCTTTTCCTAAGTTTAGACTTAGGAAATATTAAAAAATAGGCTAATAATCTAATTGAGACACTTCTAGGTGGAATTTCCATAAACAATTTCTAGGTTATGGAGAACTCCTCTGTTTTAGCCTCTCCACAAAGTTTCGAGACTAGAACACCTCTGATGCTACAAAAACTAACAACTTTGAGTGTCTCCCTAGTGAGGAAACTTGGGGAATCCAATTCAGGATTTCCACAGAGCTTTATTGCAGGTGTTCACCCAGTTTTGTGCACTCCCTGGGTGCACAGGCAGCACAAGTTACTCATTGGAGTATCAGTTATTATGGGTTAGAGTTCAGACTATTTTACAGGTGGTTTTCTCTATTGATGCCAGAGATTTTGTAGATGATTTGCAGGATAGGAGATTAGCACTATTTGAGGGCAAAATTTCTTATTTATGGCAATGCGCGAGCTCACTCGAGAAAGCTTGCGCAAGGGTAGAGGAAGGCTTGTTTTCGGAGGAATTTGGGCTAGAGGAAAAAGGTAATTTCCAGAGGAATTTGGTGACAATTTGTGTGCCTCAAGTTGAGCCTTTCTTGTGGGTCGAAGTCACTTGCTTTTGGTTGTGCGTGGGCCTTTCTGGCAAAGCCTACGCAAGTATAGAGAGGAGTAGATTGGAAGGCTCGAGAGTTGGTGGTTTTAGCATCCCTGGAGAGATATTTTTAGTGGAGTGGATTCTTCAACGGAGAAGGTTGTGGATTGTTCCTACAGATATTAACTTCAACAAAACGTAGCAGGAAACTCACACCATTTTTTGGGTTTCCTCTCAGCTTGGAGTGGAGCCAAACCCTTTCTAAGTCGTGATGGATATTTGGAGGGGCCATAGCTGAAGTTTCAAAAAAAATTGAGCAATATACAGGGTAGAATTCTAGTAGGTCGTATAGCCAGACACAGAGCCACTTGCACCCCTTTTAGAAGGCTTCTTCATCACCTAGATTAAGCCCAAACCATTTATGGGTTTTTGTGGGTTTTGGGAGATGAGTCTAGGGCTAAATTTTCAAATCATTCCGAGTATTCAGCCCTGAGATCAGTATTCCAGCTAGTTGTTAGTAGTAGATTATTTCTGGGTAGTGCGCAGATTACTATGGGGACACTTCCACATTTGAGATTGGGCTATCTTTTATGGGTTCTACTCAGCTTGCATAGCAAGCCCAGGTTCTATCATTTTAGCTCATTTTATGTACCCTTTCACAATATATTAATAAAATGGTTCAAGATCTTTTGTTGGTGTCTATTGTTCCATGAATTGGGTTTTGATTTATCTATGTTGTTGTTCCTTGCACATTGTTTTGGTATTACTGTTATTTTTTCCATTAGGAATATTACAATGGTATCAAAGCATGATCTTGCCCAGCTGTGGAGAAGCTAGCAAGATCATGGAGGTGTAGGCATCCATGCACAATGAATGGTGAAACTATGGACATTCTAATGATGCTTAAAGATGGAGTACACAAAGGATCAATGAGGAAATCAATAGAAACAATGAGAAACTCAACATAAACAATGAGAAACTAAAATAATTATTGGCCCAGTTGAGTAGCATTAAGGGGATAAACTAGAGCCATCTTCATTTCTATGACAGGGACCCTAGAAGAAAGCGTATCGCATGGGTGAAGCTATTCACATCACTCATGGGAGATCAGTCCAAGCAGGGCATACAGAAAACAGTGGGACTGCAAATGCAAAACCAGCAAGGTCAAGCCAACAATGGAGAAGTTGGTTTCTGGATAGGAGAAGGAAGCCACACACATGCATGCACAACCAGCAGAACGACACCCATACGTATGGCCAGGCTAGCCGTCCTGCCATGCCTCATTTTTTGGATGAATATGAGAGGGAAAGAGAGTTAGATACTTTTGCAGATTTGTTGAGGTCCTTCTCAGATGGGATTGATGAGTATGATGAGTTGGACCCCAGGATCAGGAGCTCTCTATCGTTCGAGGAGTTTTTCAATCTGAAGGAGAAGCATAGGTCAGGGGTTGGATCATCATATAGAGGGGGGTAGCTTGATGATGAGACCAAGAGGGACCTTAGGAGGAGGAACTTTTTTTGCACAGGTCAGGAGTCGTGGACCCCAAGGAACATGTACACCAAGGGCATGGCCCACTACATGGAGGTGATTCCAAACATAGAGCATGAGGAGAGTGCGCATGAGGCAAAATTCAAATAACCCCAGTGGTTGTGAGGAGGACATAGGTCAACCTAGTGTGACTCCAGAGTCACCACTATCGGAGAGCACATTGATGGCACAGGTTGATACAGTGGCAGAGAGAATGGAACCCACACCCATAGGACCCTCCATTAACGAGATGCCAGTAGGCACAGAGGCATCCATATCCGTGACAGAGTTTCTAAACGGTAACCACCTACAGCATAATAGTGAGGATGTTATGCATAATGAGATATATGTGGAGGGGCAAAAAGTGGCCCATGTTGAGCCCATGGTGGAGGATGAACGGCCATCTTTGGAGTCAACCATCAATGAGGAGGAGACAGATGCATTGGCATCCAGCAGAGCTGCAATACTTTCAAACAGCAACCCACTTAAGGCATGCATAGATAAGATTTGCAGTACGGTCAGGTCACCTTTGCTCATTGGAGAGAGAGAGGCAGAGTTATCTAGATAGGTCTTATGTGTTGACTAGGACGGTAAAACGAGGCAACGTGAGTTGCGTAAGGCACAACACTCGCATGGTGGAGTTGTTACATGCCCAGTTGTCCTTGCATTTGATCCATCTCACGGGTTTGGATGGCGAAAGGTATTGAGCTGGTACCCGATGGAGCGGGCTAGGTGTCTGGATGTATCTATGGCCATAATTCAGCAGGGGTTGTGGGTTACCGGAGGAGCTCCAAGGCCAGACTATTGGGATCCAAGTGGGATCACATCAAGGATTTGGTTAGTGATGGTAGTAGCTTTGAGATGGATCCGGTGACTGAGCACACACTCACCTTTAGATCTACATCAGATTTCAAAACAGCGCTAGTGACATGTTCATTTGACAAAGGAGTGGGTAGACACTATGAATTGTCCTAGCATGTTGGTTAGGCATGGGGTCGCGGATGGATTCCAGTAGTTGTCGAGACCATGCCGCAACAGATCTAGCTATGGGATCCAGGGATTCAGTTGGTTGATAGGTTCCTCTATCTCGTGAAGAGCAGACTCATGGCAGAGAGTGATCTAGTTCACTCTTGGGTTGACACTTGGGACATCGTTGAGGCCTACATCGCATGGCAATGCAAGTTCCCATTTTTGTTGCTCAGGATCGGGGTTAGTTTTGGAGGGGTAGACTTTGACACCGTCGACATGCCTGGGCAGGATCTATTTGGTCTTGACAGACATTTCGCCATCAGGTTCCAGGAGAGGAGGATAAGTTTTATGTGCACGATGGGCAATCAATTATAATCAGACTGGCAGAGCGTCGACATGGTGGCATTCTTTTCAGACTAGCATGGGACCCTAACATTTCAAGGCTTGGCAGTTCAACTACCTTTAGGGATGAGTTGTCTTCTACAGGAGGAGATCAAGTAGACCTTCCATTGGATCTCACATTTACAGAGAGCATTTCTCTCCCTAGTGACCCACAAATAGCGCAAGGCACTTCACCAATATGGCAGGATGATTAGCAGGAGGAGGTCAAGGAGAGTTCAGGCAGGCAAGGATTCATCTCCACAGGGGTTGGATTGCATCTTCTGGAGTCCACTCTAGTACATGAGATTGGTTTTTCAGCAGGGCATCTTGTCGAGGAGTTGGTCGAGATTCCACATGATCAGGGTGTTCTACTTGTTGGAGATTGTTAATTTTGCAACTCAAGGACAAACTCCCTCCTTTGGACAACCTTCGTCATCCAAAGAAGACCCTCTTTTCCCTTGGAAGAATTTAATATGGTCAAAGAAAAATATTATTTTTAATGAAAAAACCCACAAGTACACAAAAGTTTAGGTCGACCTAAAGTCATAATTGGGTCTCCAAAGAAGCATATAAATACACATCAAGGCAGCCTCATTTGATCATCCCAGCAACACACATATTCTTCTCTCTCCTCTTATGATTGGTTCATATAGGTCTAAAGCAAGTAATCGAGCTCACATGTAACGACCCATTCCCACGTATATACAACACGATATTAGCATGTGAACGATATAGGCAATTGATAGCTACACTTGCCTATACCGCCCACATCGCACTAGTACACCTACCTACTAATATCAAGAATTCATAGATTGGGAACTTAATATTAAGATTTCAGATTTTATATCAAATTCAACTAAGTATAAAATTTTATGAAACAAGGTAATAAAAGAAATGAAGTAATAAAGTTAAAATCCTTAAGTTAATGAATCTTTAAATTAAAATGAGTATGCGATATTAAAGATTTATATTAAAGGTACTTAAATAAAATCCCACCTTTATAAATATGTATACGTAAGCACATTAATGGGGATCACCCACCATAACAACATTTAATGTAAACTTAAGGTTGGGTAAAGCCTCGGGAAGTTTGAGGCGGTGGAGGAAGATTGTTTACATTATATTCATATCCAAACATAATGAAAAGTATACCACCATAAATACATAAAATATCATCATTAATAAGGATAAGACTTCGGGAAGTTAGAGGCGGTGGAAGGAGATTATTTAAAGGAGGTGGTATGGAGGAGAAGGGGGGGAATGTTTTCTTGGAGGAGAAGAAATGGTTTCTGCTGAAAGGAGAAGGAAGGAAATGCCGGCTTGCAGTGTTTGGGGAGGAGTCTCTTGTTCTTGGAAATCTGGGCACGGGGGACAGAGGGGACATCCTCTGGGTCTGGGATTAGTCCCGGATTTGGCTGGGAGGATTCGATTGCCCCAATAATCTGTTCTGTTCACGACATCACCAGCTAATCTTCAGCCGCTTCAGGATTCGTAAGTTTGTGCTGATTTTCAGGTATTCTTCTACATATAGATTAATTATGCAAGCTGAAATTTCAATTTATACCATTACAATGTCTTATTAGATCTGTGTTACTTAAACAGAAGTTCAAATAAGTACAAATTCTAGAACTCTGGGAGTAGGGTCATTACATCACACAAAAAAATAAGGGCTAATTTTGAAATTTTGCTTTGACTATCTGTTTGGGTGACCATTGACCAAGTTTGACTTGGCATTTTGACTTTATTTGACTTGCATACTTTCGATCTTTGGAGGCCGAATTTTTCTATGGAGGAACCGAGATTTTTGGGGCCACTTTGATTGTTGCTAACCGTTGACTTTGACCACATAAATCTGAAGTTAACCACAAGGTTTTCTCTCTCCTTTGACCAAGTTGTTTGGGACTTTTTTTACTGAGGTTTGACCAATAAGGAAGGCCAAATATTTTCACTGTTGACCGAGCACTTTTGGAGGAATTTTACCATTGACTTGTGGACTAGTTAGGTCATCTTTGATTGTTGTTGACTATGACAGAATTGCAAACTTTGACTTGTTGACCAAATTTGACTATCCGGCTCATCTTTTGGATATTGATTAGTTGGTTTTGTTGGACTATGACTCTTGATTGATGAATTGGAACATTGTAATCTCTTTGTTGAACATTTGATGACAATCTAATAGAAGAATAATTTGAAATGGTTTTTCCCCTTGTGGGTCTTTTCCTTAGTCTTTGACCAAATCTTGTGTCACTTGTTGATCTTGGTTGTCTTCTATTGTACATTACATTTACTGTTTTATCTACAATTGCTATTTGTCATTGGAAGATTAATTTTGTTTAAAGTGATAGCTAATTGAATAAAGAATTGGGCTAAGTGATTGTACTAAGCATAGAGCAGTGGAAAATTAACATGGTTTCAGAGTTGATGTGAAGACAAGCCCAAGGAGACATGAGACTAAAGCAATCATCTTTGAAAGAGGTTGAAGGAGCCTATTTGACTTGGTCAAGATGTCTACCTCATACTTCAAGGATACAGAGAAGTTGGGCGACTCATCAAATTTTAATGCTTGGAATATCAGGGTAGAAGTGATATTGGATGATAATGATGTCTTGGAATATGTGGAAGAAAAAATACCTGAGCCTATTTGACTTGGCCTAGATGTCTACCTCATACTTCAAGGATACAGAGAAGTTGGGAAACTCATCAAATTTTACTACTTGGAATATCAAGGTAGAAGTGATATTGGATGATAATGATGTCTTGGAATATGTGGAAGGAAAAATATATGAGCCACTGGTTCGTGGCTAGAGGTTTTTCCCATAAAGAGGGAGAAGAATATGATGATACATTTGCACATGTTGCCCGCTATACCATTATTAGGTCTATTGTTGCCCTTACTGCTAGTAACGGATGTACTCTTCACCAAATGGATGTGAAGGTTGTGTTTCTTCATGGCACACTACAAGAAGAAGTATTTTTTGAGCAACCACTGGACTTCGAAGTTCAGGATAGGAAGAATCATGTTTGCAGGTTGAAGAAAGCACTATATAGTTTGAATCAAGCCTCCAGAACCTAGTACGCCCGCATTGATAGTTACCTGGTGAAGCTTGGATTCACAAGAAGCAAAGTTGATTTGAACCTCTACTTCAAAGTGGTCCAAGGTATGACTTTGATTTTGGTTTATTATGTTGATGATTTAAAGAAGTTATGTGGAGATGTTGTTGGACCTGACTTGGTGAATCCCTCTGAGTATCGACAGTTGATTGGGGCATTGATGTTCCTCATGAACAACCATCCGGACATATGTTTTCCAGTTAACACTTTGAGTCCATTCATGACTCAACCTCTTCATGCACACTGGATTGTTGCCAAGCATGTGTTGAGATATTTGCATGGGACGATTAATCTTGGTCTGAGATATACTGTTGGAGATGTGAGACTTCATGGGTACACTAATGTTGTATGGGCAAGAAATATTATTGACAGGAAGAGTACATCAGGGTGCTACTTTAGTTTGGGTTCTTCCATGATATGTTGGATGAGTAGGAAACAGAAGTTCGTAGCTTTGAGCAAGGCCGAGGTAGAGTATATTGCTGCTAGCATGGCTAGTTGTGAGGCAGTATGGTTGAGGAAGCTCTTTGGAGAGTTATTTGAGCACATACTGGATACGACGGTGATATATTGCGACAACAAGAGTGGGATCGGATTAGCAGATAATCTCGTGTTTCATGATAAGTCCAAGCACATTGAGATCATGTATCACTATATTTGAGACATGGTGTAGAGAGAAGTTGTGAGACTCCATCATATTTCGACTGATGAGCAAGTAGCAAACATACTCACCAAGGATTTGCACAAAGGGAAGTTCTTGGTCTTCAGAGAGTAGCTTGGACTGATGGAGGTGGCCCTCTCGGGTAAGGGTCCCGGTTGATCCAAAACACTGAGTTATGCTCTTCCCCCCTATTTGAGCTCACAGGGAGAGGAATTGAGATTGAGAGTTCATGGGGTTGAGGGAACTCGTGGACAATAGGTGTGTTTGATTCTTACCTCACCATAAGTGTGTATATCCCGTATTGTCATTGCAGGGTTGTGTCTGATCCTTACCTCATGGTAAGTGTGTATCTCCCCCTACCGAGTATACCCTAGTATGCATCCTACCCACGAGTTGGGCTTGTCGGGATTTCCACCCATATGTCCAATGGGTTAGGAGCCTTGGATGTGTCTGATCCTTACCTCTCATGGTAACTGTGTATCTCCCCCAAGTGCCTTGGGTGTGTGTGATCCTTACCTCACATGGTAAGTGTGTATCTCCCCTAAGGTAGTAGATCCAAGGGTCAAGGTGGGAAGATCAACAAACAATAGGACAGTTGTGATCCTTACCTCACAATAAGTAGTATCCTACCTATTGTCCTTGGATAGAGGGTGGTAGCTTGAGCTCCCCTATGATGTCAAATTCTTCTTCATTAGATTCGAGAGTGTTTCGCAAATGAGTAGAGATGAGTAGAAACGAGACATGACTTGATTCAGTGATGACAATAACGAGATGAGATTCATGATGTAGTCGGAAATTTCTCCATAGTTGAGAGGAAGTGTTAATTTGACAGCTCAAAGACAAATTCCCTCCTTTGGACAATCTTCCTCATCCAGAGAAGACCCTATTTTCCCTTGGAAGAATTTAATTTGGTCAAGGATAATATTATTTTTAATGAAAAAACCCACAAGTACACAAAATTTCAGGTTAGCCTAAAGTCATAATTGGGTCTCCAAAGAAGCATATAAATACACATCAAGGCAACCTCATTTGATCATCACAACAACATACATCTTCTCTCTCCTCTTGTGATTGGTTTGTATAGGTCTGAAGCAAGGCAGCCGAGCTCACACATGCGAAGGAATAAAGGCTAATTCTAAAATTTTGCATTGACTTTTTGTGTGGGCGAATGTTGACCAAGCTTGACTTGGCATTTTGACTTTATTTGACTTGCATAATTTCGATCTTTGGAGGCTGAATTGTTTTGTGGAGGAACCAATATTTTCTGGGCTACTTTCACTGTTGTTGGCCGTTGACTTTGACCACATAAATCTAAAGTTGACCGAAGGGTTTTCTCTCTCATTTGACCGAGTTGTTTGGGACTGTTTTGACTGAGGTTTGACTAGCAAGGAAGGCCGAATATTTTGACTGTTGACCGAGCTCTTTAGGAGGAAGTTTGACCGTTGACTTGTGGACTGGTCAGAGCATCTTTAACTGTTGTTGACTGTGACAGAATTGTGGACTTTGACTTGTTGACCAGATTTGACCATTGGCCTCATCTTTTGGATATTGATTGGTTGGTTTTGTTGGCTAGTCAAAAGTTTTACTTTGACTCTTGATTGATGAATTGGAACATTGTAATCTCTGGTGAACATTTGATGACAATCTAATAGAAGAAGAATTTGAAAGGGTTTTTCCTAGTCTTTGACCAAATCTTGTGTCTCTTATTGTTGATCTTGGTTGTCTTCTATTGTACATTGCATTTATTGTTCTATCTACAATCGTTATTTGTCATTGGAAGAGTAATTTTAATTAAAAATGATTGCTAATTGAAAAAAGAATTGGGCTAAGTGGTTGTACTAAGCATAGAACAATCGAAAATTAACAGTGATATGCAGTGTTTATCGTGATCATGTCTTGTGGGGAAAGGAGTGTTCCACATTCAATAGGATGACTCGGGACCCTGGTATCGAGGGATTCATTTAAGGTGCACGGATTCAGGGTGACTCAATGGCACATTTGGGACCCCGATATTGTTTGCAGTGACAGTTTGGGTCAGCAAAGAGAGGGAGTGCTTGTTCAAGCATTGCTTGAAGACAAGCAATTTTTGGCGGGGAGGACTGTAATGTCCCCAATTTTGTGAACATGGGAGTCACCAGGAAATTTTGCCCAATTCTAGTAATAATAATTGAGAAGGGGCAAAAATTATCGAAAAAAGGTAGCTAGTATTATTTTATTGGAGAATGGAAGCAAATTATTAATTTATTAAAATGACGGCAAAAGTCACTTAGTGGAAAATGGCCCCCACTAATAAAATAATACTAAAAAGAAGTCTAGTAGCATGGGGAGAAATTATAAAAAGAGAATGGACTCATTTTGTGTGGTATCTTTGACTATTATCCTTCACATTTCATCTTCTTGTTTAGCACAGGAAGAGAAGCGTTGTTTAGCACAGGAGTTCCAAGCGGAATTCCACCCTCATTTCGGAGAACTTCGAGTGTCTCCCTAGTGAGGAAACCTGGGGAGTCCAATTCAAGATTTCCACAGAGCTTTATTGCAGGTGTCACCTAGTTTTGTACACTCCTTGGGTGCAGAGGCAACACAAGTTACTCATTGGAGGATCAACGATTGTGGGTTAAAGTTCAGGCTATTTTACAGGTGGTTTTCTCTATTGATGCCAGAGATTTTGGGGATGAATTGCAAGGCAAGAGATTAGCACTATTTGCGGGCAGAAGTTCTTATTTCTGGGAATGCGCAGAGCTCACTGGAGAAAGCTTGCGCAGAGATAGAGGAAGGCCTGATTCCGAAGGAATTTGGGTTAGAGGAAAAAGGTAGTTTCAAGAGGGAATTTTGGTGACAATTTGTGTTCCTCAAGTTGAGCCTTTATTGTGGGCCGAAGTCACTTGATTTTGGCTGTCGTGGGCCTTTTTGGTAGAGCCTATGCAGGTATAGAGAGGAGTAGATTTGAAGGCCCGAGAGCTGGTGGTTTTGGCATCCCTGGAGGGAGATTTTTAGTGGAGAGTGGATTCTTTAGTGGAGAAGGTTGTGGATTATTCCAATAGATATTTCCTTCAGCAGAACGTAGCAGAAGCTAGCTAGGTAGTGCACACATCACTCCGGGGACACTTCCACATTTGAGATTGGGCTATCTTTTTTGGGTTATCCTCAATTTGCAAAGCAAGTCTGGGTTCTATTATTTCAGCTCATTTTATGTACCCTTTCCCAATATATTAATAAAATGGCTCAAGATCTTTTGTTGGTGTCTATTGTGCTTTGAATTAGGCTGCGATTCTTTATCTATTTTGTTGTTCCTTGCACGTTGTTTTGGTATTACTATTAATTTTCCCATTAGGAATATTACAGTTGGGATGTTTTCAAATCCCTTTTACTTTGATAGGCATAATATGCATGGTATTAGGTGGTGGCCTCAAATGAGGGGGTAGAGATTGAGTTACTTTAATTAATTATTAAAAGGGTTTTTTTTTTTTTTTTTAAATTGTGCCTTTAAAAAACATCAGCCTAAAAAAAATTCTTCAACCATTCGATCAATTTAATTCAACACCCTTGAAAAAAATTACGCTTGTACGATTGTTGTTGAACCTGGCCCCGATGATCCAATACAAACTTGGCACCTGTTATTCCGAAATCAATTCTCAAAGATCTAGCTCTGATACCACATTAGAATTCCAACAAACCTAGCACCCGGTACTTAATTCCTAGCTAGAAAAATAGTCTACTGAATACATACACAACTAGGATCCTAACACAAATTTAGCGAAAGCAAATTTAAATAACCGATCTCTAAAACAATGACAAACATATTTATGCCCAATCAAATCAGCTCATCATTGAAAAATACTTAAAACCTACTTGGGCTCCCATCTTGGGATAATGGCCCAACTGAGGAATTATATATGCAACAATAATCTTGGAGTTATCGACCTGATCAAGCCCTAGATTTGTCTTTCAATCTTCCTCAGTTGATCTGGATTTGTCTCGCTTGTTGCTCCTTGCCCCTTCCTTAGATTCGACACATTGAAGTATCTCACTCCTCCTCCTAAGAAAAGTGCCATTGTATGGTGTGTTTTCTCTCTCCCCCTTGTCTTGCTTTTATAATTTTACATTAAGCTAAATCCCTAACCCTAACCCTAGTCTCAAAGTGATTAACAGCCGAGATTAGATCTTGCCTCACTTGAGATCAACAGCTAAGATTAAAACAAAATCACTAAATTAAATTACTTTACCTTTCTTATGTTTCTTTTAGATCAATAAACCAGCATATTGATATGTGTTTTTGAGTTAAACTTGGGCTAAGTTACATTAGCAACATGCTCACACTTGAGCAAGTGTTCTAAGGAGAATGTGGGCAACTTCTGCACACGTAGACAAGGCTTCTGCAGAAGTACCTGCCCAAGCTACAAAAATCAACACACTGTTGTTGTAAACTCACATAGGCATGGATGCCTTTCAAAAGTGTGGTCCAACTTTCTTAAACCAACTAATCCAATCACCTAACTTGTTGATTGATTCAATTCCAAACTGAGTTGATATGATATGAAACTTCTCGGATTTTGTTCATTAATACAAGGGTTAACAATGATCTCAACCCAATTTCTACTACAACCTATTGAAAAATAGAATTTTGGAATTGAGAGTGTCAACTAACATATTTCTCATCTTTTGGTCAACAACCTACATACTATGCTAAACTGTTAATCCAAAAAACTGCCTAGAAGTTTGTTTCAAGTTTCAACCAAAATTCACTATGTACTGGGAATTTAGTTAGCTTCAATAATAGTTTTGAGTGCCACGCTATGTGATTATAGGATTTTTGCATTCAACAACTAGTTAAACTATATATAGCATCAAAAGGAAAGAACTGCATACTTTCGAATTCAACTGATGTGGAGTGAAACACTATAAAACTTGAAGCAACGTATTATACATTGCAACTTTCTTTAATTTTCTTAATTTGATGATTAAACTCAAATACATGTATGCCTATGAAAATTTTGACAGTATTACACGACAATTATGTTTATCTGCAGACTATCTAATACTATCACTATGGCTTTGTTATACACTGTGGGAGTGTCAACCTACATATTTCTCAATCTTTTGGTCAGCAACATACATATTGTGCTAAAATTTTAAGCCAAAAAACTGCCTAGAAGTCTATTTTAACCAAAATTCACTATTTATAGGGAAGTTCATTAGCTTAAAAAATAGGTTTTGAGTGCCTAGCTATGTGATTCTAGGATTTCTGGATAATCTAAAACCAACTAAACTATATTTAGCATTAAAAGGAAACAACTGCATATTTTCAAATTAAACAGATGTGGGATCAAACACTATAAAACTTGAAGAAAAGCATTATATATAGAAACTTTCTTCAATTTTCTTAGTTTGGTTGTAAACTCTAATACATGTATGGTTGTGAAAATATTGGTTGTATTTATACATGGGAATTATGTTTATTTGCACAATTATCTAATACTACCACTATACGCATATTGCCCAGAACTATAGGTGAAATTCACTAGGGTTGCTACTGATCTAGAAAGCATTGTGGAAGGGGGAAATCCTACCCATATCCATTCTAGTTACATTGACCATTTCAACGGTAGAAATGAATTATGATAGCTACTTATTATACCTTAGTTAACAATCTTTGTCCTAGGATGAGACTAGTCTGCTACCTCTACTTGGCAATCTAGACCTCAAGGATGCCTAAGCACACCCTACTATCATATTTTCTATAGGGGGGTAACAAAATGTCCAAATCGGTTGAAAGCATGGAGACAAACCTTAAATGGCCCACTTTTCCCCTTCATTGTCAAAAGCAAGAGAGAAGAACTAGAAAGTACTAAAGATAGACATTATCTGCACATGGTCTTATGGTGAGGCAAACAGTCATCTAGAGTTGCTTCTTCTTCAATGGGAGCAATGATGAAAGCACAATAGTAGTCGATAGATGGATATGCAATAACCATGGGGAGATTTACGATTTGGTCATAAGACATTCCCTAGTAACATGTAGTGTTATCGAAACCGAACCGATTCCAGAAAACCGGCTGGTCCGACCGGTTTGGAGGCAAAACTGATCCGAATCGGCCCTCCGAACCGAAAATGACCGGTTCGGTACCGAATCGGACGATTTCGGCACCGAACCGGTCAGTTCCGAACCGGTCTAGTTTGGACCGGTTCAAAAACCGGTTCCACTAGTTCAAAAGCCTAGGCATTAAAAAAAAAAAATTAATTTCTAACTTTTTTAATTTTCAAAAAAAAAAATATATATATATATATATATATATATATATATATATATATATATATATATATATATATATATATATATTATTTTCCCTAGTTACTAAAGCTACTTAAACACAACCCTAACCCCTCTATTTCATTCACACTATTCATTCGAGTCTCTTGCAATTCTTGAGCTGAGTTCGGTGAGGAGAATTCAGAGTTTTTTGCAGGGCTGTTGTAAATTTTTGTAGATGTTCTATGCTTGATGCAACTTTACTTTTTATCCCCAATATCAATCAGCAATCACATAAACAAGAAAGTAAAATGCAGATAGAACATACTAGCAAATTGACAGAAGAAAAGCCAAAAACATATATGTGTGTTGGTGCGTTACAGCGGTCAGCAGGATGCTTCAACCAGCAAAGTCTCAATATGGTCAGCCAACCAGAAGTGTCACACAACCCTCACGGACAGCCAGATCAGTCAACCCAAAGTCAACGAAAGTCAACGTTGTCCCAGTCAACAGTCAACGCAAACAGTAGCAGCAAGAAAGTCAACGCAGCCAAGTCAAAGTCAACATACAACCTCGATTTTTGTGCCAAAAATGTGTATTTATGAGATCGAAGTTTAGGGAGAGTTTCGGGTCAATTTGACCAAGCGTTGATCAAAGTCAACGCTGGTCGATTTCTGCGCTGGAAACCCTAGATAGTCTGAAACCCTAGCTGTTGGTTTTTCCCACGTGTGAGTGAAGAAGAGACTACAATAGATGATCGAACCAATCAGATGAGGAGAGAGGATGTGATGTGATGGATGAGTGAAAATGACCTCCAATGTTGACCTATTTATATCCATTAGTGAGGGTGTGTGACACAACCACTGGGGCTTCAAGCCTACATTTCATTTCAGGCCGACCTGCACATATTTTGAATAAATTCAAAATAAATGTTTTGCTCATCGGATCAAGATGATCTTTAGATCCATCTTGCACCTCTCCGAAAGAGGAATCCAATAAAAATATTTGCATCTTCACTTGAGCATCACAACATGGAATTTGAACCTAGTTGTCCAAGATCAACACCCCCTCTCAACTAGGGAGAACTCCATCCACCTATGCCATCCAAACATCGTGCATCATCCCGTCGTAACTTACTTTGCTGGCTTCTTTGTTTCAGAACAGAAGTGGGTCAGTCACAAAGACATCATTCCCGGCTAACAAATTCAGCCCAGAGATCCGAAACCTTTATAGGACTCAAAAGAGTCTCATACCAACCCAAAGTTGGTTTATTTGACCCGAAGTCAATAGGAGGTCCGAAACCTCACTAGACTTGATCCCAGATCAAGTGTTTGGACCTTGCCATCCTAGACATAGAGAGTATGACAATCTCTAGTGCGTCCATCAGTATTTGCTACTGGTCTCTAGCTTTTCCCACCTCACTGGCCAAATGAGAGGTACTTCCCATGATTCCGGGACTCAATGGGTAGGATGCATACGGGGCACAGATCATGAGAGGTGAACCAACTCAATCATCATAACAATGGGGCAGAACCACCACAAGGTTCGTCAAGCCTAGCCCCGTGTGTGCTTATAGCTCCAAGAAGCTATCCCCAAAGCCCCCCAGAGCTCCAAGAGCTCATCGTCCAACAAGACCCTCAACATAGGGTCATTCCATGATACCAAGATTCTCACAGAAGGTTAGGAACTTGACCTTCCCCAAGGGCTTTGTCAGAATATTTGTGACCTGCTCATCAGTTCCTATATGATCGAGCCTTACGGCGCCTCGCTGTACCATATCCCGGATAAAGTGCTACCTAATATCAATATGATTGGATCGATCGTGGAACACGGGATTCTCAGACAACCGAATCCCACTCTGGTTATCACAGAGTATCACAGTGGTATCTAGCACATGCCCGAATAGCTCACTGAAGAGCTTTCGCAACCAAACTGCTTCACAACAGGCCATACTCGCTGCAATGTATTCGGCCTCCGCGATGCTCAAAGCCACCGACTTCTGCTTCCTGCTCATCCATGATATCAAAGCAGACCCAAGTGTGAAGCAGCATCCCGATGTGCTCTTACGATCCACCACACTGCCAGCCCAATCGGCATCAGTATATCCATGGAGTGTCACTCTCCTGGCAATGTATCTCAGCCCATGGTTTATCGTGCCCCGAAGATATCTTAACAGATTCTTGGCACCAACCCAATGAATGTGATGAGGTTCAACCATATGTTGACTCAAAGTGTTCACTGCAAAACATACATTCAGACGGGTATTCACTAAGAACATCAGGGCCCCTACGATTTGACGATACTTAGTAGGATTTGCTAGCACAGGCCCAGCAGTGTTGCCACTCAACTTTTTAAAGTTGAGCTCCATTGGTGTCGACACGGACTTACAATCCACCATTCCAAATCTTTCCAGAAGCTTCACAATATATTTTCCTTGAGAAAGGAAAATCTCGCCAAGTCTCTGCCAGACCTCCAGGCCTAGGAAGTAATGCATCAGTCCTAGGTCCTTCATCTCGAACTCAGCAGCGAGCTCCCTCTAGCACTGATGAATGAGAGGGTCAGCACTTGTCAGGAAGAGGTCGTCCACATACAGCACCAAAATGAGAGGCTTTTCTCTATCAACCTTGAAGTAAAGGTTTCGATCAGCATTACTACAAGTGAAGCCCAGCTTCATCAGCTAGCTATCTATCCTCTCGTACGAAGCTCTGGGTGCTTGCTTCAACCCATAGAGGGCTTTCTTCAACTTGCAAACATGGGTGTCCTGATCTTAGACTTCGAACCCCAGAGGTTGCTCCGCATACACCTCTTCCTTTGTCGCACCATGCAGAAATGCGATCTTCACATCCATCTGATGAAGATTCCATCCTTGCATAGCAGCAAGGGCTATGATAGATTAGCTGGTGGTATATCGAGCCACAGGTGCAAATATATCATCATAGTCTACGCCTTCCTTTTGAGAGAAGCCACGGGCAACGAATCTTGCCTTGAACTTTTCATCACTACCATCAGATCCATGCTTGATCTTATAGAGCCATTTCGAGGTGACAACTGCTTTGTCCTCTGGTCTCAGAACCACATCCCAGACATCATTCTTCATAATGGACTCATATTCTTCATGCATAGCATCCTTCCAGACTTGATGCTTTACGGCTTCCTCAAAAGATCCAAGCTCAGATTGTACGATAGTACTCATGGCTGCTAGATACCTTCGGTATATATTCGGCTTCTTTCTTTCACGGAATGTCCCCCTCGGGGCCATATGTCCCTCAACATCCTCGAGAGTGTCCCTGAGCCATGATGGTCTCTTCCTTATTGAAGGAGGTGGATCAATAGGGTCCATCGGTCCTTCAACATCGGGCATCGTCTCATCCTTCGGTTCTTCTTAATTTCCAGGCCTTGCTTCATGATCTTCCTCAGATCTCGGAAGATTGATTACTTTCCTCAGGGAGGCATCTTCGTCAAAGGTAACATCGTGGCATATCTCCACATCCTTTGGACCAGGTACATAGACTCTATAGGCCTTCGAAGTTTCGTTATAGCCCACAAACATTCCCTTCTTTCCAGAAGCATCCAGCTTGCTCCTCTTCTCCTTCGGTACATGAAAATAAACAGGACATCCCAAAACTCTAAAATGTGAGACGTCAGGTTTCTTACCAGAGAAAACCTCTTCGAGAGTTTCAGAGTCCAGAGCAGAATGCGGGCATCAGTGTTGTATGTACACGACAGCGTTCGCAGCTTCTCCCCACAGAAACTTCGGTAGACCTTGGTCACATAGCATGGCACGGGCAGCTTCCACAATGGTCCTATTCTTTCTTTCAGTAACGCCATTCTGCTCAGGAGTATAGACATCTTGGTCTTCCAATATAAGATCCAATGTCATCTTCCAGGCATGGAAGTCTTCCTTCCCAGTCAATTTGTTATCAGCTTTAAAGCCATTATAGTTTGAGGTACCCATGCTCTCTTCGGTATTGCTACAAACTTGGGCTTTGTCTTCACCTCAACTCTGATACCATGAAAATTTTTGTAGATGTTCTATGCTTGATGCAACTTTACTTTCTATCCCCAATATCAGTGAACAATCACATAAACAAGAAAGTAAAATGCAGATAGAACATACCAGTAGATCGACAGAAGACAAGCCAAAAATATATATGTGTGTTGGTGCGTTACGGCGGTCAGCAAGATGCTTCAACCAGCTAAGTCTCAATATGGTCAACCAATCAGAAGTGTCACACAACCCTCACAGATAGCTAAATCAGTCAACCCAAAGTCAACGAAAGTCAACGTTGTCCCAGTGAATGGTCAACACAAATAGTAGCAACAAGAAAGTCAACGCAACCAAGTCAAAGTCAACGTTCAGCCTCGTTTTTGTGCCAAAAAATGCAGATTGATGAGATCGAAGTTTAGGGAGAGTTTCGGGTCAATTTGATCAAGCGTTGACCAAAGTCAACGCTAGTCAATTTCTGCGCTGGAAACCCTAGACAGTCTGAAACACTAGCTGTTGCTTTTTCCCACGTGTGAGTGAAGAAGAGACTCCAATAGATGATCGAACCAATCAGATGAGGAGAGAGAGGATGTGATGTGATGGATGAGTGAAAATGACCTCCAACATTGACCTATTTATATCCATCAGTGAGGGTGTGTGACACAACTGTTGGGGCTTCAAGCCTACATTTCATTTCAAGTCAACCTGCACATATTTTGAATAAATTCAAAATAAATGTTCTGCTCATCGGATCAAGATGATCTTTAGATCGATCTTGCACCTCTCCGAAAGATGAATCCAACAAAAATATTGGCATCTTCATCTGAGCATCACAACATGGAGTTTGGACCTAGTTATCCAAAATTAACAGTTGTTCTAAGGGAGATTTTTTGCAGATTTGAAGGGTTGATTGGAGTCTTGGAGAGTTGTTGGGTTGGCAGATTTTCGAGCTACTTCAAAGATTTTTTTTTCCCAAAGATCTTTGGGTTTTCTTCAGCGGCTTTTGCAACTGGTGGAAAATTTTTTATTTTTTTGGGGGGGCTGCTACATAGTTGATTTCAAAGGATTTTGGAGCTGATTTTCTCCAAAATTTTAGAGGGTAAATCAAGGGCCATGGGAATCTGTAAATTTTGGATAGACAAAATGTTCTATGCTTAATGCAAATTTACTTCAATCTTCTAGGGCCCGATACAATATAGCGACCACATAAACATGAAAGTAAAATGTTGATAGAACATACCAATAGATCAACAGAAGACAAGCCAATAAAATAGATCGGATTTACATATCTTCTTGTCCAGCAAAGATGTAGAATAGTGTGCGTTATGGCAATCAACAGGATGCTTCAACCAACAAAGTCTTTCTCAGGTCAGCCAACCCTCCAAGTGTCACACACAGCCCTCAAAGACAGCTCATCAAAAGTCAACATAATTCAATAAAAGAATCCCACATCTAGATTTCCGACATCATCCATATTTCCGGCATCCAGATTTGTGACATCATCCATATTTACGGCATCCATTTCCGACATCATCCAAAGTTACGGCATCCATTTCCGACATCATCCAAAGTTACGACATCCATTTCCGACATCATCCAGATTTACGTCATCCATTTCCAGCATCATCCAGATTTACGGCATCCATTTCTGGCATCATCCAGATTTACGGCATCCAGATTTATGGCATCTGTTTCCTGCATCATCCAGATTTACGGCATCCATTTCCGGCATCATCCATATTTACACGTGGGAGAGAGAGAAGCATCTTCTAGGTTGAACGGACCAATCAGATCATGAGGAATGTGTGTGATGAGATGATGAGAAAATGACCTCCAAGTCTCTCTAATTTATATCCATCAGTGAGGGTGTGTGACACATCTATTGGGCTCTCAAGCCTACGTTACAATTATGTCCGACCTTGCATATAAGTGGAATAAATTCAAAATAAATGTTCTACTCATCCGATCAAAATGATCTTTAGATCAATCTTGCACCTCTCCGAAAGAGGAATCCAACAAAAATATTGGCATCATCATCTGAGCAGTACAACATGGAGTTTGGACCTAGTTGCCCAAAATTAACACTCCCTCTCAACTAGGGAGAACTCCATCCACCAGTGCCATCCAAACATCGTGCGTCATCCCGCCGTAACTTACTTTGCTGGCTTCTTTATTTCAAACGGTGAGTCACAAATACATCACTCCCGACTGACCCGAAGTCAGCTCAGAGGTCCGAAACCTCTATAGGACTCGAAGGAGTCTCATACTAACCCGAAGTTAGTTTAACTGACCCAAAGTCAGTTGGAGGTTCAAAATCTCTCTTGGATTCAAAAGAGTCATATACTAACCCGAAGTTAGTTTAACTGACCCGAAGTCAGTTGGAGGTCCGAAACCTCACTTGGACTCAAAAGAGTCATATACTAACCCGAAGTTAGCTTAACTGACCCGAAGTCAGTTGGAGGTCCGAAACCTCACTTGGACTCAAAAGAGTCGTACACTAACCCGAAGTTAGCTTAACTGGCCTGAAGTCAGTTGGAGGTCTGAAACCTCACTTGGACTCAAAAGAGTCATATACTAACCTGAAGTTAGTTTAACTGACCTGAAGTCAGTTGGAGGTCCGAAACCTCACTTGGACTCAAAAGAGTCATATACTAACCCGAAGTTAGTTTAACTGACTCGAAGTCAGTTGGAGGTCCGAAACCTCACTAGACTTGATCCCAGATCAAGTGGTTGGACACGTGCCATCCTAAACATAGAGAGTATGGCAATCTCCGATGCGTCCATCGTTCTTCCTATTGGTCTCTATCCACATTTCCCACCTCATTGGCCAAGATGAGAGGTACTTCCTATGAGTTCGAAACTCCATGGGTAGGATGCAGGCGGGACACAGATCAAAGAAAGGTGAACCAACTTAATATCATCACGATGGGGCGGAAGCACACCAATAAGGTTTGACAAGCCTAGCCCTATGGTTGCTTATAGCTCCAAGAAGCCATCCCAAGCCCCTGGAGCTCATCGTCCAACTCAAGCAGGACCTTCAAAATAGGGTCGTTCAACGATTCCAAGATTCTCACTGAAGGTTGGGAACTTGACCTTCCCAAAGGTCTTAGTGAGAATATCCACGACCTACTCATCAGTTCCTATATGATCGAGCCTTACGGCACCTCACTGTACCATGTCCCTGACAAAGTGGTACCTAATATCAATATACTTGGATCGATCGTGGAACACAGGATTCTCTGACAAACGAATCCCACTCTAGTTATCACAAAGGATAACGGTGGTATCTAGCACATGCCCGAACAGCTCACTGAAGAGCTTTCGAACCAAATAGCTTCACAACAAGCCATACTCGCTGCAAGGTATTCAGCCTCAGCAATGCTCAAAGCCACCGACTTCTGCTTTCTGCTCGTCCAAGATATCGTAGCAGAACCAAGTGTGAAGCAGCATCCAGATGTGCTCTTGCAATCCACCACATTGTCGGCCCAATCGGCATCAGTACATCCATGGAGTCTCAAACTCCCGACAATGTATCTTAGCCCATGGTTTATCGTGCCCCGAAGATATCTCAACAAATTTTTGGCACTAACCCAGTGAATGTGATGAGGAACAACCATGTGTTGACTCAAAGTGTTCATTGCAAAACATATGTCCGGACAGGAGTTCACTAAGAACATCAATGCCCCTATGAGTTGACGATACTCGGTAGGATTACCCAGAGCAAGCCCAACAGCATTTCCACACAACTTCTTGAAGTTGAGTTCCATCAGTGTCAACACGGACTTACAGTGCACCATACCAAATCTCTCCAATAGCTTCACAATATATTTTTTTTGAGAAAGGAAAATCTCACCAGGTCTCTGCCAAACTTCCAAGCCTAGGAAGTAATGCATCAGTCCTAGGTATTTCATCTCAAACTCGAAAGCTAGCTCCCTCTTACACTAATGAATGAGAGGGTCAGCACCTGTCAGGAAGAGATCGCCCACATAGAGAACTAGAATGAGAGGCTTTTCTTTATCAACCTTGAAGTAAAGGTTCGAATCAGCATTACTTCGAGTGAAGCCCAACTTCATCAAGTAGCTATCTATCCTCTCGTACTAAGCCCTAGGGGCTTGCTTCAACCCACAGAGGGCTTTCTTCAACCTGCATACATGAGAGTCTCTATCCTGGACTTCGAACCCCAGAGGTTGCTCCACATACACCTCTTCCTTTATCGAACTATGCAGAAAAGCGGTCTTCACATCCATCTAATGGAGACTCCATCCTTGCGTGGCATCAAGGACAATAATAGATCAGATGGTGGTATAGCAGGCCACAGGCGCAAATATATCATCATAATCTATGCCTTCCTTCTGAGAGAAGCCTCGGGCAACGAATCTTACCTTGTACTTTTCAGCACTACCATCAGATCCATGCTTGATCTTATAGAGCCATTTCGAGGTGACAATAGCTTTGTCCTCTAGTCTCGAGACCACATCCCAGACATCATTCTTCATAATGGACTTGTACTCTTCGTGCATAGCATCCTTCCAAACTTGATGCTTTACGGCTTCTTCAAATGATCCAAACTCAGATTGTACGATAATACTCATGGCTGCTAGATACCCTTGGTATCTATTCGGCTTCTTTCTTTCACAGAATGTCCTCCTTGGGACCATATGTCTCTCAGCATCCTCGAGAGTATCCCTGAGCCATGAGGGTCTCTTTCTATTTGAAGGAGGTGGATCAATAGGGTCCATCGGCCCTTCAACATCAGGCATCATCTCATCCTTTAGCTCTTCCTGCTTCCATGTTCTTTCATCATTGTCTTCCTTGGAGCTAGGAAGATTTCTCACTTTCCTGAGGGAAGCATCTTCATCGAAGGTGACATCGTGGCATATATCCACTTCTCTTTGACCAGGCACATAGATTCTATATGCCTTTGAAGTTTCACTATAGCCCACAAACATTCCCTTCTTTCCAGAAGCATCGAGCTTGCTTCTCTTCTCTTTCGGCACATGAAAGTAAATAGAACAACCAAAAACTCTAAAATGAGAAACATCAGGTTTTTTACCAGAGAAGACTTCTTCTAGAGTTTTGGAGTCCAGAGCGGAATATGGGCATCAATTTTGTACGTACACAGTTGTGTTCGCAGCTTCTCCCCATAGAAACTTCAGAAGACCTTGGTCACACAGCATGGCACGGGCAGCTTCCACAATGGTCCTATTCTTTCTTTCAACAACGCCATTTTGCTCAGGAGTATACATGCTTGTGGTCTCCCTCTTAATGCCAACTCCTCTGCAAAAGTCATTGAACTCATGTGACTCATATTCGGTGCCATTATCGGTCCTCAAAATCTTGATATTCTTTTTTGTTTGATTTTCCACCAAGGCCTTGAAGGTACAAAACCATTTGAATGCTTTGTCCTTCTTCATGAAATATATCTAGGTCTGAGAAGTCATCTATAAAAGTCACATAATAAGAACATCCTCCCAAGGATTTCACAGGCAGCATACCAGATAATCAGAATGTATCAATTGCAAAATACCAGATGTCTTTGTGGCGCTTGAGGGGAAAGGTCCCCTTGTATGCTTTCCTTCGGCAAAGCCCTGACATACGCCTTCATGATCATTCTTGAATTTGGGCATCCCAGACACCACCTTCCTTTGCTTCGGGAAGGGCTTCATAATGAAGGTGTCCAAACCTTCGGTGCCATAATTCAGTTTGACGAATTGTATCACATGACATAGCCCCTAATGGACTTCCTCCAACCTGGTAGAGTGTATCAACTCTAAAACCAATAGTGAGAGCTTCCTTGAAGTTCTTCTTCCAGTCTCGAGGAAGTCCTCCTAGAGCAATGAGGATGATCTCTTGATCAACTACTTCTTCTCTTATGGCAAGGAGATCATTCCTGAGTTCTGTGAGCCTCATAAATATGATGGAGGCTCATGAATCTTCCCCTGCACATAGTCCATGACATCTTGATCTTCTAATGCCAAATCCAAGGACATCTTCCATGCATGATAATCAAACTTGTCAGTCAACTTATCATCAGACCATTGGTCCTTGACAAGACTTATTCTTCTGTGATTGCTTTTCACACTATCTTGGGCTTTGTCTTCACCTTAGCTCTAATACCATGTAAATTTTGGATAGACAGAATGTTCTATGCTTAATGCAAATTTACTTCAATCTTTTAGGGCCCAATACAATATAACAATCACATAAACATGAAAGTAAAATGCTGATAGAACATACCAATAGATCAACAGAAGACAAGCCAATAAAATAGATCAGATTTACATATCTTCTTGTCCAGCAAAGATGTAGAATAGTGTGTGTTACGGCAATCAACAAGATGCTTCAACCAGCAAAGTCTTTCTCAGGTCAACCAACCCTCCAAGTGTCACACACACAGCCCTCAAAGACAACTAATCAAAAGTCAACATAATTCAACAAAAGAATCCCACATCCAGATTTCCGACATCATCCATATTTCCGACATCCATATTTACGACATCCAGATTTATGGCATCCATTTCCGGCATCATCCACATTTACAGCATCCATTTCCGACATCATCCAGATTTACGTCATCCATTTCCGACATCATCCAAATTTACGGCATCCATTTCCAGCATCATTCAGATTTACGGCATCCATTTCCAGCATCATCTAGATTTACGGCATCCATTTTCGGCATCATCCATATTTATGGCATCCATTTCCTGCATCATCCAGATTTAAGCATCCATTTCCGACATCATCCAGATTTACGGCATCATCCATATTTACACGTGGGAGAGAGAGAAGCATCTTCTAGGCTGAACGAACCAATCAAATCATGAGGAATGTGTGTGATGAGATGATGAGAAAATTACCTCCAAGTCTCTCTAATTTATATCCATCAGTGAGGGTGTGTGACACATTTGTTGGGCTCTCAAGCCTACATTACAATTCTGGTCGACCTTGCACATAAGTGGAATAAATTCAAAATAAATGTTCTACTCATCCGATCAAGATGATCTTTAGATCAATCTTGCACCTCTCTGAAAGAGGAATCCAACAAAAATATTGGCATCATCATCTGAGCAGTACAACATGGAGTTTGGACCTAGTTTCCCAAAATTAACAGAATCAAGCCATAATCCCATTGCAGACTTGGATGCTACTCATTCTTCAAATGAGGATGATGATTCTGTTAATGATTGATGATTGATGATTTGATCATTGATTTGTTGTAGTTGTAGCTTGTAGTATTGTAGGTTGTAGTATAATACAATGATCAATGATGTTATGTAGGATACGGAGGCATCTTCAGGAATTCCCAGGGCGAACCACTCCTGATCTACTATGGCAACATGGGATAGGATAGCAACAACTCCGCAGAGCTTGAGGGACTCATCCAGGGCATTTACAGAGCAATTGAGTTTAACTATTTTCCCCTGGAAATGGAAGGAGATTTGCAAATTAGTACTATGGCGGCCACAAGAATTCTCCATGGCACCGCTTCCACAAAGGTATCCACTAGTTGGAGGCTTTCCCACAAGCTCAAACTTCTGGAACAGTTGATACACAATCACAGGACAATAACTTTTCACCATGTGCGCAGGAAAGCAAACTCAGTTGTGGACCTACTTGCGAACAAGGGTGTGGAAAGTCACAGAGAGTTGCATTATTCGAATCTCACCCAGGTTGAGGATGATTCATTAAGAAGAGAATGCCAAACTCTCATTCAAAAATATCTTCTCTCCTCGGATGCGGGTGACAATAGAAGTAAGCATGATAAATGCCTCTCTCGCGCTCGAGCTGACGAAGATCTGCAGCGCAGGTCTTCACTCGACGTGGAACCACACTCCTGCAATCATCTGCATGAGATGACAGAGATCGGGCATAATGAAGACACACTTGAACAGCATCATCCCCTCTGGGGTACCTCTCTGCCGCAATCGATTGAATGATCTCCTGGACTGACATGCTACTTGGCCATAACTCTTCGCACGTGCCTACTCGTGAAAAGCGTTACAGCACACAGCTGCATGCGAGGCACAATGATGTTCATATACTTCACATGTGTCACAGGCCTATTAAAGGGAAGGACCTTCAGCACAAAGCGACTCACAGTTTGTTCCTTCGAGTTTATCTATTGTTGCAGTTCCTGCCCTCCTGCACACCCAGTCTGTCGCACAGCCTCCCCCCTAGTGTTGCGCTGCGCAGAATTCCCCGGGCTACGCTTCCCCCTGATTGCGCGACTCACCTCAACTCCATCTATCCTGCTTGTTTCTTAAGCCTGGGTGCTCCCATTATCCCGCGTCCCTTGTCATGCATTCCCCTTCAGCGCACCTCCCTAGCCAATTGCACCTTGCTTCGCACCTCCCTCCGCGAGTCAGAACTGCTCCACCCTTCCTCTCAGACCCCCATCAATCCTTCGCTTCAGCTGACCATGGCACCTAGGCTGCGACAACGAACCATCAGAGGAGGCCAGAGAGGTGTGCTCCCTGGTCGCTACCATCGAGGGCCTGACAACCGCCTGGAATTTGTTGAAGGATCCTCCTCGGGCAGTCACGTCAGAGAGGCTCCCCAGAGCCCCGAACTCAACCAAGAGGAGGAGGCCCCCACTCATGTTTTGCAGAGAGGCCGAAGCGGACCAAGAAAGTCCACCATTACGCACCAGGATCACCCCTTGCCCCACAAGACTGAGCCTCTTCTGGCACAAGAAGATGATGAGAATGACACAGATGTTTGGATAATGGACTTGGAAGGTACATGGACAAGAGTCCCGGATGCCGAGTACCCGGTGGCTCCCATCCTCTGCACACTAGTCTCCAAGCCTCCGCGTCTACCCACCGTTGATGAGGAAGTTTCCGCGCAAGCGGGCACCTGTCCCATAGTGGAGGAAGATCCAGACAACGATGATGATGCCAAAGACCCATGACTGCGCAGCAGCTCAGCTCTTCCTAGTTTTTTGTCATGCTTGCTATTATCACAGAATTTTCATTTTCACTAGTTCTACAGCACATTTTGTAATTTTCTGTTTCATGTACTTTCCGGGTTGGTTCCCTCCACGGCGGCAGCCCCATACTTGCGCAACAAAGGCTGGGATTGGTTAAGCGCAACTTACCAACTCAGCGTGTAGCATATGTATTGTTCTATTTTCGAATTAATATAGATTAGCCTCATTTACCAAAAAAAAATAATCAATGATGTTATTTTGGACTATAAATGCCTTTTAAAGCCTGCTTCTTGATGTTTGTAACATTTTTGTTTCAACGATGTTTTGCACTAAGTGCTATTTTGGTTGTATGCACTAGGTACTTGCTATATAAATGATAAATTTTGCATATTTGTGTATAAATGGTTTGGATTCATATGGATGCACATGAATATATCTATTTTTTCTTTAAAATATGAATATTTTATGTGTTTTTGGTAAACTGGTTTTTTTCCAATTTTTTTCCCGTTTCGGTCCAGTTCCGACCAGTTCCCGGTCCACAAGGTTTTCCGGTTTGATGACCGGTTCGGTTCCGATAACATTGGTAACATGCTATAGCCACTTTGCAAACAAGATATTGACTCGATAGCCATGAGTCTACTGGCAGAAGTCCACTTAAAATGAAAACTATCCACTAGGAAAACATATGTTGACCAATGAAATGAAGAAGAAACATCTCTCTTAATGAAAGCAAAGTTGGTGTTCTTTGTCATGTAGACACGTCTTAAATTGCATATCCAAATGTCTAAGATTTACCAAAGATTCTTCCAACATTGCATAAAAACTAGAAAATACTTCAAATTTTTTACAATTATAGTTTTGGAAATAGATCCCATTTTAGATGAAATTCCTTGAGAGATTTTAAAACAGGGCTTAGATTTCATGCATCCTCCCCTTATAAAATCCTATAAAAGATAAATTATGCATAAGTTATAACCAATCAACAAAGACAATATTAAGCATATTCATAGACAAAATAAAAAGGGAATATTACACGTATCCCAAAACTGGATACTCTAGATCCTATTGGAAACAGAAAGGTCTTTACTCTCCTAAATATCTAAGACAAGATTTGACCAAAAGTAAGTAATCAACCAAAACAGGTATCTCCTAAACTTCTAATAATCACACACTTCTAACAAAACAAAATCATATACACAACTAAAGTTTCACCAAAGTATGTATATCAATAACGATTTGATTATAATCTGGGAAGTAATCACTGGGCCTAGCTCATAAAGCCAGATATAGGTGCCTAAAATTCATTTTGGACAAGGTTGATAAGAGAATAGGACTTATCTCATAGAGAAATACATAGGTTTCCTAAATTCATTTTAGACAAGGTTGATAAGAAAAAAGGACTATCACTCTGTTTAATGATTTCCCCATTTATATTTTAAAAACTTTCTGCCCATTCAAATTCCTATATCAACAATAATAAGAGTAGAAGCTTGAGGAATCACAGAAAACTAGAGGTTGATCATTTAAAATAATTGAATGTAACAACAACAACAAGAAACCTAGAGCTAGAATAAGAAAGCTGACATGATGACAAAAACAATTAGGAGAGAAAGAGGGAATAAAATCATTCCTCAACCTTGAAAATAGAGATGAAGACAAGAAAGTATATGATATGATTGCTACCCATGATATAAATTCTCCAAAACATTAGAGGAAATTTTAGCCTAAAAGTGCCCGTGAAATTTTCATGTCATAATATGTAAACCAATCAAAATCCTTTAAATTTAAAAAGAGGTACATGTAGATATTTTGGAGGGAAAAGAAGAAATACTTTTTAAATTGTATTTTTGGTTTATCTTCTTATATGTTTACTCAAATTTCAAGTGTAGACAATTGTTGGATGCGGAATTTAATTCCGCATCCAATGAGTGTCTACACTTGAAATTTGAGTAAACCTATAAGGAGATAAGCCAAAATTACAATTAAAAAAAAAAATAGTTTCCTTCTTTTCCCTCCAAAATTCATAATTCTTATTTTATTATTTTATTATTTTTACGTAAGAAGTCAATTTTAGGCTAAAATGTTCTCTAATGGTAATATCAGATTCTAGGAAAATACAAAACTGGCAATGAGACTATATATGAGCTAGAACAATTAAAAAATGGCATACTTATCTATAACTTATTCTAGGAAAATACAAAACTGGCAATGAGACTATATATGAGCTAGAACAATAAAAAAATGGCATACTTATCTATAACTTATTCTAGAATTAAAGAAAGGGTGTAGAGTTTATGGACCTTGAGATAGAGTCAAAGGTGAAAACAATTAAGACTTCCTCACCTTGAATGTTACATCAGATCTGCCAAAATATAAATGGTGATAGCTACAGAGACTATATATGAGCTAGAACAATTAAAAAATGGCATACATATCTATAACTTATTCTAGGAAAATACAAAACTGGCAATGAGACTATATATGAGCTAGAACAATAAAAAAATGGCATACTTATCTATAACTTATTCTAGAATTAAAGAAAGGGTGTAGAGTTTATGGACCTTGAGATAGAGTCAAAGGTGAAAACAATTAAGACTTCCTCACCTTGAATGTTACATCAAATCTGCCAAAATATAAATGGTGATAGCTACAGAAAGGTGAAATCAGGGATAAAGGAAATCCCCGAAGACATACTAAGGAGAGAAAAAAAGCTAAAGACAACAGGAAAAAGGTTGCCACTACTTTTTCTAGTCCCATTTTCAAGCAAACTAATAAAACATTGTTGCACTTATACAGCAATACAAGAAAAATGCACACTCAAAAGAAAGAAGATGGCAATACATGATTTAAGAGACATCTTCTTATCACTCATGTGAGTGAGAGACAATATAGACATACCTGTTAATATCAAAATTTGCAACTTAAGCAATTTTTTGTTTCTGTGGAGTTAAACTTTCAGGCTTCAGCATGTTTGAAGCATAATACCAACCACATAAAAAAGTTGGAAGTTTCACTTTGCAGGTTCGACTTTGGCAATAAGGTTTGTGTTCTTCAGCTTGAGTTCCAGGGTCACGTAATATAAATGGTGATAGCTACAGAAAGGTGAAATCAGGGATAAAGGAAATCCCCAAAGACATACTAAGGAGAGAAAAAAAGCTAAAGATAACAGGAAAAAGGTTGCCACTAATTTTTCTACTCCCATTTCCAAGCAAACTTATAAAACATTGTTGCACTTATACAGCAATACAAGAAAAATGCACACTCAAAAGAAAGAAGATGACAATACATGATTTAAGAGACATCTTCTTATCACTCATGTGAGTCAGAGACAATATAGACATACCTGTTAATATCAAAATTTGCAACTTAAGCAATTTTTTGTTTCTGTGGAGTTAAACTTTCAGCATGTTTGAAGCATAGTACCAACCACATAAAAAAGTTGGAAGTTTCACTTTGCAGGTTCGACTTTGGCAATAAGGTTTGTGTTCTTCAGCTTGAGTTCCAGGGTCACATAATCAAAGTTGCAGCACACATTATTGCTTCAGATCAGATTAACGTTATGTTCAGGAAGTGTTCTTGTTCGATGGTGAAGGATGAATTATGAAGGTCCAATTAGTAATTCTTCAAGTCAACATGCTCAGCATTTTATATTGGTTAGTTTTGGAAAGGAGATAAATTATGGTTTTTTCCATCTTGTCCCTACTTGAACTGCACGGTTTCAGGATGCCCTCACTTCATTATTCACTTATTGTTGCGATTTTCATTTTAGCTAAAGGTGGGTGATCTTGAGGAACTTAATATGAAGGCCTGGTTTGTACCACAAGGAATTTTTGTAGTGACACTTTGCTTTTTGTCTTCAAGGATCAAACCCTTTTGCTGATATGACGATGCCCTTTATTACAGTTTGCGACTAAACTTCATTGGAGTACAGGTAAGATGACATTGGTTTGCAAATGTTTAGTGACCAAGATCAACGTTAAATCGTAATTAGCATTGTTCCTAAGAATTTTTTGTAGATTTAATATTGTTGTTTTCTTGGGAAGAGCACTTCCTTGTTGCTTGTCTTTGGAGAGAAATTTAGCTTCATTGTAAGTTTGGTTTGAAGGTTGATTCAAATTGTTTGAAGGGTTGCTTTCCCAGCAAGAAGACTTGTTTGAACGTCACATTTGAAGGCTATCTTATCGATTGGAAGGATTTTGCCTTATAGTTGAAATTAGATAGATGGAGAGGTGATTCGAATGATTTTTGTTTCTGAATCCTTGAAAAGGATGGAAAGGTCCCTTATATGGTCTTTCTCCATATTTTATCACTATATCAAGACAACTTGCATAAGGTCCTATTTGGTTGCAACAATTGGAAGCATGAATCTCAGCTTTAAGACTCACGAGTGTTCACTGGCGATTGGTGATGGGAAGTTGAGGCCAACATGAGTCCTAGAAGAAGACCAACTTGAAGCTAATTTTATTTTCTATACCTTGAGGTTGCCCTATGTAGTGTGAAAAGTGAGAATTTATAAGAAGGGTGCTTTCTTCAACATTATTTCACATCTTTTTTCATATGAGAAACAACTCAGATAGAAGGCACTTTCTTGCCCAGCAAGTCATCTTTGTTTTAAAAATTTCCCTCAAAATTCTGGATGAACAAGGTGGCGTCCTTCCTATAGTGAGGCACTAGATTTAATCCTACAATAGGAGTTTTGATGAGGCGAATATTTAGCAAAAGAAGGGAACTACCAATTAATGGAGACAATTTTCATCTTAATAGCTTGGTAAATGCATTTTCTTCCAATGCAAGTGATCTTAGTCTTGGTTCTTATCATTAAGTGACAATCAGATTGATCATTGATGGAAGGAGCTACTTTAATCAACATGCAACCTCCTTCTAGAACTTTTCCATGACAAGTTTTGATAAAGAGGAGTGCATTGTTAAATTTTCCAGTTACTCCGAAAGTATTTACGCCATGTTTGGGCTGCTTCATGAGTCATGACATTTGGGGTACATGGTGTATGTTTAGCCCTTGCATGGTTCAAGTCTTTAGATGGATTGTAGCATGAGAGATGGTCAATGATGACATACAGTTGACATAGCTTGCTCAGTGGATGTTTGACTTCAATTTATTGTAGGCTGAGGGCTCAATGTTTTTCCCTTGGGAGATCTCTTGGAAGTTTGGTGGATGCCCTTCATTGAGGCCTCATGGAAGAGCCACTTGTTTAGAAAGCATGCTACATTATGTGGAGTGTTGTGCATCGTGAAGAAGAGCTTCAAGCCCCAGTTGACAAGTGGCAGCTTGCTTTCCTATTTAAAGGATTGGAGATGGATCGGGGATGCCTAGGGATTCAATAACATTCTTGTTGGGTCAACTGACCTAGTGGAGTACATTGCTGAGGAGGAATGATGGGGTCTATGGGGGCTTGTGATGGAGTGGTGTGGACTTTCCTTGTGTAGCTACATCTCCTTGGAGCCATTATTGTGCACAACATCACCTTGGAGCATGACATCTGTACTTTGGAATGTGGCATCTCACTTGTGTTGGCTTGTAGGTGCTCACTATAAGTTTCTTGTAAGGGCTAAGGCTCACATTGCATTGTTGGCTTCCTTTACCTCTAATATAATAGAGGAAGGAGGGAGTCTTTCCATTCATCCTCATTAGTATCACTTTGTATTTTTCTTCGTAGAGAGATTTTCTAGGGTTCATGAATTCATGAGGAAACCTTAAGGGAAGCTATGAAAGGGAAAGAGGACATTTTGGTTTGGAGTTTGCTCTTGTGACTATGGTTTTCTCTTGTGGAGGAAACGTTGGAGATGATGATCACATATATTCATTCACTCACTTGTATTCAATATTGTGATGAGATGTGACTAAGAGAAGAGAGTATGCAGTTCCCCTCTCTCTCTCTCCCATATTCACTTGTATTATCTCTCTGTCTTGAGAGGAAAGGGTTTCTCGGTGTTCTTGGAGCATCCTGGAGTTCTAAGGTTAAGGTTTATCCCTTGGAGATTGGAGATTAGGATTTTGAGATAATAGAAGAGAAGAGGAAGACATCTTGCCTTAGAGGTTGTCTTGGAGAGATTCTTGCACTTGGATCCTCTTGGTTGAGCTAGAGTTTGATGACCCTAGCTAACGCTTTTGTTTGGAAAGTTGGAGGTTTTGTACTAGCCTTGAGAAAAGGCTATGGTATGTACTTGTACTTCATCTTGAGCTTATATATGAAAATTCTAGCTGTCCGCGTCTTGTGTCATTTTTAGATTTGAATTCCAGCTGCATATGTTCTTTATGCTTTGCAATTTACAGTGACTCAAGTCTTGCTAATTGGACATTAAGTAAAAGGGCAAACTGTTGAGTGAGCTGCATCTGAGGAGAAATACAATGGGGCTGATTTTACTGCTGCAATCACTGATGTAAAAGTGCATTTTCAGATCTGATTATTGGCTGATAAGTTTCCTAGAAGGGGATGAAACTTATCTCTTTGTTTGGTATATTTTCTCCTTGAATTGCCAGGGAGTTTGGGGCTGTTTGATCTTTCTGCTGATGTCTTATACTCTAATTTACAGCAGTCATAAAGGCTGAAAATTCTAGGGCTAAAGATATAAAAAACCTTCTAGGAAGAAGGTGAAATTTCAGTCTTGCATTAATTGCATGAGTACATGAAATTCCACAGGCACTTGCTTGCCAAGCAAGTTATCTTGCTTATAGAACCTAAAACTTTATAAATTAAGCCCTCAATAAAGCACCCTAACTCAACATCCTTTTCTTTGCTTTCATGGAAATTTTGGATATTGATTAAAGTTCCTTGTTTATGTGCTTTGTTGAGGGGAGTTTCCCTATGTTGTAAGGTCTAAAGAAAGCATTGCATAAGAGTTAATCTTAGCATATCTCATATAGCGAAGGTCGTACATGGGAGTTAACAAACTAACAGGTGCTTTAACGAGATCCCCATGCTTCATGAAGATGGAACATGGTGCTTTCATCTATTTTAAGGAGAAGGGTGTCAGTTCACTTAAATTTAGGTTTTTTTTGGGAGTGATTTGCAGCAGCTTTGAAATCTCATTTCACCTTATAAAAAAATTGCATAAGCGGATTTTGATGGCTTGTTGTTTTGGAAGCCAGTATCTTCTCTCTCTATCATACTTAGAGTTCGTCTAAAGTATGAATTGGGTGATAAGATGTGGTTTTTCCAGCAATAATTACTTCAGATTGGGCACACTGGCTCCACTGGTAGAGAATGTGAGTTCTTTTTATAATGTTTTTGGTACTGTTGGTTTTCTATTTTTGGCATAAGCAGAGCTTTGCTTGTGACCATAGTTATCAATGAGTGGATAAGGATAAGGATAAGTCCACTAACCCTAGGTGCATGGGGAGGTATTTTGATGAACTCGTCTTCCAATTTTGAAAATTGATTAAGCTGACCTTGTTTAGCACCTAATTTTGATGTAATATCCCCAATTTTGTGAGCATGGGAATCACTAAGGAGTTTTGCTGATTTTGGGTAATATTAATAAAATGGGAAAATATTATTTTATGGGAGAATGGCGGCAAATATTATTTTATTGGAGAATGGCAGCAAATTATTATTCTATTGGAGAATGGCGGCAAATTATTATTTTATTAAAATGGCGGCAAAACTCACTAAGTGGAAAATGGTCCCCACCAATCAAATAATATTAATAGGAGTCTACAAGCATGGAGAGAAATTATAAAAGGAGGAGAGACACATTTATCGGGCATTCTATTCCTATCTTTCTCATTGACATTGAAAAGAAACTCAAGCGAGTTTCAGACTTAAGGATTTCAAGCGAAACTCTAGGCTGATTTCATTGGACTTCGAGTGCCACCCTAGTTAGCTCTTGAGGAAGATCACTTAAGGTCTTCCTTTTTTGTTTATTGCAGGATCATACAATAATCAAGAGGCCGAATTTGTGTGTCATCCAGATTCCAGAAAGCCGAGTTCCAAGCTCAAGCAGAGGTTGAATCAAGTAAATACAAGGAGGCTGACTAGATTGATGCTCCAGATTACCAAGAGGGCAAGTGTTACACAGTAATTTGTCACCGTCCCTGCAATCCCCATCTCGCCCATTGGAGGGTCGTTTCTGTGACCAATAATCAGTGTCATGCCTTGCAAATACCATCATTGCATCCCTTGCCATGAGGACAACATTTCTTCTGTTGATCATTTCCTGAGCAGACCCCTAAAAACACCTGTTTTTGCCTTGGCGCTGGTAGCCCGTTATGTACTCGCGCCAATGAGGAAAATTAACACTGAGCCCGCGCCAATTGGCGCTCTGTCCCAGTTAAGCACCCGTGCCAATCTGCTTTTGGAAAGTTTTTTAAAAAAAGAGGCGAAGTTTCGATTACAACAACTTCGTGGATGAGTCATCAGGAGTGGTTTCGACTGAATAACCACGGCCTTCCTCCTTTGGCCTCTTATTTCCACCTTATGGGGAACCTCCCAAGGGATAAGGCCTCCCTTCCACTATTGTAGGGATCCCAACCTCCTCCTCTCCTCTATAAATATCGCCATCTTCCATTGATGAAGGGGCTGAATGGCTGAATGGCTGAATAGCTGAAGGGCTGAATGGTTGAATCTCCAAGAGCCTTCATAGCCTAAAGAATGCTGCAAGAGCTTTGATAGTCCTCATAGTGCCAAATCCATAGCAAGGAGATTGACGATCGAAGAGAGAGGCTTTTCCCTATTCTCGGCAAGCTTTACCGAGACATATTCCGCTGACGACCCGCCGAAGGAAGGTTTAGCGTCAGAGCCTGTTGTATTTTCCTTTGATGAATTAATGATAAACGACTATTGGTTATGGTTCCACTCGTATTTTTCATTATGATCATGAGTTGTGTCTTCTCTGACTGATACATAATTGCATATATCGGGTTTTACGCTTGTGTTTGTCGTGTTTCTTGTGTGTGCAGGTGTTCAATCGCGGCAAGCGAGAGGATTGTGATCTGCTGGAGCAAGGAAACGGGAGCGCCATCTTCTCTACAAACAACAGCGTTGGATTCAAGGTAAGCCTTCTTCGCCATTTGGTTTATTGCAATTAGGAACTTGCACCTTAGCGTGATACGATTGTTGCTAGACCCGATCTAGGCTAGTAGTGATCGCCTCTGTCCGCAGAGGGGATTTACCTCTACAACAGCAAGTTATGCCAAGAGGCCGAGAATAGCAGCGTAGGTAGGCTGAGCTTATTCCCTGTTGTGGCTGCCTGGACCAACATAAAAGAGGGCCGAGTTCAGAGACAAGGGCCGATATTATCATTTGCTGAGCACTAGACAAGTTTTCCCCTTGGGTGTGACTGTGTTTGACCTCAAGTATGCCATGATATATCAGCTGGGCTGTCACGAGCTTCCTGATTTGTGAGCTTAGGCATATTTGCAGTCATTTGGGGAGCTGTACATTAAGGAAGGGGTCGTATAGTTGGTGGCGTACTGTGGGTGAAGGCAGTCCTTGTGTAGGACTAATATCTTGTGAGAGAGGGCTCAACTACAGCTATCCTGAAGCTTATTCCCTGAGTATTGCATTGCTGAACAGTGCCATAAAAAACACACCAGGTCCCTCTATCCTTACTATTCTCTGTGTATGCTGGTAACAAGTTAGTGAAGGATTGTTGCTGATTAGTGGAGGTCGAACTACCCTATGAAATGCCTATTCGAGCTGCCTCTTAAATCTGGGTTATTTGCTGAATTTGGGTTCTCTGATATACACATATTTCTTGGTCCAAAAGCTTGCTGCTGATACTATAAAAGGAGGACTACAAACTCAAATATTGATAGTGCCAGAAAGTGCCCAGGTTTCTTATATCTCTGTGTTATTTCAGTATTGTATATCAGTCCCTAAATCTGAAACTATTGTTATGCTCCTACTTCTGATGTGGACTATGTATTCTCAGAGCATTATATAAATGATATGTTGCCGGTCTGTAGTACTTCAAGAGCATATACTTGATGTCATGTTTGTTCACCCAAACACATTCCAGGGAAATCACCTACAGCACTTTGTATGCCAATTGTTTGATAAAATACCACAGTAAACTAAACCATATAAACTCAGAAATTTCATGGGTTCTCCAAGATATTCCGGGAAGGGTATATTACATTTGATTCTAGGGATTTTGTTTAGTGAAGTTAAAAAACAGACTAAGCCTAGATTATTTAAGGAGGTGGAGCTCCAAGAAGTAGGCCATAGGTGCCTTGAGATATCATTTGCTTCTTATCTCCTAGCTCGCTTATGAACTTGGGCATTTTAGATATTGATGAGTTTTGGAGCTAGTTGAAGTCCCTTCTGTTGCTTTCTTAACAATTTTCTCCTAGTAAGGTGAGTGGACAAGAGTCTTGAGACTTGTTCTCTGTAACCCCATAGACTATTGGGGAATTGTGAAGTCAATCTGATATTACTCAGGTCAATGTACTTCCTGCTCCTCTGATTAATAAAAGAATGATGTCCATGTTTGGAGACCAATTTGAGCATATTGATGGTATGAGAATTCTATTTCCTAATTGCTCCCTTTATTTAAGATTTGAGTTCGTAGGATTCTAGTGTTGGTTAGACCTTTTTGCCTTGTTGGTATTCCTCTTACTCTTATAACCTTTCCAACTACCATCCAGTGAATCAGTTTAGATTAGAAGAGTTTGGCAATACTCTTTGAAAGATTCTTCTCATTGTTTCAACTTTCAGGTTACAGTTTGATGATTTTTCAATGAGAATTTCAAATTCAAGTATTTATTGCTGCCTCCGAAAGTTCTTCTTCAAACTTGATAACTTGGATTCACAGAACTGCAATTATTTTTGCAGACATGGAGAATATTTACTTCAGATTTGCAAGATATGATTAATTTAAGATATACCTGTTGCAGATCTGAGTTACTAGTTCATTGATTTGAGGTTGATATCATAAATCTTTATGAAACAGGCAAAAATGACCTCCTAGTACTTGTTTGTAGATACATACAAATTCATACACTGATCTATTTTAAAGTTCCAAGAGTGTCATAAGCAAAACTACTACCGTAAATATTTATGAAACAGGCAAAAATGGTTTCCTAATACTTGGTTGTAGATACATAAAAATTCATAAACTGATTTATTTTAAAGTTCTAAAGTGTCACAAACAATACTACTATCATAAATCTTCATGAAACAGGCAAAAATGGCCTTTAAGTATTTCATTGTAGATACATACAAATTCATAAACTGATCTATTTTAAAGTTCCAAAAGTGTCATCATGATACTACTATCATAAATCTTTATGAAATAGGCAAAAATGGCCTCTAATACTTAAGTGTACATGCATATAAATTCATAAACTGATCTATTTTAAAGTTCCAACAGTGTCATAAACAATAATATTATCGTAAACCCTTTATGAAACAGGAAAAATTGGCCTCCTAGAACTTGATTTCCGATACATCCAAATTCATAAACTGACGGATGATAAAGTTCCAAAAGTGTCAATAACAAAAATCATGGACATGCAAATGCATTAGAAATTTTAGGCCAAAGATTACTTGTGAGCATCAGAAAAGAACAGGAGAAAGCAGAGACAAACTACTTATCTTTTACAGTGCCCTGGGAAGACTCGTAGTGAGAGCCACGACGCAGTATAGTTTTCACCATCATCGAACTCGGCGATGCCACTGCTTAGGTGAATGAAATCACTGAAAGGAAACAAATATTTTATACACCTGCACCTTTAGTGGTTCCAATCTTTCTATTTAACCTAATATGAAATGAAGAGGAATGAAAATTGTTTACCTGGAGGCTCATTGAGAAATGTCCCCGGAATCATTAGTTTGGTTCTCAGGTCTTTAATGAGATACCATGCCAGCAGCTGCAGATATGGGTATCTGTGCTTTCAAATATTATATAATAAATGATGAATCAAATCAAAGAAAATCCAGAAACCACACCCCATCCCATCCCATCCCATCCCAGAAAAAACATTTAGATTGGTAGAAACAGAAAGAGGATTTAAAATTAAAGAGCAGAAACGCGCATGAATTGAATTGAAACGAAACACGTCGTAACATTCAGACAGCGAAATGTGCAAAAGGAAAAACAAAATATGAGGTCTAAAAAAAAAAAAAAAAAAGAAGAAGAAGAGGGAAAGCTGTTTTGAAAAATGAAGATGAGCGTGATATGAACTCAAAAACTCATCTCCTCTGTTTCAGAATTACGTATGAGGTGACGAATGGAAGCGTTTAAATAGAGAGGCGAGGGAGAAGAAGTCACAGCCAGCGTCCACCCATCAAACGGCTACATACAAAAAGCAAAAAGCTTGTCCCACACCTCCGTCTTTCCTGGCTTTTGCTGTAACAAACAGACGGAAAGACAGTAGAATGAAAGCAGCAGAGTTGTTAATGGTGTTAAAGAGGTATCCTTTGCTTTTCGTCAGTTAGTTTGTGCTTTTGTAATTTTAATTTGTCTCGACTCCGTGATGTCGGTCCACGTCATAAAAGTCAAATTTTTCTCCCATTCACGCGCCATGTCATACAAAATGACAAGTTTCCAATCATGGGATTTGGAGCATGACAAAGCTTATTTAATTTTATTTACAGCACTACTCTTGCTAATATGATAGCAATCCATTCAAATGATTGTGAGGGATGTGTAATTTTGATTCAGTTTTTTTTTTTTTTTTAATAATAAAAATTATATTTTAAATAGAAAAATATTGTGGGTATAGGTTAAAAGAGAAAAAATGTTGTGAAGTAATTATAAGTAAAAAATGTGTGAATAAAGACTTAAATCTTATACTTTTCATAAATATTTCAACAATAGATTTAAATAAACTATTTGAACATTTATATTAACTAATCTATGTCGATATCAACTTCATATATATCTATATATAGAAAAAACTAATTTAAACAATGAAAAATAACACATTGTATTTTGCACTCTAAAAAAGATTGCACATGAAGAAATTTGGTCCCTCTTGGCTCCTGTTAGATCCGTACTTATGATGAATCTATGCTGATATTAATAACAGTGCTAATATGAAGATATTTAGAAACATAAAGTAACATGACATTGTCTACTTTACTGTGCCCAATGATAGTGTTCTCTTTATACTCATTTCCAAAGAAATACAGATTTATAGTATGAAAATCTTCAACCTCCTTCCAATAGTTTATGTATAGTAACTAACCTCGCTTTCCCTATTTCCAAAAAATTCAAAGTGAAACACACTAATTCCTTCACTTACTAATGCAGTTGCCACACAAACCAGAATGCCATTTTCCAAATAGTCATATATGTATGATGATATTATCTATGAGAATCTTTCAAAATAGGAGACCTTTGGAAACAACTCAAATAGTGATAGGTTTCGGAATCAAAATCGCTAGACTCCAACAATTGGAAAACCATTGCTCATTGTGAATGTTGACATGGTTAATCTGTGTGTTGACGTCATAGCAGCGATATTGTTGAAGTTGATAAGTAGAATCTAGGGGTCCCTAATGGTATTGAATGCCATTGGGGGAGAAGGAGGGTGATATGGTTCATTGTTTGCCATGTTTCAAAAGCTATTAAGCACTAGCCGACAAAAATGGACCCCCCCCCCCCCCCTTACTCCGTTAAAAATCGGAAGAGTCTACAATTCTACGAAATGGAGATTCCCGTTGACAGAATCTGACGCCTTTCCGGTGATGCGACGTCACAGTCGTCCATCCGCGGGCCCCCCATCCCCCTCCGTCGATCCGACCACCGTCCCCTCCTCTCTGCCTTCTGACCACCACCCAAACCCCTCCGCTACCTACATTAAATTCTCTCCCTTTCCATTTTAAATTTCAATTTTGAGAACTCTCGCGCGCTCAACTCATAGAATATTATTGCTACAGTCCCCGGAGCAAGAAGCGGTTGGGCGCTGGTCTATAAGAGATATCGTCGTAAAAGTGCTCTTGTTGTTCTCAATAGAAAGAGTTCACCAGTTCTAGAATGAGATAACTCTAAGGTTTTGAAACCATATCATATCATATGTGTATTTATATTGACAATACTATATACATGTAGAGTAAAATTCACGTAAGTGGTTAATTTCAATTGATAAACAGGTTAATTTTATTTCCAAAATCCATTACTCAGGTTCTGTAATGAATCGAAACAGGTTATGCTCATCTACAAATATATGTCTAAAGGGTCCTTAAGGGACCACATTTACAGTAACTATGTTAAGCATATTGTTTGATCGAGTTGATGCATACTAATTTTAGCTCCAAAAACAAGTGAAAATTTCGTATTTGATCCTAATTGTTTTCCAGGTCCTCGCACAGAGATTTATCCACTGAATTGGATAATAAGGCTCAAAGTAGCTTTAGATGCAACGCAGGGTAAGTCTCTAAATACGTTAGTGCACAGTAATTTATGTGATCGAAAGAAAGATTGGTTCATCTGATATAATTGATTACCAATAAATAAGAAGATTTTGGTTTTCAACAAATCACGCTTAAGTATAATATTCATGTGATCCACCTGCACTTGATGTTGAAAGGGTTGGAATACCTACACATAGGTTGCACTCTAAAGATAATTCACAGGCATGTCAAGACTGCCAACATCCTTTTAGACGGCAATATGAATGGAAAGTTGGATGATTTTGGTCTCTCAAGGATCACACTGGATGGAGAAGCTTCTTATGCCATGATCTGGATTTATGCAAGAACGCAATAATATATAGAAATACACATAAACACAGAGATGCAGTCAAAATAAAACGTCATTTCATTAATATCAAAGAATAGAAATATGCTTACAGACATAATGGAAATAAACTAGCTAGGGCGTTGGTAGCTTAACTCTGAGAAGAGATGTGGCGGCTACAAGCCTCTGAACTGTGTTACAATGAGGCTCGAAGGTCTATTTATTGTTGAGAAACAATGCAAAACCCTAAACATCCAAAAACCTAATCCTAGGAGATGAAGCGCCAAAACTATGGGCCCCATTTGGGTAAATTGGTACATCAATCTTCCCAAGGACGTAACTTTGGCATAGGATCTTTGTTTGACGCGCTCAATACCTATTTAGAAAGTTCTATCTGAGGAATATAACTTTTGACGTGAGAAACATCAAAGAAACCTCCATGTTGCTCCAGTTTTCCCAAAAAACATCGTTTAGGGCCTCAAAACGGCTTCGGAAGTTCAGGACCCAAAATACTGCTAAAAATAGTAAGTTGTGCTTAAACTGAAAAACTGAAAGAACCAATCGTGGGGATCCAAATGGAATAGATGGGTGGTCACCAATATCCACCTGGATCATTCCTCCCCCCTTAGGAAGCAATGGTCCCCATTGTGTTGAGTTCCCCATGGGATGAGGCAAATTCTGCTGAACATGGTATTAGATTTGTCCAAGATGTCATGCACCTGCTAGCGAAGGTGTTGGATGTGTTCAATAAATTTGGTTGCTTTATCAGCCTCAGACAGTACATGTGTGGATTATGTTTGTGTGCTTGCATGAGGTATGGCAATATCAGGTGGCGGCGTGCCTAGACTTAGATCAATGGAATGCTTTACCTGACATTGTAGAGGAACCTCTGTGGGTGAGGAGAAAATGTCCTCGTATTCCTCCATGACTTTTTCCATTTGTTGTTGTCGTGCAGGGGAGCCCTGTTTCGAGGTTGTGGTTGCAATATTCTTCTTTCCCTGTGGGAAAATTGTAATGACTCAAGATAAGGCCACCCAATGGTATATAGCTTCAGGTATGTTATGGTCGGTAGGCCAAGCCGCTTCACAACCTCTACTGAAATGAGGTTTTGTTTGCTTCCGCTATCGACAGGGACTTGCAGTAGAGAACCCTTCACCCACATCTGTGAATGGAAGAGGCACTCCCCCTCCTATGGATCCTCGAGATCCTCCCCCTGGAGCTTGGTGGTGGCAAAAATGGCACTGGGATCCGCATCAATGATCTGCTTCCCTTTGTCATTGCCCTTGTCTAGTTCTGACTCATGATCAAAACATGCATCTGATTTGGGTGCCTTTAGTTCGGCCACCAGCGACTGTTTGGCCCGATACTCATTTGTGTTGTGAGTGGGGCCGTTAAGAAATTCACACCACTTCCCCATGCCCTTCTTTGGATTTGTGGTGTTGTTCTGAGTTGGCTTACTTTGGCTTTTCCCCTTGTTTTGCGGTTCAGGGGCACCTTTCCTTGGCTTCGGATTCGCGAATCCAAAGTGTCGATTCTTCTGCTTAAATTTATGTTCGATCTTGGCAGAATAGCAATATGTCGTGCTAAGCAAGGTAATGTCGAGGAACTCCATTTCCTCCTCAATGTATTTGTACAAACAATTGCGGTACTTGAGCACCAAATTTCTCTCTGAATCTTTAATACCCAACTTTTTGCATAGGCTATGGAACAAATTCGTCATTTCATGCACATCTTGATCCCTTTACTATCGTAGTGTGATCCATTGGAAGTACTAGTCCTCATAGCTCCCCACAGGGTAATATTGTTCCTTGATGTTGTCTCATAACGAATTCCAAGTGGGTGAGGCCGAGAACAAAGAGGGTTCCCTCCCATTCTTTTTCTCACAGTAGGTTTCCCACTAGTATTTGACATGGGGCAGCTTTGAGGAGGGAAAAAATAATCTTTTCTCCATCGGAGAAATCATGGACTGAGCAATACCCTTCCAGCAAATTCAACCATCTATCTACAACGTCTGCATCTATCTAGCCTTCAAATACAGGAATGTCAAAGTTGACTTGTACCTGAAAGCAGAGGTGCCTCCAGAGTGGCTACTGGATGTAGATGCGTCGTTAGTGGGCAGTCATTGAAGGATCCGGGCAGAGTTATCCATCATCGCATTCCTCTGTTTCTCGAGGGCCTCCTAGAGAAATATTTTGATAGGATCTCTTGCTCTTTTGTCTCTCTTTTCTGCCTCCATGGGAGCTCGTCGAGGTTTGCGAGGCTGATCTTGCAAGGGTTCAACCAGATTGAGCCCTAACTCCTTATACCTCGACCTCATTGGGGAAATGCATAGAAAAACATAAAAAGAGCAGAATGTTATGATACCACTAATCTGGATTTATGCAGGAACGCAATAATATATATAAATGCATATAAACACAGAGATGCGACGGAAATAAAACTTCCTTTCATTAATATCAAATAATAGAAATATTCTTACAGACATAATGGAAATAAACTAGCTAGGGCGTTGATAGCTTATCTCTGAGAAGAGATGTGGCAGTTACAGGCCTATGAACTGTGTTACAATGAGGCTCAATGGCCTATTTATTTTTTATAAACAATCCAAAACCCTAAACATCCAAAAACCTGACCCTAGGAGATGAAGCGCCAAAACTATGGGCCCCGTTTGGGTAAATTGGTACATTAATCTTCCCGGGGACGTAATTTTGGCATATGATCTCTGTTTGACGTGATCAATACCTCGTTGAAAATATCTATCCCAACCTACAATTTTTGACATGAGCAACATCAAAGGAACTTCCATGTTGCTCCCGGTTTTCCCAAAAAAACGTTGTTTAGGGCCTCAAAACGGCTTTGGAAGTTTAGGTCCTAAAAATCTGCTAAAAATAGTAAGTTGAGCTGAAATTGGAAAACTAAAAGCACTGATGGTGGGGGTCCAAATGGAATAGGTGGGTGGCCACCAATATCCACCTCGATCAATCCTCCCCCCTTAGGAAGCAATGGTCCCCATTACGTTGAGTTCCTCCATGGGATGAGGCAAATTCTGCTAAACTTGGTATTGGATTTGTCAAATATGTCATGGACCTATTGGCGAATGTGTTGGATGCGTTCAATAAATTTGGTTGCTTTATCAGCCTCAAACAGTACATGTGTGGATTATGTCTATGTGTTTGCATGAGGTATGGGAATATTAGGCGGTGGCGTGCCTGGGGTCAAATCAATGGAGTGTTTGATCTAACAGTGTAGAGGAACCTCAGTGGGTGAGGAGAAAATGTCCTCGTATTCCTCCACGACTTTTTCCATCTGTTGCTGCCATGCAGGGGAGCCATGTTTCAAGGCTATGGCCATAATATTCTTCTTTCCCTGTGGGCAAATTGTAAATGAAAATAAATTTCCTGGTTTGGGAAACAATCTTACTACATTGTTTTGCAATAGTCAAAGAGAATGCAGGAGCTGATACTACCTCCGGTATCATGTAAAATTTATTTCCCAAAGTAATAACAACAGAAAGAGGCCTAGACGCATACACAACATGCCACTTCCACAAGTATGGTTGGCCCAATAATACACCAAACACATCAAGAGGAGAAACATCACATAGTACCTTGTCTTTGAATGGCTTTATGTTGTACGTAAGGCGACATTGCTGGTAGACGTGGAGATATCTTCCTTCGTGAAGCCACCCAATGGTATATGGTTACGGGTGTGATATGGTCGGTAGGCCAAGACGCTTCACGACCTCTGCTGAAATAAAGTTCTTTCGGCTTTCGCTATCGTCAAGGAATTGCAGTGGAGAACCCTTCACCCACATCTGCGAATGGAAGAGGCGCTCCCCCTCCTCTAGATCCTCCCCCTAGAGCTTGGTGGTGGAAATAATGGCACTGGGATCTGCATCAATGATATTCTTCCCTTTTTCATTGCCCTTGTCTAGTTCTGACTCAAGATCAGAACATGCATCTTATTCAGGTGCCTTTAGGTCGACCACCAACGATTGTTTGGCCCGACACTCGTTTGTGCTATGAGTGGGGTTGTTATGAAATTCACACCACTTCCCCGTGTATTTCATTGGATTTGTGGTGTTGTTTTGAGTCACCCCGCTTTGGATTTGTCCCTTGTTCTACGGTTCAGGGGCGCCTTTCCCTAGCTTCAGATTCGCGGATCCAAAGTCTCGCTTCTTCTGCTTAAATATATGTTCATCTTGGCGGCATAACGATATGTCGTGCCAAGCGAGGTAATGTCAAGGAACTCCATTTCCTCCTAAATGTATCTATGCAAACAGCTGTGGTACTTGAGCACCAAATTTCTCTCTGAATCTTTAATACCCAACTTTGTGCTCAGGGTATGGAAAATATTCGTCAGTTCGTGCACATCTTGATCCCTTTACTACAGCAGCGTGGTCCATTGGATATACTTGTCCTCATAGCTCCCCAAAGGGTAATATTGTTCCTTGATGTTGTCTCGGAATGAATTCCAAGTGGGTGCGACCGAGATCAGAGAGGGTTCCCTCCCGTCCTTTTGCTCATAGTAGGTTTCCCACCAGTCTTTGACATGGGGGGCGACTTTGAGGGTTGCAAAAATAATCTTTTATCGGTTGGAGAAATCATGGACCAAGAAATACCCTTCCAGCAAATTCAACCATCTATCTACAACGTTTGGATCTATCTGGCCTTCAAATACAGGAATGTAAAAGTTGACTTGTACCTTGAAAGGAGAGGTGCCTCCAGAGTGGCTGATGGATGTAGATGTGTCATTGGTGGGCAGTCGTTGAAGGATCTTGACAAAGTTATCCATCATCGTGTTCCTCTGTTTATCGAGGGCCTCCTCGAGAAATATTTTGATAGGATATCCTGTTCCCTCGTCTCCCTTTTCTTCCGCCATGGGAGGTCATTGGGGTTTGCGAGGTTGATCTTTGAAGGGTTCAACCAGATTTAGCCCTAACTCCTTATACCCTCACCTCACTGGGGACATGAAAATAAAAACATAGAAAGAGCAGACCGCTCTGATACCACTGATCCGAATTTATGCAGGGACACAATAATATACAAAAATACACATAAACACAAAGATGCAGTGGAAATAAAACTTCCTTTCATTAATATCAAATAACATTAATATGCTTACAAAACATAATGGAAATAAACTAGCTAGGGTGTTGGTAGCTGATCTCTGAGAAGAGATGTGGTGGATACAAGCTTCTGAACTGTGTTACAATGAGGCTCGAAGGCCTATTTATTGTTGAGAAGCAATGAAAACCCCTAAACATCCAAAAACCTAACCCTAGGAGATGAAGTGCCAAAACTATGGGCCTCGTTTGGGTAAATTGGTACATCAATCTTCCTGGGGACGTAACTTTGGCATATGATCTCCATTTGACGCGCTCAATACCTCATTATAAATATTTATCTGAGGAATACAACTTTTGACGTGAGAAACATCTAAGGAACTTTCAAGTTTCTCCCATTTTTCCCAAAAAACGTCGTTTAGGGACTCAAAACGACTCTGGAAGTTCAGGACCCGAAAAACTGCTAAAAATAGTAAGTTGTCCTGAAACTGAAAAACTGAAAGAACTGATGGTGGGGGTCCAAATGGAATAGATGGGTGGCCACCAATATCCACTTAGATCATTCCTCCCCCCTTACGAAGCAATGGTCCCCATTGCATTGAGTTCCTCCATGGGATGAGGCAAATTCTACTGAACTTGGTATTGGATTTGTCCAAGATGTCATGGACCTATTGGCAGACGTGCTAGATGCGTTCAATAAATTTGGTTTCTTTATCAGCCTCAAACAGTACATGTGTGGATTATGTTTGTGTGGACGCATGAGGTGTGGAAATATCAGGCAGCAGCGTGCCTAGGGTCAGATCAATGGAGTACTTGACTTGACAGTGTAGAGGAACCTCTATGGGTGAGGAGAAATGTCATCATATTCCTCAACTTTTTCCATCTGCTGCTTCCGTGGAGGGGATCCCTATTTCGAGGTTGTGGCCACAATCTTCTTCTTGCCTTGTGGGCGAATTGTAATGAAAATAATTTTTCTGGTTTGGGAAACAATCTTACTGCATTGTTTTGCAGTAGTCAAAGAGATGGCAGGAGGCGGTACTACCTCTGGTATCCTGTATAATTTATTTCCCAAAGTAAGAACAACAGAATGAGGCCTAGACTCATACAAAGCATGTCACTTACACAAGTATGGGTGGCCCAATAATACATCAGACACACCAAGAGGATCAACATCACACAGTATCTCATCCATGAATGGCTTGATGTTGTACGTAAGGCAGAACTGCTGGCAGACGTTGAGATCTCTTCCTTCGTGAAGCCACCCAAGAATACGGGCATTCTATGGTTGGTAGGCCAAGCCGCTTCACAACCTCTGCTGAAATGAGGTTCTTTTGGCTTCCACTATCGACAAGGAATTGCAGTGGAGAACCCTTCACCCACATCTGTGAATGGAAGAGACGCTCCCCCTCCTCTGGATCCTCGGGATCCTCCCCCTGGAGCTTGGTGGTGGCAACAATGGCACTAGGATCCACATCAATGATTTGCTTCCCTTTGTCATTTCCCTATCTAGTTCTGACTTAGGATCAGAACATGCATCTGATTCGGGTGCCTTTAGTTCGACCACCAACGATTGTTTGGCCTGACACTCGTTTTTGTTGTGAGTGGGGTTGTTATGAAATTCACACCACTTCCATGTGTCCTTCTTTGGATTTGTGGTGTTGTTCTGAGTCACCTCACTTTGGCTTTGCCCCTTGTTCTGTGGTTTAGGGGCGCCTTTCCCCGGCTTCAGATTCGTGGATCCAAAGTCTCGCTTCTTCTACTTAAATTTTTGCTCGATCTTAGCGGCATAGCGATATGCCATGACAAGTGAGGTAATTTTGAGGAACTCCATTTCCTCCTGAATGTATATGTGCAAACAACTATGGTACTTGAGCACCAAATGTATTTCTAAATATTTAATACCCAACTTTTTGCGCAAGGTATGGAACAGATTCGTCAATTCATGCACATCTTGATCCCTTTGTTGCCGCAACCTAGTCCATTGGATGCACTTGTCCTCATAGCTCCCCACAGGGTAATATTGGTCCTTGATGTTGTCTGGAAATGAATTCCAAGTGGGTGCAACCGAGAATAGAGAGGGTTCCCTCCCATCTTTTTTCTCACAATAAGTTTCCCACCAGTCTTTGACATGGGGGCGGTTTTGAGGAGTGCAAAAATAATATTTTCTTAGTTGGAGAAATCATGGACCGAGAAATTCCCTCCCAGCAAATTCAACCATCTATTTACAACGTTTGCATCTACCTGGCCTTAAAATACATGAATGTCAAATTTGACTTGTACCTTGAAAGGAGAGGTGCCTCCAGAGTGGCTGATGGATGTAGATGCACCGCTAGTGGGCAGTCGTTGAAGGATCTAGGAAAAGTTAGCTATCATTGCGTTCCTCAGTGTCTCGAGGGCCTCTGATGAGCTCCATCATCGGACATATTTGGAGGGGTTAATAGTCACCTTTTTGCCTTCTTAGATATCTTTTTATTGCATTTTAATTATTATTTGGTTTTATAATACTAGTATAGGTGGTGATTAAGGCTAACGTACTCTGAGTACCTACTATGAGGTTGAGTGTAGAAAATCATGATTTATTAAGCACTTTTATAAATATTTTATCACAAAGACTTGGAGGAGACAGTAAATCAAAGGCAACCGAAGGATCCGAAAGATTCTCTCTAGCAATTTGAATTCCACAAGTAGTCGAAGGATCCCAAGGATTCTCTCCAGCAATTCGAATTCTAGAGGCAACTGAGCAACTCAAAGAGGATAGCACTCAGTCTTAGTTTACTTGGAGTCAAGTGGACTCAATCACCATTTTCTAGGGAGCTATTGGTAGCTGCCCTATAGAATAAATAGAGCATAGCTAGAGCTAGGAGGAGTTAGTCTATCCTAGTCTCAATTCCATTTAGAATTATTGTTGTGAACTATTGAAGCTTTTTGTTTTATTCAAGGATTGAAAAATTCAGAGATGTATGTAGTTATTCGTTTATGAAATGAGCAAAGTGATTTCATTTGATTGATTTAAGTTCAGAGGACTAGGCTCGTGGGTTAGGGCCCAATCCATGTGCCTCAGCTTTTCTGTTGTTACTATCTTTTCATTTCTGTCATTTAGCTAGTTTTGCTTGTGCCATTTAAGTTAGATCTGCTTCTGATGAGTTTCATTGCTATTTAGTTTTTGTGCTGCTATAGTTTCAATTGCTTATGCATAGTGAAATAGAGAAAAAAATCCAAAATCATGGTTAAGTCTCTCCCCTCTCATCTTTGTCAATAGAATTCGAGTTGGGCAGACCTCCCCACAGGCCAAAATTGCTTTATGTTCTAGTTTGGGGAAGAATTTTTATTTACCAAATCCAAGCCTTTCCTTTACTATTTCACCCCCAATTTCTATTTGTTTCCCGTGCATAAATATATATGTGTGATTCACTTATAAGCACTTCTCTTACACTTCCATTTCCCTCCTTTACTTCTCACTTTAACCACTGCATTTACCTTTTTCTTTGCCTAACGCACTTAGCCCTTCAAAGCCTGATTCATTTGTTTTTTTCATTCATGGTGCCTTTACCTTTTAAACGTTAAATGCTTGGAAATCATCGAAATCTGTCTTCCGACTTTCCTCCTCAAAACTCCCACCACCATACATCGCAGTCGCACTTCACATTGTTTACCTTTTGTCTTGGAGACTTACCGCTCTCCTTTGTCGATTTCCCATCGTATTCCTTTGCTCTATACATTGCCATCTCCTTACTTGTTTTAACGTAAAACGCTTGAAAAACCATTGAAAACTAACCTCTGCCTTTCTCCTCAAAATTCCCACCACCATACATCGCATTTCACAAATCGCAACATTAAGCTCTTACCTTTAAACGCTTACCGTTTGTTCTGGCCGATTGCGATATTGTGATCGCGCAAATCGCATCATTTACCTTTTTCCATAACACTTACCGCTTATTTCCGCTGATGCGATAACTCCGCCACGGTCCCACCGCCGCGTCAATCGCACTTCACATCCTTTAGGTCTTACCCTTAACGCTTACCGCTCGTTCTTGCGATTGCGGTATCGCAAATCACATCCCACATAACTTACCATATCGCACATAGCAACCCATAACTTTTCCCTTTTACTTATTCACCGCCACATCATCCCCATCCCAAATTACCTCCCGCAAACTTTACCATAGCACACATCGCACGACGCACATTTTAATTCATTCCCGTTAAATCCTTATCGTTATCCATATAAACTTGCGAACTTGAAATGTCTTGCGATTGTGACATTGCACATTACAACTTTTACCTCCATCGCGTCTCCACCATCGCATATTTTGATTCTTTCTGCTCGAAACCCATTTCTTGTGTTATACTAAGGTTTTATAAGGTTTTAAACCCCCTATTTCCGCTTCTAAGCCATTTCCAATTATCTCCGCTCCAAAGCCATTTCTCACGTTATAATAAAGTTTCCTAAGGTTGTAAACCCTCTCTTCCCGCTTCTAAGCCTTTTTCGATTATCTTCGCTCCAAAGCCATTTGTCACATTATAATCAATTTTTCTAAGGGTTTAACCCCCACTTTACATTTATAAGCCCTGTTTCATGTGCTAAGCCTCAATTCTCTCTTATAGCCCTTTTTCTTCCTCCAAGCTGCAAGTTAACTCTTTTAAGTTAGAATTAAGTCATGGATAGTTTAGTTGCATGGATAGGAGCATGGTAGATCGATCATGGGATAAGTAGCATGCATTTAGTCATTTGGCCAAGTTAAGTGTGGTTTAGAATTAGTTTCCTTTCTTCCATTTATTTTCAACAAGTTAGCTTAGTTTCTTTACAATCATTTCCCTTTTTGCTAATTAAATTAGTTCATTCTTGTCATTTCTTTTCAGAACTGTAGTTTAATTTCCTTTCTGTCATTTCCTTCCAATAATTTACTTTCCAGTCGTTCTCATAATTTAAGAAATAGCACTCTTTCGTAAAGAAGAAGAGGATGACATGAACAGAATGCATCTGCTGTGTATTGTAGAAATTTCTGAATCTTATACTTTATGAAGAATTTATTACTGTTAATCCAGTTATTCTCCTCCTACTTATGCAAGTTATTAACTGAATAAATTCAAGTTGATATCGAAGCAAAACACGTAACATATATCTACCAATCCAGATCTAGAATAATCACATGCACACATTGACAAAGTGACATAGTTATTTATGGACAAATAGTCCCCAAAAAAACCCAATGTGGGAAAACCGGTCTTTGGCTGTTGGAGGGTTATATTATTGTGAATATTTCTGAATACACAAATATGGGTTCCAGATTTGGAAAACCTAACAGAGAAAATACTATACCTACAGCTCATTGGCTAATCTAAGGCCAAAATAATGACTGATCCACACTCTCGAATGGGATTTACAAAACTCAGCCAAGATTACGGCCTAGAAACCCTAGCGCTGCCCCTGAAAATCTTTGCGTCAACCTTTGAAGCCCCTGAAAGCCTCTGCGCTAGCCTTGGAAGTCCTCCAAACCCTTAGCGCTGCTTTGGAAGGGACTGCGTCACCCTAGACTGGGTGACGCAGTCACTACGCTGCCCCTGAATGGTCTCTGCATAACCCCTGAAGGTTTCTTGCTGAAAATCACGTTGTCCTTGGAGGGACTACATTGTCCTTGTTGTTGTTGCCTTCCTCTACGCTATCCTTGAGCTGATCTCTGCCTCTTGTGTATTCTAGACTCCAGGATCAGATCATCCCATTGGCCTAAATTCCCCTCTCTGCAGCTGAAACACTTCTGAGTATTCTTAGAAAACCCTACCCTGGAATCTTAGCTTAGCTTCAGTGCTCTGCCTCTGTGTGTCTTTACAAATGACCCCAAGTCTTTGCTTTATACTTTTCTCATTGGGAAACCAATGACCATGATCAGATCTTGAATCAATGGCTAAGATTAAAAGAAAGCTTGATCCGTGTGACTTAACATAATTTCATCACATGTTTAATTAAATTCACTTTAATTATTTAAGTTCCCTAAGTTTTGACTTAGGAAATACATTAAAATAATTAATTAATTTAATATCTCCTAAGCCAGATGAAATTTCCCAAATCCATTTATGGGTCTTGTAGATCAGGTGCACTCTAGTCCTTCCTCAACATTTGGGACCTAGAGCACAACTGATACTACCCCAAGTACACAAAATCTCAACATTCCCTCTTAGCATCAAGGGTGTGCTCTAGCAATACATCACACTATGCATTACATGAATTTGAGTACTGGTTCTGTGCTATTGAAGCTTTACCTCCTGCCACTCAACTCTACACTGCTGCTGCCCGTGACTCTGCCATTGCCACTGCAACCACTGTACTGCAACTCCCTCTCAATATGATGCATTTGTGCTGCTCATAGCACTGCCATTGTTGATCTATTGCATTGAAACTTCAGTTGTTGAGAGAAACAATTGAATCTCCTACCCAATATTTGACAAACAAGTATGATGGGCTGCATCCTCATCACTGAAGCTCCATAGGCTACAAATCTGTGTTGGCATCTAAAGAACGATGCACAACTACAACTCTGCCTGCGTAATCAGACTCCCTCTGCACTACTGAAGTCACATCAGCCCCTTGTGCTGAAATATATCACGTTGTTGTTGCACTGCGTAGTCCCTTTGAAGCCTTCTATGTTGTTGCAGCTCTGCACTGCGTAAGCAGCACTGCTCTACGCTTTTGAAGTCACATCAACCTCTGCGCTGCTACTGCGTCCCCGCTACTGCTACTTTGCTCTCCGCTGCTCCTACCAATCTTCAGATCTGCCTCTGCTTCTGCTTCATTTGTGATCTATGCATTGTTACATAGCATTTTGTCACCGTCCCTGCAATCCCCATCCCGCACATTGGAGGACCATTTATGTGACTTATATGAAGTGTCATGCCTTGCAAAAAGTGTCATTGCATCCTTTGCCATGAGAAGAACATTTCCTCTATTGACTTTTCCAATGGGTTGGCACTGGCAGGAAGTTATGGCCTCATGCCGATAAAGGAAATTAACACTGAGCCCCGCACCCATTGGCGCTTTGTCTCAGTGAGCTGCCCACGCCGAGCTATTTTTGGAAAGTTTTTTAAATATAGAAGCGAAGTTTCCAAGCTAACTACTTCGTGAGCGAGACAGCTTGGGTTGTTCGACTGCATAACAACGAGCACCTTCATTTGGCTTCTTGTTTCCTCATTTTGGGGAAACCTCCCAAAGGATAAGGCCTCCCTTCCACCATTTGAGGGATCCCAACCTCCTCCTCTCCTTCTATAAATACACCTCTCTCACATAGATGCAACTAGCTGAAAAGGAATTACTTAATATTTTGCTGAAATAGTCTGATATAGTTGGTGTGATATAGAGAAGAGAGAGACACCCTTGTTGAGAGAGAGCTTAGGCTTTTGCCTCGCCACGTCCAAATTCCTCGACGAATGCTTGAGACGAGTTTCGATTGGACCCGCTGAAAGAGGCTACGATGTCAAGGTTCTGGTTGTAATCTCTTTCTTTCTCTTAATATATGCATGACCGATGTTTTGGTTCCCGTCTTGTGTTGATGTGATTTATCTTACACAATACGTTTAATCTTCCTTGACTGATTAGCTAGTTATAAATGAAATTATTGTCATGTATGTTGCTTTCGTCCTTTGATCTTTGTACAGGCAACCGAGTACCATTGCTGAAGGATCGCGACGTGTCGGGACAAGGATCAGGAGACCTCTGCTGTAGCTACGACAACCACGTTAGATCACAGGTAGGACAATCTATCTCAACTCATTTCATTCATTAACTAGGAACCAACACATTAGCATGTCCTCTTGCTACTAGACCCAACCTAGAGCTAGAGGGATCGCCTCTATCCACAGAGGGGATTTACCTACATAATAAGTTGGCGACTTCGATGGGGATCAGTTTGTGTTTTTCTTCTCGATGTTTGTTGAGAGTTTGCCTTATCAAGTCGACTTTGGTTGTTTGATTGCTTTTCTGCCTTGCTTGACTATTTTGAATCCTCCTGTTCAGTTCCAGAGTGTCAAGACTGACCTCTAATCAGTGGTTTTCTCCTTTTTCCATATTTTTCTAGCTTGACACATTTTTTCCTTGAACAGTTGTGCCAATTGGCACTTGTTGCTTTTGTCATAAGTCCGCCAACCCTTGTTAGGCGCAGATTATAGCCTGACAGTCGCGGATTTGATTTGGCCTTCTTCCTAAGTTTTTTGTCAGTATTTCTTGGCTCTGGATTGGTTCTTTGCCTTGCAATTGGTCTTTTGAGATTGTTTTGACTCTGTAGTCTTGGTCTTCTCAAATGTTTGTCCATTATCTCATCAGTGAAGTTTTGTATCCCTAGGGTTTCTAGGTGTCTTCTGTTGTTTGTTTGGCCTTCTCCTCACTGAGCCTTCTTAGTGAAGTTTGAGTTGATTTGATTTTTTTCATTTCAATTCGCTGATCGATTATGTTAGTATTTCTCGATTCTTCGTGTCTTTAGTTTGTTGGATGGTCACTTTTGTTTTCGTTTAACTCTCCATTTCGTCATTTCGAGCATAGATCACATTGCTCATTGGATCATTTTGAAAGCCTTTTGTTTGCTTGGAAGAGTGCATCCTTGTTTTGAGTGCGTTTTATGTTTGTATTGCATTTGATTTATTCATTTTAGATCTTTAAATTCGTAGTGCTCAAAACTAGTGTTTGCTTTGATTTTTAGTGTAACAGTGCATTGTGTGCTTCATTCATCTAAAAAACAAAAAATTGCATTCTTTAGCTTGGATTGAAAATGAAAATTTATTTTGCATAACTAGCTCTTAGCGAAATAGGAAAGAGTTTTCGTTTTTGTTTGGTTGTATTAGATGCATTAGTGAAACTTATTCTTATGTTTTCATTGATTTCTACTTTGTTATAGATTCCTATCCTTATCTTAGTTAGCATTCATCGAATGGAAATGATTTTCTTTTGCATGTAGTGTGCATTTAGGAATTCAAGATGACATTCGGTAAGGCCTTGAAATCGAAACATTAATTCAATATCAATCTTAAAATCAATTCAATCAATCTAAGGAACCATTGAAACCTAACATATACATTTTATAGGTCTAGGCTAGTGACGTGTTCTGACGTCGTTAAACCTAGTAGATGTCGTTCGCCATCTGGCATTAGACAGTGCTAGTACGGACTTGTTCTCCCCATACCGTCGCGTATATAAAGGGAGACCCTCATAGGTTGCAATCCTTTATCCATAGGAAGTCGAGTCTTCCGCCCTCTAACCGTCATACACCGAACATAACATTCGGGGAGACTACCTGCATGTACGTCAAGTCCTTGGTCATTTCTCTTTCATTTGATCACCAAGGTGTATATGGCAGTTCATGGAAACTTGGCACACCCTCTTGCTTAGATTACCTGAATAGTCATTTCGATCTTTTCGTGACTCTCTAAAAAGGAAAAGATCATCGAGCGCTTGTCCTTTCACGCTCGTTTCAACCTGAAAGTGAGAGAGTCACCTTTTGCCTGTTTCTCGAATCTTAAAATATAAAACGACAGAGTTTTGTTTTGGTGTCCTAAAATATTAACTGCCCGCAAAATACTCCTGGTTAAAGTTATCTTCCTTACTATTATGTTTTAAGGTTGTTTCCAATGGCAACATTTCCGTAGTTTACCAACCAAGGAATCCCCTATGAAGGGAAACCTGGTCCTTTTCATGTTTTTTGGAATGTTGGTGCTCCTTATATGGCAACATTGTCCCTTCCTGGGTTAACTGTTGGTTTTCCTGTGTGATTATTCTCGACCTCTATGGTCTCGAGTATTCCGCCCTCTATACAACCATACCCTCCACCTGAACAACACCATGTTGATTCTAAGGTGGACCTCTCCCCTTCTTCGGCTATTTCTTCATCCTCCTCTTCTACTTTTCCTGGTGAAAGTCTGGATTCTAGTAACCAGTTGGCTAAGAAGAAGAAGAATAAGACGAAAAAGAAGAGGTCAAATAAGAGAACGACCAACTCTGCGGCTATTGCGCCTCAAACACCTTCCATTGATAAGCCATCCAACTTTCCATGGAAAGTCAAATTCCCTTGCATGTTGTGCAAAAGTGACCACTTTCTTCGAGACTGCCCTAGCATTCCCAATGTACTTGAAGTACGGTTCGACGGTCGTCCATCGTTGCCTTTGGCTTCTGGAAGTTATATTGGTGACACATATTCGACTAGCCATGATAAGACTCATAAGAAACAGGGCAAGATTACCAATCCTTGTAAGTTGTGTAAAGGGCATCATCCCATTCACCTTTTTCTGTACATGGATGAAGCCACGAGAGTGTTGGACAACCCTATTGCTTCTGCACCCTGCCTTCCTGTTGGTTACCAAAATATTTCTTCGAGTCCTCCGCTAGTTGATTCAACGATCGGTCAAGATTCGTCCTTGGTCGATCCCATTCCCTCGAAAATTCAAATATGATAATCCTTTCCCAGCCAACCATTGGTCATGGAATCGGTCGATCTGATCCCGCCTATGGTTCATCAGGTTTTTTCCGTCGAGAGTGGATCTCATCCCCCTCATGTTCTTCTTGTTTCTTTAGATTCCTCGGACTCGGAGAAATATCCTCCCGTCCCTGTGAGTCAAGAGGTTTCTCTTTCTGCTCCCATGTCTGTGGTCCACAAGGATGCTCCTCTTGCTCCGGTAACACTAAGGGATGACCATCTCATTTATATGGTATCGCCTCCAAGTAGTTTGATCGCTTCCTTCGATTGGAGTTGATTTGCAGGATATTGCCTTCCTTATTATGTGCCTTTTGAGATCATAGTATAGGCCTTCGATATGGTCATACCTAGCACTATTATAGATGAATACATGTCAGTTAGTGTTCTGTCTTCAACTGCTTGGCAAGATTTTGGTTCTTCACCGCTTGTGCCTATTACGCAGAATTTGTTGGCATTTAACAGAGAAACCAATCAACCGTTAGACGTGATGGGAGGGAAAACCATCTATATAGACGTGATGGTTGTCCCAGGTCCCTTGGATTTCAATTTACTCTTGGGGAGCTTATATGCTTATTCCATGGGCGTTCTTGTCTCTTCCCTCTTTCGTGTGATTTGTTTTCCACATGAAGTTCGGATCGTGACCATTGATCAGCTTTCTTTCTTTGGTCCTGAGGTGGCAGTCGGCCCACCATCGTCCTTTCCAGGTCTTTATCCACCGGTTTTATCTTCCTCGCCACGTGTTAATTATGTGGCCACTTGTTCGTTGCCCTCATCCAGTGATACTTCTATCGAGTACCATACACTTGGGGCATTCGATTGCAATTTCCAAGATGTTGTTCTCCCATCAGATGCGAACCTCCCGGAAGCCATGACCTCTTATTCGTTATGATAAAAGGTCGTCGGAGAAGAGTTCATTTTCTTGTGTCAAGCTCCTTAAAAAATGAAACAAGGTCGTTAGAGAAAAGTTCATTTTCTTGTTTCAAGCTCGTTAAAAATGAAACAAAGTCTTATGAGGATGGTTCATATTCTATGTCAACCTCATTAAAAAAATGAATTAGTTCATGAGGATAGTTCTTTTAATGTTTCAACCTCGTTCAAACAATGAAACACGTTTTTGTTCAATTTGAGTCTTTGATCAGATCTCGTAATATCCCAGTCGATTTTTTCTCTGATCTCGTAATTTGAACCTTCACTCCATCCGCTTTTCATTAGTTGCAGTTGGACTGAATCTTGTCGGGCATGTACCTCGAATTGAGTCACCATGCTGGGGGCATGCCCGCTTTTCAAGCATATTTTACCTTTGTTTCGAGCTTGTGTAAAAATGAAACCAATTTCAAGCATAGTTTACTTTTGTTTTCGAGCTTTCGTAAAAATGAAACCTTTTGACTTGGTGTGCTTTGTGAAATTTTTCTTTCCTTTTGGGTCATTGCTTATTATGCAAAATATTTAACTGATATTGTAGCTAACATTGTATTAGATAGACATTTGTGTAATTTGTAAAAAATCATCACCATATGACAAGATCCATACAGGAAAATAGATGTATATATATATATATATATATAGAGAAAGGAATATATATATATATATATATATATATATATATATATATATATATATATATATATATATATATATATATGTGTGTATATACATATATATATATATATATATATATATATATATATATATATATATATATATATATATATATATGTATATATATATATATATATATATATATATATATATATATATATAATGTTTGCATCAGATTTATCATAAGTTCAAAAAATAGTCATGTACCTCAAAATTTCAATTATACATCTTTTTGGGGGCGCACAGCTTTTGAGCATAGTTTACACTTTGTTTTGACTTGTGTAAGTAGGTAATTTGACATAGTTTTACTTTTGTTTTGAGCTTTTACAATGAAAATGAAACCTTTTGGCTTGGTGTGCTTTGTGAACGTTTTCCTGTATTTTGGGTCATTTCTTATTATGCAAACTATTTAAATAATACAGTAGCTAACATTGTATTAGATAGACATTTGCGTAATTTGTAAAAATTCAGCATCACATGACAAGATCCATAGAGGAAAGTAGATGTATATATATATATATATATGTATAGAGGAAAATATATATATATATATATATATATATATATATATATATATATATATATATATATATATATATATAGCTAACATTGTATTAGATAGAAATTTGCGTAATTTGTAAAAAATCATCATCATATGACAATATCCTTACAGGAAAATAGATGTATATATGTGTGTGTGTGTGTGTGTGTATACATCTATTTTCCTGTATGGATCTTGTCATATGATGATGATTTTTTACAAATTACGTAAATGTCTATCTAATACAATGTTATATATATATATATATATATATATATATATATATATCAAATGTTTGCATCCGTTTACATCATAAGTTCAAAAAATATGTATGTTTCGGTTACATCTTGAGACAGCATGTCTCTCAAAAAATATGCGGAAATAAAACCTAGGTGCCTACTCGGCGTGACGCTCATGATAACACGTCATGGCCCGTACAAGTTGCCTCAGCAAGAGGTGGACATAGTTTGACACCCCTGCAGTGTGTCTTTGGTATGCATGAGGAACATCATCGAATCGCGCATAGTCCGGGATCCCACAGGAGATTCCCTCCAAGTTGCATATGATTTCCTCCTCCTCGCCTCCCTCACCATGAGGGGCAACATCAAACTCGGGAGGAATTTGCCTCGCTATCGGGGACATACCTGCAGGTCTCTCTGGGGCAACATCTGCAATTACATGGATTAATGTCAGAACATGCACAACAAAATAATCATAATACTCAAAATAAAAAATGATTCTTACCAAGTATTTCATCCCATTCCTCTCCTTCTAGGAGTGGGAGATCTGCATCACCCGTAAAATCTGTGCCAGAGTAGGGCCAATCCTCCACGACAATCAACTGTCGGCGGATCCACTCAAAGAACTCAGGTCTCCAGGACATCTATTGACCGCCCCCTAACCTTGGCATCAGAGCTGCCCAACTGGCCATCCATGGCTCCTGTGTTGGTGGTGTCAGAACTATCACCTCCTGATGTTGAAATATTGGTAGTCGTTCCAAGATGAATGATACCAGTATGGACCCATAACTGGATTTCTTCAGCTTTGTTTTCTTGCATTTTGTCAGTTGATGCTTCATGTTGATTGTCACCGGCTCTGACCAGTTGTAGAGGGTCGGTGCCATGTAATCTACAACAAGAATTAGCTGTGTTTTTGTGGCCTAGTGTGGTGCCTGCGATCCTACATCTCGTGTGATGGTGTGTAACACTACCTTTAGTGCTAAATCCGGAATAGTTTGGATATCCACTTTTCTGCTTCCCAATCCTTTCCTTGCCCCTGGGCACACTCTGTCAATAACCATACTCATGTTCTCCATTGAGGGTCGGGTGTCGGTCAGGATTGGTAGCACCCCCCTCCGCAACAGTCCAGTTATGAAATAAACATCGGAGACTTCAATCTTGAGTTCCTGGTCATGAATAATGAATTTTTCCTGATCAACGTCCTAGACACTGATAAAGTGCTGCAACAGCTCCGGTTGAGCTCTAAGGCATGTTGTCATAAAGAATTTCTTGAGCCTGCAATCTCTGAGAGCTTCCATGCATCTGTTATTGCTCATGGCTTCTTCATCTTCTTCATTGTGTTCTCGTTCTTTCCATTTGATCACCATTTTTCCTTTTCACACTTGCAAAAACATTCGTATGACTGTCATTTTCCAAATCCAAAGCTTTTGAATCATTAATTTGGGCCTACTTGTTTAAAATCACATGCTAAAATTGATTGTTGTGGTTGGCGCGCCCTAGTTCAAATTTTAGGACGATTGGCGCGGGTTGGTGCCCGATACCCGCGCCAACCGTCGCGCCCTAGTTTTTGCAACTTCCCCCATAGATTTACAAATTTGGGGTTGCAGGTAATGAAAGTAAAATCAAAATGCAGGGAAGGATGTTAGCTCTTACCTGGAACTAATGGATTCGAGAGTGGTCTTCCAGATTTCCCGCTATCAATGTCGCAAAATCGCAGTGAAAAAGGGTAACAAATTGCTCATAAGAGGTAAAAGTGAAAAGTAATTTATTTTTTACCATATTTGGAATTGTATAGATTTTCAGAACCCTAATTAGGTTTTAAAGCATATTTTTCGATTATTTCACTATGTTATTTTGAGAAATGGGTTCTACGTGTGTCTCTTGTTCAGAGACACGTTTTCAACGTAACGACAATGAAGTAACGAGTTGTATTTTATAATTTTTTGGACTCTGTAAAAACATGAAAAGGTAACTGTTGGAGTCATCTTTCAGCTCTTTTCTGACTCTCTAAAATTGAAAAGATTTCCGAGACACTTGTCGTTTTGAACTCGTTAAATGGCTGTGAAACGATATCTACCCAGTATACGTTTACTCCTTTTTTGGGCTGGGATAGATTATTTACGAAAAAGGAATACCTTAGCCTATTGTGACTAAGAGGATATCTCAAACAAAGTTTTCTACCTTTTCGGATCTATGAGACTACCTACGAAAAGGGACTGCTGGAGTTTTCTTTTTTGCTTATTTTCAAACTCTCTAAAGATGTTGAGTTCTTCCTTTGTCAGACTCATTAAACCCTAAATGACATCGGAAACTATCACCATGACGTTACCGAGTTCCTCCTTCCTAGGGCTCGTAAAATGTACTAGGATGGATTTGTCCGAAGGAAAAACTTACCTGACAATCATATGCTACCCCCTTCAAGATTGTTTTCCAAAAATAATTGGGGTACTCGCCAACAATGGTGGGGGAAAATGGAACCAGCTCTCAGTCGTGTCGACAATATGTCGCTCTTGAACATGACACTCATCTGCATTCGTGTCGGGTTGGGGACATCTCATTTCATCATTTTTGCCTCCATGGGTTTGGGTAATCTGTTTTGACCTCTCATCTGCTCTTTGCCACATCATCATGACCTCAGATCCCTTGATGTCAAATACTGCCAAATCCAGAGTTGTGTTGCTGATATGTTCAAGAGAAGTTTCCGATTGTAGTTTTCAACCTCCATTTGATCCTCTGTTTGGCCCTGATTCACTATCATCATGTTCCTCTATCTCGTGTCGATGATGTGGGAAACATTATGGCCCTCCTTCGACCTGGTCACTTCCTATAGACTTCATCTCATCATCTAGGAAGTTGATCTAGAGACTCCCTTTCGGTACCTTGGAGCTTGCATGCCTCAATGGAAAGTTATTCGCATTCGACGACACGTCCACATCATTGGCCTTCGATTGAGTGATTTTGCAGGTGTTCGACGCCAGATCACTATTTAAATTTCGTGGATTGTACCTGTTGTACCTTGAGATCCATTGTCATTATTGGTGGTTTCTCTCGTGCCTGTTAACAACTTTCATCATTGGCTGGTAATTAGGTGACTTTCTTGCATGTTTGACTTTAGCTCACATATTCGCATGCTTGAATTTGTACTTGTTCGGGTCGAGATGGAGTGCAACACCCTGGGTTTTGTCTGATAAGATCCAGGCTGCGAGATATTTTGTTTATCATGACTATATGCATGACTTTTTTTATTGGATGGTTGCGACCATACCTGAGTCTATTTATTGATCCTTACTGCTGGATGGCTGCGTCCATACCTCAGATCTCAGTTTTTATGTACTTTATTATGGATGGCTGCGCCCATGCCACATGTTCATGTATCAGATATATCAGTTGTATTTTTACTTTCAGGTCTTTCGACAACGGTGTTTGGTTCGAATGCATTCTCGTAAAGCATTTCACTCCTCCCTCTCTCTCGGACCTCATGCTTTAGGGGGCATCTATTACACAACATTTTGTCACCGTCCCTGCAATCCCCATCCCTCACATTGGAGGACCATTTTTGTGACTTATATGAAGTGTCATGCCTTGAAAAAATTGTCATTGCATCCCTTTCCATGAGAAGAACATTTCCTCTGTTGAATTTTCCTAGAACAGACCAAAAAAAACACATGCTTTTGGGTTGGCACTGGCAGGTAGTTATGGCCCCACGCCGATAAAGGAAATTAACATTGAGCCCTGCGCCCATTGGCACTTTGTATTAGTGAGTTTCCCGCACCGAGCTATTTTTGGAAAGTTTTTTAAATATAGAAGTGAAGTTTCCAAGCTAACTACTTCGTGAGTGAGTCAGCTTGGGTTTTTCAACTGCATAACAACGAGCACCTTCCTTTGGCTTCTTGTTTCCTCCTTTTGGGGAAACCTCCCAAAGGATAAGGCCTCCCTTCCACCATTAGAGGGATCCCAACCTGCTCCTCTCCTTCTATAAATACACCTCTCTTACATAGATGCAGCTAGTTGAAAAGGAATAGTTGAACATTTTGTTGAAACAGTCTGATATAGCTGGTGTGAGATAGAGCAGAGAGAGAGACCCTTGTCGAGAGAGAGCTTAGGTTTTTGCCTCGCGACGTCCAAATTCCTCGACGAATGCTCGAGACGCAGTTCGACTGGACTCGCTGAAGGAGGCTACGATGTCAAGGCTCTAGTTGTAATCTCTTTCTTTCTCTTAATATATGCATGACTAATGTTTTGGTTCCCATCTTGTGTTGATGTGATTTATCTTACGCAATACGTTTAATATTCCTTGACTGATTAGCTAGTTATGAATGAAATTATTGTCGTGTATGTTCCTTTCGTCCTTTGACCTTTGTGTAGGTACCCGAGTACCATTGCTCAAGGATCGCGACATCTCGAGACAAGGATCAAGAGACCTCTGCTGTAGCTACAACAACCGCGTTGGATCACAGGTAGGACAATCTATCTCAAATCATTTCATTCATTAGATAGGAACTGACGCATTAGCATGTCCTATTGCTGCTAGACCCACCCTAGGGCTAGAGGAATCGCCTCTGTCCACAAAGGGGATTTACCTACACAACATGCACCCACTGCTCCACTTGTCCTGCAACTGTCTTAAGGCTTCTGTAGTTCGCATGTGATCCAAGATATGAGCTTCTCAAGGATCCCGCCTCTTCTTCCATGTAGCTCCTCCACATGTTTATGTTACCCCACCTTCGTTGTTCATGAGCACTCATGGCTGCATCATCTCCTGACCCATCATCTGCCACAACTACTTTGGAATAAGATGCTTCCTTGTCCCTTTTCTTCTCTGGACAATGGCTGGCAAAATGTCCCATTTCACCACACTAGAAGTACCTTATCTTTGAAAGATCCTTCTTCTTCGTTTGTTGCTTCTTCGATGCCAAGGCTACATCTTCCTCATCTTCCTTCTTCACTTTTCTCAATCCTGGGTTATGTTGCCTCTTGGTGAACTTGCAGAGTTATTCTTGACGCAGAATTGACCACAAGCTATCCCAATCTGGGAGGTCCGCTCTACCCAAGATACTTTGGACAAAGTTTTCCCACTCATCTGTGACTGCATTGAGGGCAATCCTGACAATCACAACATCATCCACCGTTGCACCCGTTGTAGTCAAGTGATCTCTGATTGATTACAGTTTGAAGAGGAAGTGCTCCATGTCTTCTCCCTTAGTCATCATGAATGACCTCATTTGGGTCTCCAACAACATTTTTCTTTGGACAGACTTTTCCTCATATAGGGAAGTCAAGGCATTCCACATCTCGTTAGCTATCTTCTTCTCAGCTATGTGTGGTACAATATGGTCCTTGATACTATCCTTAATCAGCTGCTTGACATGCCCAGCAGCTTCCGTATGCTTCCGAAGAAGATCCGCAACTGTCGGTGTGGCCAAAGTTTGCTCTGCCTGGTCTCTTAGATTGTACTTCTTAAGGATAATTAGGATCCTTTCCTTCCAAACCAAAATTTTTGAGAGGCCATATAGCCTATCTTGATCAAGCAGTCCATGAGGATCCATCTGCTCAAAATGTGTTGGAAGTTCCTTTTCTCTTTACTAGAGACATGGATCTAAGGCCCTTGGTGAAATAGGTGCATTCTGCTCCCTCTGACAATTGATTTCCCTGATTGGAAATCTACCAAATCAACTATGATTTATCTTCTTCTATGATCCTTTGATCAAACAGCAAGTTTCCTTTGGCAAGAAACTCTATGAGAAGCTGATCGCCTCCCAATATTTGTCACTTGCGCTAAGGCTAAAAATTTGAAAACTTCAGAATTTTAACCTCGCCAGCTCTTCTGAATTTCTACAGCTTTTCTGCAGTCTTTTCTAGATCTGACAGATTCAGATCTGAATCACATTGGTTGGCTTCAGACCAAACCAGCGCTATTTCTAAGCTGCCTCTCCGCAGTAATTATATGGGCGTGCTAGGACACAACGCTGGACAACATCACCCTTCCCTTTGCATGAATCTGCTCCTGAAAACTACGTTGTCCCTTCAGATCTGCGTTTTTGCTGCTTTCTACAATTAGATCCTTCAGATTCTCTTGCTAGTGACCCTCCTAGATCTGCAATTGCTTTGACACCATGTAGAAATTTCCGAAACTCATACTTTATGCAGAAATTATTACCGTTAATCCAGTTATGCTCCTCCTACTTATTCTAGTTATTAACTGAATAAATTCAAGTTAAAATCGAAGAAAACCACATAACATATCTCTACCAATCCAGATCTAGAATAATCACATGCACACATTGACAAAGTGACACAGTTATTTCTGGACAAATAGTTCCCGGAAAAACCCAATGTGGGAAAACCGGTCTCTTGCTGCTGGAGGGTTCTATTATTAATAATATTTCTTAATACACAAATCTGGGTTCCAGATCTAGAAAACCCGACAGAGTAAATACTAGATCTACAGCTCACTGGTTGATCTAGGGAAAAAATAATGAATGATCCACACCCTCAAACAGGATTTATAGAACTCATCCAAGATTAGGGCCTAAAAACCCCAACGCTGCCCCTGAAAGGCTCTGTGTCAGCCTCTAAAGCCCCTGAAAGCCTCTGCATCAGCCTTGGAAGTCCTCCAAACCCTCAGAACTACTCTAGAAGGGATTGTGTTACCCCATAATGGGTGACGCAGTCACTACGCTACCCCTGAAGGGTTTCTGTGTAACCCCTGAGGGTTTCCTACTGAAAATCACGTTGTCCTTAGAGAGACTGCGCTATCCTTGCTGTTGTTGTTGCTGCCTCCTCTATGCTGTCCTTGAGTTGATCTCTGCCTCTTATGTATTCTAGATCCCGGGATCAGATAATCCCCTTGGCCTAATTTCCTCTCTCTATAGTTGAAACACTTTTGAGTATTCTTAGCAAACCTTGCCCTAGAATCTTAGCTTAGCTTCAGTGCTCTACCTCTATGTGTCTTTACAAATGACCCCAAGCCTTTCCTTTATTATTTTCTCATTGGGAAACCAATGGCCATCATCAGATCTTGAATCAATGGCCAAGATTAAAAGAAAGCATGATCCGTGTGACTTAAGACAATTTCATCACATGTTTAATTAAATTCACTTTAATTATTTAAGTTCCCTAAGTTTTAACTTACGAAATACATTAAAATAATTAATTAATTTAATATCTCCTAAACCAGATGAAATTTTCCAAATCCATTTCTAGGTCTTGTAGATCAGGTGTACTCTAGTCTTTCCTCAAAATTTAGGACCTAGAGCACAACTGATGCTACCCCAAATACACAAAATCTCAACATGTATATAGCATTGTCACCTCAAAGTTTGTACGAACCCCAGGTTGATAAAGTAAAGTAGGGCAGCCCCTGGGCGTTGTAACACTCTTGGTGCAATACCAGGGCTCACCACTTTTTGGCGCCGTTGTTGGGGAGGTGTCTAGTAGATATTTTGATTTTGTTTTAGCATTCTTTTCTGCTTTCCTTTCTTTTCTTGTCACTTCAGAAATATTGAAAAATTACAAAAAAATATATAATTTTCATGCTTCATAGGACTAGGAATACTCAAAGACCAACCTTACCTAAAACCCCCAGATCACCTCCTAGACACCCTTCACTCTTCTTCAGTGGTACTGAGATTGAACCCCCTACAGGAGAGCCTTCTGAATATTTGGAGGATCCTATTGGGGAAGAAGAAGAAGACCTTGTTTCAACTGAGGGACTTGCTTCACCTATCTTAACCATGGCTGGGACCTCGAGAGCCTTTCCCATAAGAGAGGTAGATGGGGACACTAAGATGAAAAAAATTAGCCCCTCAACTCTTCCACACTTCCATGGACTTACCTCTAAGGGCCTTGACACATTTATGTTTGAATTTGCTTTTGTATGTAGGAATTATGACTACACCTCTGATGATCATAAGTTGAAACTATTCCCATCCACCCTTAAGGCTGCAGCCTTGCGTTGGTTCATGGGTCTGCCTGGGGATAACATCACTACCTGGGCACAGTTGGAAGATACCTTCAAAAACAAGTACAAATACTACTGTAGGTCCAAGGAAACTAAGGATGAGTCATTTAGGATGCCTTCAGGGCCTGATGAATCCCTAGAGGATTATGAAGAGAGGTTTCAATTGAACTATAAGAGAGCCAACTATACTCTCGATCTTGACTCACTAAAACTTGTACTTCTTCGAGGGATCAGTGAAGAGATGATAGAAACCTTGAATATGTTATCAGGAGGAGATATCTACCAACAACTTTATGAAACTATCAAAACTATCTTCCGGAACCATTATAGGGCATTTAGGAAAAGGGCAAAGCTAGCCAAATTACATCCAATACCCCTTACTCTTCCACCTTCATAAAACATGAGATTGGAAACATGCTAGAGGCATTCAAGAGTGACATGCTGCACACATTTTCTTTAAAAATGGACAAAATGCAGGTCAAAAGGAAGCAAGAGAAGCAGAGAGAGCCCTGGCCATATTTTGTCCTATATGTACCAGGAAACACCCAAGAAATGAATGTCCATTGAATGTCATAGAGGTTTTCTTAGTCTGTGAAGAGAATCATGCCACAGCCAAGTGTCCCTCCTTACCTGGACTTAAAGTTGTATATCAAGGTGGGGAAACAGTGCCAGAGCAACTCTATTTCATCAACTAGAGAAGGCCTTAGGGCCCTCGGCCATATGAACAAGGTATGCAAGGTGCACCTCACTCTTACTATTACAAAAATCAGAGTGCACCCATGCAACCTTGGTACACCCCCACTCCTTCATCCTGGTCTACACCTCCTACTTGGCCTTCCAACCCTTCATATCATCCTCAGCCAGTAAACCAACCATTTCAGCAGTACTTTCCACAACAAACTTAGTGGAACAATCCATCCCAAGGGTGGAGGCCTCAACAAAATCAACTACCTGCTCTAATGCCTCCACCCCAACCTCGACCTCAGCTTACTCGTGTTGCTCCACCTAGGCTACCTATACCTGCACAACCCAATCCGAACCCGAACAACAAACATGCACAACAGGCTCCCAGTGTAGAAATATCCCACCCAGCTTATGCTGTGGCGATACAGGAGGTTAATCTCAGGTCAAGAAGAGTACTCCCAAACAACCATCCCCCATCTCCACCTGTAGAGGTTGAGGAGGAAAAGGAAGAAGATAACACTCAAATCCAACAACCTCCTTTTCCCGAGCGCTTGATCCACCCTAGTCAGCACACCCCAGAGGAGACTGAACTCTTGGGAGAATTGGAAATTTTTTGTGTAAAGATACCACTTCTCCAGGCCATTAAGGATGTCCCTGTCTACAATAGTCTCATCAAAGAAAAGTTCTTCAAAAAACCTAGAAGGAGTAAGAGAGATACCCCCACCATCAATGTGGTAGGACAACTGTCTGACTTGATGCTAAGGAAGGTGATATTTCCAAAATACCTGGACCCTGGTATTCTAGTTGTTGATGTACATATAGATGGTGTCATAGTCCCCAATACTCTGGTTTATTTAGGGGCTTCCATCGATATCATGACCAAGGAAACTATGTTGAAACTTAATCTCCAAGGGAATTTGAGGAAAACCACCACAATTCTGCAACTTGCAGATTGGTCCATAGTAACTCCAGAAGGAATTGTTGAGGATGTTATGGTTACCTTTGACTCTTAGGAGTATCCTACAGATTTCCTGGTCCTGTAGCCAAAAACCAAGTTTAATGGTTATCCTCTCATATTAGGGAGACCTTGGTTAGCCACTACAGACCCTTATATTAGTTGTCAGGTCGGAAACATGACTATCAAAAATGGGCCTTTGTCTAAACAACTAATGTTATATCCTCTAGCCCAGCCTTCCATTGATCATGATCTCCCTATATGGTTGGAGGATGAAGAATATGAGTTATATAACACTTCCCCTATGTGTACCATAGATGCCATCCTTAGAGGGGGGCAACTTGATGAAGATGAACTCATCAACCATGCCATTCAAAACCAGTCCTCCACTAACACTCCTCTTGAAAAACTATTCAAAGATTCTGAAAGCCAGCCTTGGATGGAAGTGCAATCAGTTGAGACAACCTCTGAAACCACCAAGGCTATCGAGTTTGGCCCATCCAGACCTCTAAAAATCAACCTAAACCTCTCAAATGATGAAGAGAAGCAGTTATGCCAACTTTTGAAAGGAAATATTGAAGTGTTTGCTTGGGATTACAAGGACATGAAAGGAGTGCATCCTTCAGTATACATACATCACATTTACATCAAAGAAGGATGCGAGACTGTGAGACAACCCCAAAGAAGAATGAACCTGGCTCTAAAGGACATAGTCAAAGAAGAGTTGCAGAAACTATTGGATGCGGGGTTCATATAATCTATATTCGACAGTGAGTGAGTATCTCCTCTTGTCCTAGTCCCAAAGAAGAATGGGAAGTGGCGAATTTGTGTTGATTATCGAGAACTTAACAAAGCCACTAAGAAAAACCATTTCCCTTTTCCCTTTATAGACCAAGTCTTGGATGGCCTTGTAGGGAAGAAGTTATTTTCCTTCTTAAATGGGTTTAGTGGGTACAATCAGATTCAAATCAGCCTTGAAGACCATGATAAGACTAATTTCACCTGCCCTTGGGGTACCTTTTCTTATAGAGTCCTACCCTTTGGGTTATGCAATGCCCTAGCCACCTTCCAAAGAGCTATCCTGGGCATCTTTTATGAGTTAGTCGATGACTCTGTCAAAATTTACATGGATGATTTCACACCACATGGGGATGACTTCCAGGAAGCTCTCTCCAATTTGGGTAAAGTACCAAGAAGGTGCATTGAGATGCATCTCTCCTTAAGCCCAAAGTGTGAATTCCTGAAGAAAGCAGGGGTTGTATTGGGACACTCCATATCCCAAGTAGGAATACAGGTAGATCCGAACAAAATCACTATCATCAAAAGGGTACCTACTCCTCAAAAGCCGAAAGATGTCAGGAGTTTCTTAGGCTTAGCTGGTTACTATAGAAGGTTCATCAAGGATTTCAGTAAGATGGCTTCACCATTATTTGGGTTATTGGCCAAATATTCTGAGTTTATTTGGTCTGGTCCTTGTCAAGAGGCTTTTGAGCTCATTAAGAAGCAGTTGACTATTTCCCCCATCCTCTGAGGTCCAAATTGGACTCTACCTTTCCACATCCACATTGATGCTTCCGGAAAAGTTGTAGGGGCAGCATTAGGGCAATTAGAGGACAAAATACCTTATGCCATTTATTTCATCAGCAAGAATTTGTCCAAAGCCGAGTTCAATTATATTGTTACTGAGAAGGAGATGTTGGCCATTGTCCATGCATTGAGCAAAATCAGGCATTATGTCAATTGATATCAGACCTTTGTTGACACTGAACATGCATCCACAAGTATTCAATGAACAAACCGGATGTTAATGCTAGAATAATTAGATGGTTGTTACTTTTGCAACAATTTGATTTGACTATTGTTGATAAACCTAGAAATGAAAATGTTGTTGCAGATTTTTTGTCCAGGTTAGTTCTCCCTGCAGGTGAAGAAGGAATGGTGGATGACCAACTGCCAGATGAGCACCTCTTTTCCATATCAGCACTCTCACCATGGTTTGTTGATATAGACAACTACTTGGTTGCTGGAAGACTCCCTCCTAATATTTCATTCATGGAGAGGAGCGGACTCATCAAAAAAAGCGCCCCTTTCACATGGATTGGGGGAAATATCTTCAAGCTAGGCCCTAATCAAATCCTAAGAAGATGTGTAAGGGAGCAAGATTTTTTTGATATCCTCTCTGAATTTCATGACAACCCATGTGGAGACCACTTTGCTACAAAGATAACTACTTACAAAGTTTTGCAGGCAGGTTACTATTGGCCTACCCTTCACCAAGATTCCAAAAGATACACCAGCAGGTGTGACTAGTGCCAAAGGATGGGGAAACCCACACAAAGGGATGAAATGCCTTTACACCCTTAGGTGGCTCTTGAGCCATTTGACAAGAAGGACATGGAATTGGTTGGACCTACCGATCCACCATCCGGACAAAAGAAGAATATCATAGTCTGCACTGATTACCTGACAAAGTGGGCTGAAGCAAAAGCAATGAAGGTAGAAACTGAAGAAAAAGTAGCAGAATTTATGAGGGAGAATGTGTTTTACAAATTTGGATATCCCAGAGAAATAGTCACTAATCAGAGATCACGGTTCACCTCTCACCTCACTGAGAATATTTTGAGGAAGCACAAGATTAAGCATAGAACTTCTACTGCCTATCACCCTCAGGAAAATGGCCAAGTAAAAGTAACTAACAAATATTTAGAGAGAATCCTCACCAAGGTTGTGAGAAGCAACAAAAAATATTGGGCAAATAGATTGGTAGAAGCTACTTGGGCCTACAACACCACTTGGAAGACAACAACATGATTCACTCCTTATGAACTAGTCTATGGTAAGAAAGTTCTACTTTCAATTGAGTTTGAATTCAATACTTTAAGAATGGCAGCTGAATTAAATCTAGATCTAACAAATGCCCAAAAAGAGAGGTTGCTACAACTAAATGGATTGGATGAGTTCAGAATGCAAGCACTTCTTCACACAGAGGTAGTTCAACTGCAAAGGAAGGTTGGCATGATAAGAACATCAAAGAAAAGACCTTCCAAGAAGGATATTGGGCATTGTTGTATGATTAAAGGTTTAAATAATTCAAAGGCAAGTTGATGACAAGATGGTTGGAGCCTTACACAGTGGAGAAATGCTTCGATAATGGCGCAGTTCAAATCAGGACCATAGATGAGGAAGGGATCCCCTTGCTTTTCAATGGTCACAGACTCAAAATTTACAAGAAGCCTTTGTCAAGGGAAAAAATCATCAATTAAATATGTAGAGAGGTGTATGTGGTGGGAAAATCCATAGTTTCCCACACCTCCTGACAAAAAAAAAGGAAAAAAGAATAAGCTTGTGGGTTGAAAACCTCGATGGAGGTGGCTCACTTGCTAAAAAAAAAATATAAAAAAAAGAATAAAGATCCATGGGTGAAAACCTCTCTAAGGTGCCCAAGGAGATTTTGTGGGTTGAAAACCTCCATGGATCTTGTTTTGCAGGTTGTTCATGGTTTATGGAAAACAAAGAGAAGCATTCATCTTATTTTCCTTATTCTCTCTTTCCATCCATCCCAACATTCACTCCATTCATTTTCATAACTTCCTCCATCACCTGCATACACCACACTCCTCCAGTCCTGAGCACAATGTAGCAAGAGAAGCAACACACAAACATATTGCTACAAACATCAGGAAGTTCCTTCAAAAACAAAGTTTTTCATGGACTGCCATGAAGAAAAACAAGGGAAACTGCATAAAAGACTACAGGAGAATGATAATGCCACCCATGACATCTCAAGCGCCCCATGTGACATCCAAAGCGGAGAGAAACAACAGACAAAGATTAGCAGCTCATTCAGGAAGCTGCTCCTTCAACAAGCTGCTCACTCAGAGAACAACAATATGGTGAAGAATGTAGCATCTAAAAAGGCTTGTCTCAAACCTCCAGCTCCTGCAACCACCTTGGAAACAACAGGTAAACTTAGGTATAAGCTCTCACCCCTTGCTACGCATTCATAATATCCAAAAATAATTAATTTTCAAACTTAGAGTTCGAGGGCAGAAAGGTAGCCAGTTATCTCGGGCACCACCGAGAAATATGGCTGGAATAATACTAGGATTACATGCCACCTGGGCATGAAAAAGAAAAATTTTAAATCAGTGGAGTAGAGGAAAACGAGGGGAGGAAAACACGCAGTCCATCCTGAATTAACAGGGAGGAGGAACCAATTGTCTACGACAGAACTGGAGCTGAGTGGAGTTATATTGGCACTCCAAATTTAGTTGTGTCATCTAATAAAAGGAGATGTCATCCCATCCAAACTAGTGAATTGACAATTTTTAGAGGGAGAGGACCGACAGAATCATGCAATGCTTGAAGAATAAGAAGAAGAAGAAGGAAGAAACCTGAGGAAGAACTAGCAGAAACAAGAAGAACTAGAAGAAGAGAGAAAGACAAAGGGCCAAGAAAAATAGAAGAGATGGCCATAGAAGTCATAGAGATTGAAGAAAGTGGGCGAGACACAGACTCACAAACCAGTGTCACATCCCCTCACTACAAAAATATAACTGCTGCCATGGCTCCTCTGAGCGCAAAAAGAAAAAGGCAGACCTCTAGGTATTCCGGAGCTGACAAGAATCAGAGAAAGCTAGAAACTTCTCCCCTAAGCTTGATCATCATTGAAGAATCTCCAAGAGGGGAGGAAAGCATCAAATAAATATCTCTAAAGGAGCAGCTGTAGAAGGCACATGCAAAGAATGTAGCGCTAAAAGAGCAATTGCAAAATAAAGAGGAGCAAGTAGCCACCATGGCGGACTTATGCATCGAATCCCTTCAACACAGATTCCCCTCTAAATCATATGTTGTGTAACTCAAAGAATAATGGCTTCTATTTCCAATCAACACTCTAGCCTCCCGTGGATCACTACCTTTCCAAGATTGTAGGCAATTCATGAAGTTCTACAAGCAAGCCAACATAGGTGATCACGCAAAGATGGCAGAGTTTTATATGCATAACTTGGTGCTGACAAATCTGGAGATTTGGGACCCCAATCCTACAATGGGGGGTATGCAGTCAATGGCTCTAGCATCTTGGATGGTGAATGAGGACAATAGAGCCAAAGAGATATGGAATGTCATGGGAATAAGAAACAGATAACCCTTATATCTCATACCAGAAGTGTTCAACCTAAGAGGAGTCATTCTTAACCATCGAGAGATTGAAAAGGACCCTCTACTAGTTGAAAGCAACCTTCATATTCAAAACCAGGTGATAGGCCACTTTGATGATGTTTCTAGGCAAATAAAAGAGGGGTGCATTATGGCTAGCCAGAGGAGATGGAACAGCCTCCCAAATAGCCTCAACAGCAAGGAGTATCATACTCCATAAAGACTGAGGGGTGCATTGGAAAGGGCACCATTATACAAGAGGGCAATGAAGGCCAAAAATATTCGATGGTTGGGACTAAAGCTCAGCCCACCATTGCTGTTGGGGTTGACTAATAAAGAAGACACATATTCACAAGATAGAGAATGGGAGAATGCAGAAAAGAATGATGGATTTTACCCCCTTGGGGAAACTCCCACACTTCTTCCTTAGGAACTCAGGGGGGCTGTAAAAGCATTGAAGGAAATGGAGGAGGGGGACCAATTGCTCAGAGGATGAGCAGTCGTTCAGTAGGGGGGTGATGATGAGCTCCAACATTAGACATATTTGGAGGGGTTAATAGTCACCTTTTTTTTTAGATCTCTTTTTCTCTCACTTTTATTATTATTTGGTTTTATAATGGTAGTATAGGTGGTGATTAAGGCTAACGTACTTTGAGTACCTACCATGAGGTTGACTGCAGAAAATCATGATTTACTAAGCACTTTTATAAATATTTTATCACAAAGACTTGGAGGAGACAAGAAGGAGAAAACATAGGAGGATTTTCCACCCTCAAAGGCATCCGAAGGATCCCAAATATTCTCTCTAGAAATTCATATTCTAGAGGCAACCGAGCAAATCAAAGAGGAGAGCACTCAGTCTTGGTTTACTTGGAGTCGAGTGGACTCAATCACCATTTTCTAGGGAGCTGTTGGTAGCTTCCCTGTAGAATAAATAGGGTAGAGCTAGAGCTAGGAGGAGTTAGTCTATCCCAGTCTCGATTCCATTCAAAATTTTTGTTGTGAACTATTGAAGCTTTTTGTTTTATTCAGGGATTGAAAATTTCAGAGATGTATGCAGTTATTCATTTATGAAATGAGAAGAGTGATTTAATTTGATTGATTTAAGTTCAGAGGGCTAGGCTCGTGGGTTAGGGCCCAATCCATGTGCCTCAGCTTCTCTGTTGTTACTATCTTTTACTTTTTGTCATTTAGCTAGTTTTGCTTCTGCCATTTAAGATAGATTTGCTTCTGATAAGTTTCATTGCTATTTAGTTTTTGTGCTGTTGTAGTTTCAATTGCTTATGCATAGTGAAATAGAGGAAAAACTCCAAAACTGTGTTTAAATCTCTCCCTTCTCATCTCTATCAATAGAGTTCGAGTTGGGCAAACCTCCCCACAGGCCAAAATTGCTTTTTGTTTGAGTTTGGGGAAGAATTTGTATTTACCGAGTCCAAGCCTTTCCTTCACTATTTCACCCCGCATTACTATTTGTTTCCCATGCATAAATCTGTAGGTGTGCTTCACTTCTGAGCACTGCTCTTACACTTCCATTTCCCTCCTTTACTTCTCACTTTAACCGCTGCACTTACCTTTTTCTTTGCCTAGTGCACTTATCCCTTCAAAGCTTGATTCCTTTGTTTTTTTCATTCACAGTGCCTTTACCTTTTAAAAGCTAAACGCTTGGAAAAACCATCGAAATCTATCTTCCGCCTTTCCTCCTCAAAACTCCCACCACCATACATCGCAGTCGCACTTCGCATTGTTTACATTTTGTCTTGAAGACTTACTTCTCTCCTTTGCTGATTGCCCATCGTATTCCTTTGTTCTATTGATCGTCGTCGCCTTACTCGTTTTAACGCAAAACGCTTGAAAAAAAAACATTGAAAACTAACCTTTGCCTTTCTCGTCGAAATTCCCGCCACCATACATCGCATTTCGCAAATCGCAACATTCATCTCTTACCTTTAAACACTTACCATTTTTTCTGGCCGATTGCGATATTGCGATTGCGCAAATCGCAAATCACATCATTTACCTTTTTGCATAATACTTACCGCTTATTTCCGCCGATACGATAACTCTGCCACGTCAATCGCACTTCACATCCTTTAGGTCTTACCCTTAATTCTTACCGCTCGTTCTTGCGATTGCGGTATCGCAAATCGCATCTCCCAGAACTTACCATATCGCACATCGCAGCCCGCAACTTTTCCCTTTTTTCTTCTTCACCACCACGTCATCCCCATCGCAAATCGCCTCCCGCAACCTTTACCACATCACACATCACACAACGCACATTTTAGTTCATTCCCATTAAATCCTTTCCGCTATCCATTTAAACTTGCGAAGTTGCGATTGCGACATCACACATCGCAACTTTTACCTCCATCACGTCTCCACCATCGCATCTTTCAATTCTTTCCGCTCCAAAGCCCTTTCTTGCGCTATACTATGGTTTTATAAGGTTTTAAACCCCCTCTTTCTGCTTCTAAGCCTTTTCCAATTATCTCCTCTCCAAAGCCATTTCTCATGTTATAATAAAGTTTCCTAAGGTTTTAAACCCTCTCTTCCCGCTTCTAATCCTTTTTCGATTATCTCCGCTCCAAAGCCATTTCTCACGTTATAATCAATTTTTCTAAGGATTTGACCCCCACTTTCCATTTCTAAGCCCTATTTCATGCGCTAAGCCCTCAATTCACTCTTTTAGCGCTTTTTCTTCCTCCAAGCTGAAAATTAACTCTTTTTAGTTAGAATTAAGTCATTGATAGTTTCGTTGCATGGATAAGAACATGGTAGATAGATCATGGGATAAGTAGAATGCATTTAGCCGTTTGGCCAAGTTAAGTGTGGTTTAGAATTAGTTTCCTTTCTCCCATTTATTTTTAGCAAGTTAGCTTAGTTTCTTTTCAGTCATTTCCATTTTTGCTAATTAAATTAGTTCATTCTTGTCATTTCTTTTCAACACTTTAGTTTAATTTCCTTTCTGTCATTTCCTTCCAGTAATTTACTTTCCAGTTGTTCTCAGAATTTAAGAAATAGCACCCTTTCTTAAAGCAGAAGGGGATGACATGAACATAATGCATTTGCTGTGTATATAGCACTGTCACCTCAAAGTTTGTACGAACCTCGAGTTAATAAAGTAAATTAGGGAAACCCCTAGGAGTTGCAACACTCTTGGTGCAATACCAAGGCTCACCAGCCTCCTCGAGCAATATTTTGATAGGATCTCCTCCTTCCTTGTCTCTCTTTTATTCTGCCATGGGAGTTTGTCGTGGTTTTCAAGGCTGATCTTGCAACAGTTCAACCAGATTGAGCCCTAACTCCTTATACCTTGACCTCATTGGGGAAATGCAAAGAATAACAGAGAAAAGAGCAGACCACTTTGGTACCACTGATCCATATTTATGCAAGAACACAATAATATACAAAAATACACATAAACATAGAGATGCAACGGAAATAAAACTTCATTTAATTAATATCAAATAACATAAATATGCTTACAAACATAATGGAAATAAACTAGTTAGGGCGTTGGTAGCTTATCTCTGAGAAGAGATGTGCCTGCTACATGCCTCTGAACTGTGTTACAATTAGGATCAAAGGCATATTTATTGTTTAGAAACAATTTAAAACCCTAAACATCCATAAAATTAACCCTAGGAGATGAAGCGCCAAAACTATGGGCCCTGTCTGGGTAAATTGATATATCAATCTTCCCGGGGACGTAACTTTGGCATTTGATCTTTGTTTGATGCGCTCAATACCTCGCTAGAAATATATATATCCGAGGACTGCAAATTTTTGTGTCATAAACAACTAAGGTACTTCCTTGTTGCTCTTGGTTTTCTCAAGAAATGTCGTTTAAGGCCTCAAAACGGCTCCAGAAGTTCAGGACCCAAAAAGCTGCTAAAAATAGTAAAATGTGTTGAAATTGAAAAACTGAAAGAACCGATGGTGGGGGTCAAAATGGAATAGGTGGGTGGCCACCAATATCCATCTAGATCATTCATCCCTTCTTAGGAAGAAATGATCCCCATTGCGTTGAGTTCCTCCATGGTATGAGGCAAATTCTGCTGAACTTGGTATTGGATTTGTCGAAGATGTCATGGTCCTGCTGGTAGATGTGCTGGATGCGTTCAATAAATTTGGTTACTTTATCAGCCTCAGATAGTACATTTGTGTATTATGTCTTTGTGGTCACATGAGGTATGGAAATATCAAGCAGCGATGTGCCTGAGGTCAGATCAATGGAGTGCTTGACCTGACAATGTAGAGGAACCTCTGTGGATCAAGAGAAAATATCCTCATATCCCTCCACGACTTCTTACATCTATTGTTGTTGTGTAGGGGATCCCTATTTTGAGGCTGTGGCCATAATCTTCTTCTTGCCCTATAGGTGAAGTTTAATGAAAAATAAATTTCCTGGTTTGGGAAACAATCTTACTGCGTTGTTTTGCAGTAGTCAAAGAGATGGCAGGAGGCAGTAATACCTCCAATATCCTGTAAAATTTATTTCTCAAAGTAATAACAACAGAATGAGGCCTAGACTCATACAAAGCATGGCCTAGACTCATACAAATCATGTCGCTTCCATAAGTATGGTTGGCCCAATAATATAGCACATCAAGAGGAGCAACATCGCACATTACCTCATCCGTGAATGGCTTTATGTTGTACGTAAGGCGACACTGTTGGTGGACGCAAAGATCACTTCCTTCGTGAAGCCACCTAATGGTATACGAATTTGGGTGTGCTATGCTCTGTAGGACAAGCCGCTTCACAACCTCTACTGAAATGAGGTTCTTTTCACTCCCACTATCGACAAGGAATTGCATTGGAGTACCCTTCACTCTCATATGTCAATGGAAGAGGCACACCCCTCCTTTGGATCCTCGGGATCCTCCCCCCTGGAGATTGATGGTGACAACAATGGCACTGGGATCCGCATCAACAATCTGCTTCCCTTTGTCATTGTGCTTGTCTAGTTCTGACTCGGGATCAGAATATGCATCTGATTTGGGTGCCTTTAGTTCGGCCACCAACGTCTCTTTGGCCTGACACTCATTTGTGTTGTGAGTGGGGCTGTTATGAAATTCACACCACTTCCCCATGTCCCTCTTTCGATTTGTGGTGTTTTTTCTGAGTCTCCCCTCTTTGGATTTTCCCCTTGTTCCGCAGTTTGGGGGTGCCTTTCCTTAGCTTCGGATTCGCAGATCCAAAATATCACTTCTTCTGCTTGAATTTCTGCTCGATCTTGGTGGCATAGCGATATGCCATGCCAAGTGAGGTAATGTCGAGGAACTTTGTTTCCTCCTGAATGTATCTGTGCAAACAGTTGCAGTACTTGAGCACCAATTTTCTCTTTGAATCTTTAAAACCCAACTTTGTGCAGAGGGTATGGAACATATTCGTTAGTTCGTGGACATCTTGATCCCTTTGTTGTCACAGCGTCGTCCATTGCATGTACTTGTCCTCATAGCTCCCCACAGGGTAATATTGTTCCTTGATGTTGTCTCATAACGAATTCCAAGTGGGTGCGGCCGAGAACAGAGAGGGTTCCCTCCCGTCCTTTTTCACATAGTAGGTTTGCCACCAGTATTTGACATGGGGGGCGGCTTTGAGGAGTGAAAAAATAATCTTTTCTCGGTCGGAGAAATAATGGACTGAGAAATACCCTTCCAGTAAATTCAACCATCTATCTACAATGTCTGCATCTATCTGGCCTTCAAATACAGGAATGTCAAAGTTGACTTGTGCCTTGAAAGGAGAGGTGCCTCCAGAGTGGATGTTGGATGTAGATGCGTCGCCAATGGGCAGTCGTTGAAGGATCTGGGCAAAGTTATCCATCATCGCGCTCCTTTTTTTTTTGAGGGCCTCCTCGAGCAATATTTTGATAGGATCTCCTGCTCCCTTGTCTCTCTTTTATTCCACCATGGGAGGTCGTCGGGGTTTGCGAGGCTGATCTTGCAAGGGTTCAACCAGATTGAGCCCTAACTCCTTATACCCTTACCTCATTGGGGACATGCAAAGAAAAACAAAGAAAGAGCAGACCGCTCTGATACCACTGATCTGGATTTATGCAGGAACGCGACAATATATATAAATACACATAAACACAAAGATGCAGTGGGAATAAAAATTCATTTCATTAATATAAAATAACAGAAATATGCTTACAAACAGAATGGAAATAAACTAGTTAGGGCGTTGCGTTGGTAGAAACTATGGGCCCCGTTTGGGTAAATTGGTACATCAATCTTCTCGGGGACGTAACTTTAGCATATGATCTTCGTTTGATGCACTCAATACCGTGTTAGAAAGATCTATCAAAGAACTACAACTTTTGACGTGAGCAAGATCAAAAGGAACTTCCATGTTGCTCCCGATTTTCCCAAAAAAAATCGTTTAGGGCCTCAAATGGCTCTAAAATTTTAGGACTCGAAAAACTGCTAAAACTAGTAATTTGTGTTGAAACTGGAAAACTGAAAGAACTGATGGTGGGGGTCCAAATGGAATAGGTGGGTGGACACCAATATCCACTTGGATCATGCCAACACTGTCGTAAAGGGAATAATAGGATACCTCAATCCAAAGTATATATTCATATGCCCCCTCCACTCTCTCTGTAAAAATCTTGATATGCATCGGTCCATTTAATTGTTGAAAGCAAAGAAAATTTTACATTTGTTTGGGATGTTCTTGCAGGTATTTCCGCACTCAAATGTTAACTGAGAAGAGTGATGTATATAGTTTTGGAGTGGTGTTGTTGTAAATTATATGCAGAAGACTGCCTATAAATACAAATCTAGTTGAAGAGGAGGTTAATCTCATCCAATGGGTAAGGAATTTGATTATAATTAATCATTCAAACTAACATCATAATTTATTATTGACAAAAATAATTATATATGTATATGTTACACTGTATGTGAAGATCGATGAAAATGTTGGTGACAACATCAAGGTAATCATAGACAATAGGTGGAATTGAAATTATGACATCATATCGGTAGCTGAGGTGGCCAGGCTAGCGTTTAAATGCGTTGAGGCTAAACATCTTGGAGGCCAAGCGTGTTTGAGGTAGTGCCATAGATAAAAGAGAATATCATGCATCAAAATGAGAAGAGCAGTCCTTAGCTGCTTCCTACTCAGGGGACTGTAGGAGTAATAGTCTATGAGTTGAGCGCGCAGGAGTTTTCAAAATTGAAGTTTAAAATGAAAAGGGAGAGGAGTTAACGCAGGTGGCGGAGGGTTTGGGGTGGTGGTTGGAATTCAGAGGGGAGCGGACGATGGTCCGATCGCTGGAGGGGGATAAGGGGTCGGCGGACGGACGGCTGCGACATCGCATCACCAGAAAGGTGTTAGTTTCTATCAACCAGAATCTCCATTTCGTAGAATTGTAGACTCTTCCTTAAGCATCAACTTGAGAGGAGGGGGCACAATAAACTATGGCTATGAACTAAAACTGCTTATTTGTCGTTGTTGATTTGTCACCACACAAATGCTTATGTAGATAACCACATCATTTCATAAATCTATTTCTCTCCTGAATTTTCCTTTGGATTCACTTTGCATCCCTTTGATTGGAATTTAAAGGGACCCTCGACACATAAAAGGGAGTTGGCTGCAATAACAAGTGCTTTATCTTCATTGCGACTTTGGATATGACTTTCAATGGAAAATTTGGTCTGATTAATACTCCACAGATTGTTAAAAACTTGGTGTTCCAACAAATAATTGGTGATTCGACTTGTATTACCTAGCACATTCGTAACATGACGTTGGCCTAATTCCATGAACGAGATATCATTATTTTAGCTACATCTCACATAATATTTTTTTGTGACTCTACTCTCAAGAGTGGTATTCAAATTTTCTTTGAGCCCAATAGATTGGTTGTTTGTGGGAGCCTTACTAGGTTTTGTATCAAACAATTGATAACAAATGCAACTACATGCACCCCTATGAGTTGTAGAATTTTAAAATACCCCTAAACTTCAATGCGGCATTCTTCTCCTTAATGGGATTAACAGGATTTTTGAAATCTATTAGTGGTACTTCACTTGAGCAAATCACAAAAACAATTGCGTCACTTGGTTATGTTGGGACTGATGTCCATCAATAGTGAACAAATCCCTTCAGAGTATGAGTGTACGTTATGACAATAGCTTGAATAATGTGCACATGTAACCACAAGCTTTCTACCTGACCTATAACTACGCCTCCAAGCCTCAATGCTTTATGCATTGTTTCATAAAATGGTTTTCAAAATAGTTCTTGTGTAGGACCTACTAGATCAGTAGAGTCTATAATAATTGCATCATAAATTCTAGCCAGATATTCCCTTAAAAGGCAGTTCCATCACCAATATGAAGCCTTACATGAAGATCATCGTACCCTACAACAACATTGGGGAAAAAATATTTGGACACATTTATAACCATTTCATCAATTTCACATATATCAATTTGTTCCACATAACTGTATCAACACATTTCTCAAAGAAATTCCCTATAATAATTGGATTGTGTCCAATACATTACACATGATATCTTACTTGCACGGTTGAAAGTAGGTAGTTTTGGAATAAAAGGCATCTCAATATCAATTCCATGTTCATGCTTGATGTACTAGATTCATGAGGCTGAGCCTCGATGAAATTTTTAATATTTTTCAGTTGTTGTACAATCTATAAGTTCATTAGGACGGTTTGAAAAAATTGTTGATTGGCCTATCAACATTACATGGTACAAAACCAGTTGTTGGTAATGTTGGACAGATATGGAATAATGAAGCCCTTCCAAAACCATAACAAGGAGATAAGAACAATCAATGAAAAGTTCAAGAAGAGAAAGAAGTTGGAAGATTTTGAAGCAAATATGAAGAAGTCAACAAAAAATAGATTGGGTCATTTTGAGCTACAAAATTGGCTTCATCTAGGGTTAGTATCTCTTTTAGAGATGCTAAGAACAATAGACCCTATGCCCCCATCCATTTATGTCCTTGATAGTTGTAACATGTTTTGCTCTAAAACCATACTTATTTTCAAATTGAAATAATCCACACACTAAAAACCAAAACTTATTTATATGTTGAAGCAAATTGAAAACCAAATGATCAATTTAAAACGAAAAACACATAAATTTGCACCAATGCTTTCCTCCATTGGGCTATGGAGTCAATATTCCTCTAATCCATTGCACATAAAATGCTCGAAATATGAGCTTATTCAATCACACCTCGTACTCTAATCAGTTGAAACCCTCCTTTCTCAAGTGTAATCAAACTTCCAGTGCAACCAAGAAAGAAATAGATTAACTAACATAGCTTATTACATGCAACTAAAAATATGAAAAGAAAATACTAGATGTAACAAAAAATCCATGGGCAGTTTATACTTACATTTGCAAATTAGTTGGACGCTGAAATTTGTATCATTCAAGAACTTTGAAAAATAAGACTCCATCCAAACTTGATCGTAAATGACTGTTTAGTTTTTTTGCGCTAAGTGCCTTTAAATTTTAAAAACATGTGCATATTTGGTTCATTAGTTTGCATAAGGATTAAGGAGTTTTTCCATGACTTTTAGATGATTTTTAGTGAATTAGAAGCATAAAAAAAGAATAAATAACACTGATAAAACAGATAAACAAGTCACCACATGATGTTTACACAACAGACATGATGAAATAGTTCACCCCTCTTGGGCTACATCTGCTGGTCCAACTCCCAATGGCTTGTCCATCTTTCATTATGCTCAAAATTTTGCCACTACATGTAGTTACAGTGCTCTAATGGTTGTTTTATTCGCACCAATGGCTTCAAAATGCTCCAATTAGTCAAAAATGACTCTTCACTCACTCAAAATGGTCGAAAATTGGCCCCCCTACACTTTCGCCTAGTATCTCCTAGGAAGGCTCCACTAAAAATGGAGAACTCTAGTTAAGTGGAGCTAAAATTGGGAAGACCGCAATTTTATGCCGAAATTGACTGCGTATTAAATGTTGTAGTTGGGTGGTGACCACATGCGCACCCCCAAATCACTAGAGGATAGGATGATTAGCGGAACTCTATTTAAATATTTGAACCACAGGTTTATTGTTGGCGGGTTAGCGCTGACTGCGTGGTGGATGTGTTAACGTTAACGTTGCCATGTGACTATACACCAGGGCCGTTGGCGGGTTGGGACCGTCGACGGTTCCCAACCCCCATATACATTTGTAATACACCATAATACATAACCGCATCCATAAGAGGTTAAGAAACTTGTGTAGAGTAGTTGGCAAGGTGTGCGCAGGCTCGAAGGGAGGTCAGGAGGTCGAGCCCTACTGGCTCCCATAAAATTTTAATATGCAGTTGCAAGGCCACGTGGCAGGCTGGCCACGTGGTAGCCTCTCATTGGATCCTCAAAATTGTACCCTGTAGAAACATGACACTTGTCATCCAATGAGTGGTATAGTAGAAGGAATATTCCTCTTCTTCCTTTTTTTTTTTTTTTTTTAATCTGACTGTGCACCCACTTTGCTGACTGTGCATCCCAGTAAAACATGGTCAAACTGTCGTAATTTTACCTATTTTCCATTTCGATCAGAAGGAATATCTTCCTCATACGACATCGGTTTTTCGAACCATTTAGGGCACCGGAATCAGGAAGACAAGATCTACGCAACCATATTGGTTTCAACCCAATCCTATAACTTTGAATTTTGAGAAAAATTTAAGAACTCCTGATCATTCATCCCCATTGGGAAGCTTTTGGACCCCAAAATACTTGATTACCTATTCAATAGATGAGGGTAAAACTCCCTCACCTTTCCAACCTCCATATATTTTTCCTTGCTTGGTTTAGTGCCTTTGAGCCCAACTCGAAGGTAGTCAACACTTCCCCTCTTTGATGCTCTTGTCCTCTTGTCAAGAATTGTATCTTCTTTGAGCTCATCCAGAAATTTTGGCGAGAAACCTTCAATAGAAGGTAGTTGAACATCACTTCCTTGATCATCGATCAAAGGAGGCTCATACAAGCATAAGTTTTCAATATTAACAATTGAATACATTTGCATGTAAGAAGGCAAGTCAAGTTGGAATGCATTATTACCAACTTTTTTTATGGTCTTGAAAATTCCATAGCGTATGGGTTTGAGCTTTTTACCTTCCCCTTGCATCCTTTCTTTGCAAATGTGCAACCATACCTCATCTCTCTCTTGAAACTTGTGATCAACCCGATGTTTGTCATGCCTCTCTTTGTATTTGCTTTGATTTTTCTCAAGTTGTTCTTGAACTTGTTGATGTATCATATGAATTTGCTCAATGAATTTTCAAGCCTTATCAATATCACTATGGCCATGAATTGCAACATCCTTCCCAAAGATGAAGTCTAATGGTGATTTTGGCAAATACCCAAAGCATACTTCAAAATATGAGGTTTGTGTTGAAGAGTGCTTTGCCTGGTTGTAAGCATGCTGAATGTAATGCAGTTGTTCATCCCACAACTTAGGATGTTTGCTGCAATATCCTCTCAATAGATGCACAATTGTTTTGTTCACCACTTGGGTTTGTCCATTTTTTGTGTGGATGAAAAGCGTACTCTTTTTCAATTAAGTGTCCATCATTCTCCATATATTTGACCAGAAATTCCCAATGAACCTGGAATCCATGTCACTAATAATAGAAGTGGACAATCCAAAATGAACCCAAACATTTTGAAAGTAAAGTTCAGCAGTTTGGTCAACAGTAATGGTTTTCTTACATGGCATAAGTATACACATTTTATTGAATCGATCCACAAATATAAAAAGAAAATCATGTTGCTTTCTTGACATAGGTATACCTCCAACAAAGTCCATGGAGACACTCTCCCATGGCCTTGTGGTACCAGTAGTGGCGTGTACAATCCAAGCTTCCTATTACTAGGCTTACTTGTTGCACACATAGAACAACCTCTTATAAAACGTGACACACTATCTATCATGCGAAGCCAATAACAATACCTCTGTAGATGTGCCATTGTTTTTCTTACCCCAAAGTGTCCAATAATAAGAGAAGAATGAGCTTCTCTCATTACACTTAGCCTCTCTCCTTGTGGAATACATAGCTTGCCCAAATGAAACAGCAAATTGTTATGCATGTGATAATATTTTTCTTCAACTTGATTCCCTTCACTCAAACTAGTATACACATCTTGGAAATCAATTTCATGTGCATATTGTTCTATGTAACTCTTGTGTCCAACATAATCATTTTTGAATAAAGTAGAAGCACTAATGATTGGTCTCGAAAGCATATCTGTAACTTTAATGAATATACCTTTTTTGTACCTTATAACCAAGTGAAATTGTTGAAGAAATCCCATCCACCTGAAATGTCTTGATTGCTGCAATTTTGTTTGCGACTGCAAGTACTGTAATGATTGGTGATCGGTGTGTACAATAGTCTCTTTACCCATCAAGTAGTGTTTCCACTTCTTGACACTTTGTACCAACGCATAAAGTTCTTTGTCATATGTAGGATAATTAGTCACAGTGCCATTAAAATTTTCTGAATGAAAGGCGATAGGATTACCATGCTGCAAAAGTACTACGCCCATGGCATAGTCACTAGCATCGGTTTGTATCTCAAATGGTTGTCTCAAATTTGGTAATGCAGGGACTGGAGCTGAACTGATCTTGTCTTTTAAAGCTTCAAAATATTGTTTCTGTTTGCCTCCCCATTGGAAGCCTTTCTTCACACATGTCACTGCATGCATAGGAGTTGCGATGGGAGAAAAGTTAGCAATAAACTTCCTCCAATATTGAGCTGCACCTAAGAAACTTCTTACCTCGGTAACTGTTTTGGGTGTGGGCCAATTCACAATGGCCTCCACTTTAGAAGTATCAATCCTCAATTCTCCTCCTCCTACAATATGTCCCAAATAGACCAAATAAGTCTTTAAAAACTCATATTTTGACATCTTAAGAAACAATTTCTATTTCTTCAAAATATCAAGCACTCTATTTACATGCAAGACATGATATTCTCTTGTTTTGTTGAAAATTAAAATGTCATCTAAGTACACAATAAAAAATTCATCAAGGAATGGTCACAAAACATTCCATCACTCGCATAAAAAATTTCGGCGCATTACATAAACCAAAAGGCATAACTAGCCACTCAAAGAGTCCTTGTTTGGTTTTGAATGTAGTTTTCCATATATCACTTTCTGCAATTCTTACTTGATGATATCAAATTTGTAAATATAACTTAGTGAAAAAAATTGCTTCTTTCAGCTGATCAACCAAATCATCTGTTCTTGGGAGTGGGTAACGATTTTTTATCGTAATCTTGTTCAAAGCTCGAAAATCTACATACATGCGCCAAGTCCCATCTTTCTTGGTATCAAGACTATGGGTGAACCACATGGCGAGGTGCTTGGCCTTATGATTCCTTTATCCAAAATCTCTTTGATTTGCCTCTTTATTTCAACATTCTCCATTATCGACATGCGATACATATCAATGTTTGGAAGAGGACAATCTTGCTGCAACTGAATCTCATGTTGAATTTCCCTTTTTGGAGGCAAACATGGTGGCTCCTGGAACATCTCATGATGCCCATTAACCACATCATATAATTCTTATTTCAACTTAGGATCACATCCCTCAAAATATTCATGATTAATATCAACTTTAGGCTTAATCATAAGAAGAACAAAATTCTTGCTTGAATTTACCACCCTCTTTACCTGTCTAGCATTTACCAAAGCAATGTTTGTCTTCTTGTGGCATGCTCTAACAATGAACTCCTTGCCATCTTTGAATAAATTATACTTGTTCTCATGGTGATAGAAGATCGCTTTCTTGTCATACAAGTAAGTACTCCCTAATATAATATCAGCTATGTCAAGCGGAACCACATCTAATTCAACTGTGTCAACAAAGCTTGTAGTGATTGCAAACCTCAATATACATTTCTTTGAAACATGTAGATTTGCATCCTTACAAATCCAACCCAATGGATATGGTTTTGGATGTGGTATGGTCTCAAGGTTAAGTTTTTTGACCAAATCTTCAAAGATTAAGTTTGCTTGTGACCCACTGTCAAACAATGTGTCAATCTTGGTATGCTTGGATATGACCCTCAATTGAAACAATACTATTCTTTCTTCTTCATTTGGAGTGTTTATGTGACAGTTTGATGTACTGGTACTGGGTTTAGTTTCAACTTATTTTCCCTTCGTGTTCTTCAATGCCATTGCTGTGATTTTAGTTTCATCACATTAATCAAATCCTAAATCACGTTGAGTTATAGCAGCATTTTTTTGTTTCCCTTTGTTATTGGATTTCATTGGCCTCAATTCTGGATATAATTTCCAACAATGAGTTTCATCATAGCCTTCTTTTGAACAATGTTTACAAATCACTTTTTCTCCCTCTTTCTTAATAGTTGCATTCTTTTTGTTTTTACTTTTGAGTTCTTTTCCTTGGCTTTACCCTTAAAAGGTTTCTTTCTACCCCCTTTAGAAATGTTTTTCCCTCTAGCTTCTAAATGTGTGGCTTGAACACAAACTTCATCTAGACTGGTGGGGTTAAACATGAGAATATTATGTTTTAGGTAGCTATGTAAGCCTCCTATGTAATTTAGCAAAGTTTCTTGGCTCTGCAAATCCACCCCTAATAGAAGAGCTCTTCTCCTAAATTCTTGGGTGTATTCTTGCACATTTTGTCCCTTTAACTGCCTAAAGTTATGCCAGTTTATGATGGCTTTATGCATATGAGCTAATAGATAAAACTTTTGTTTAATAGCAACAATAAAATCTAACCATGATAGAATAATATTACCACATTTCTTGATTTCCTCCTTTGCCTTGGCTTCCCACCAAACAAGACCTGCATCTTCCATTCTCAAAGAAGCTAATTGAATTTTTGTATCATCATCTTGAAGGTTTTTTATTCTTAAATAGACCTCCAATTGTCTAATCCAACTATCTAGCTTGTATGTATTTACTTCACAATTAAACATTGGCAATTCGAACTTAACATCAAGTTTTATTAAAGGATATTTACCATTGCTCTTGGAATTGTGTGACTGATGTACTGAAGAAGAAGTAGAAGATGACGATGAGGGTGAAGATGGTGGCTCTCCATTGCCTCCATTTCCCTTCTTTGACTTGTCTTCATCATGTTGACCTCCTGAAGATCCTTGTCCTTCCAGTCTCTCATTTCTTTCTTGATAAATAATTCTAACCATCTCAGTCATGTCAATAAATGCTTTCCTGAACACTCTTTCTTCCTCCTTAGGGTCAACTTCTTCATGAATTTCTCCTTCCTCATGGGGCATGCTTAATGGAGCTTCTGCTTCTTTAGTAGGTGAACTAGGTGGTGGAGATTGTGGCAATATTTCTCTCCTTTGCTTTGGCTCCTTTTGAGACCCTCCTGCTTCCACCAGTTTGCCTTCTGCTCTTTTAAGCTTGAGCCTTGTAAGCATCTAAAACATGAAAACAGTTAAACAATTATTTGCACTAAAAACACAAGAGAAAAACCCTAGCTCTGATACCAATCTGGTCTGAAATGAATATATTAGTTTTGTTGTGCTAGCTGTCTTTCAATTTTAAAAACATGTGCATATTTGGTTCATTAGTTTGCATAAGGATTAAGGAGTTTTTCCATGACTTTTAGATGATTTTTAGTGAATTAGAAGCATAAAAAAAACATAAATAACACTGAACAACAGTGTAAAATAGAGAAATAAATCACCACATGATGTTTACACGGTAGGCATGATGAAGAAGTTCACCCCTTTTGGGCTACATCTACTTGTCTAGCTCCCAATGACTTGTCCATCTTTCATTATGCTCAAAATTTTGCTATAAAATGTAGTTAAAGTGCTTTGATGGCTGTTTTCTCTGCACGAATGGCTTCATAATGCTCCAATTAGTCAAAAATGACTCTTCACTCACTAAGAATGGTTGAAAATTGGGCCTCCTGCACTTTTTCCCAGTATCTCCTAGGAAAGCTCCACTAAAAGTGGAGAACTCCAGTTAACTAGAGCTAAAATTGGGCAAACCGCCAAATATGGCACGCCCCTAACCTCTCCGCCAAAATTGACTGCGTATTAAATGTTACGGTTGGGTGGTGGCCACATGCGCACCCCTAAACCGCTAGAGGTTAGGACGGTTAACGGAACTCATGGTAGGAACTCCAGTTAAATATTTGAACCACGGGTTTATTGTTGGCGGGTTAGCGCTGACCGCGCAGTGGATGTGTTAACATTAACGTTTCCATGTGACTATACATCGAGACCGTTGGCGGGTTGGGACGCTGGCGATTCCCAACCCCTATATACATTTGTAATACACCATAATACAAACCCGCGTCCATAAGAGGTTAAGAAACTTGTGTAGAGTAGTTGGCCAGGTGTGCGCGTTCCCGGAGGGAGGTCAGGGGGTCGAGCCCTGCTGCCTCCCATAAAATTTTAATATGCAGTTGCAGGGCCACACGGCGGCCTCAGGGCTGGCCACGTGGCAGCCTCTCATTAGATCGTCCAAACCGTACCCTGTAGAAACATGACACTTGTCATCTAATGAGTGGTCCAGTAGAAGGAATATTTTGATGAATATTCTCTTTTTGCAAACTGTGCATCCACGTTGATGACTATCTATCCTAGTCAAACATGGTCAAACTGTCGTAATTTTCCCTGTTTACCATTTCGATCAAAACACGATATCTTCCTCATACGACATCAGTTTTTTGAACCGTTTGCAATGCCAGAATCAGGAAGACAAGATATACCCAACCATACTGGTTTCAACCCAATCCTATAACTTTGAATTTTGAGCAAAAATTATGAACTCCTGAACAAAACTACAGGTGGATCTTGAAATTCATGAAAAGTTTTCAATTTCTACAATTTTAGTAGATATTTGAAAATTTTCATCATTTTCAAGAAGAAGAAATATAACATGCTTAATGAAATATTCACTCTAATTAACAAGAAAGGAGGGGAGGACATTCTCTTCTTGATAATCTTCATGATTAATTTGCGAGCGTCTCCTTCCACTAAATACACAGACAATTTCATTAAAATATTTGCATGAAAAAAACTAAACTTAAAGCTAAAACAACAAAAAATGCACTTGACATCTCGAAACTAGTGGAATCTTCAGCCCGTGGAATCGCCAGATGAATAATATTAGCCTACCCATTTCTTGGTCACCTTCAAGAAAAGGGTTTAGTCATTATCACAGGGATAAATAATTTCATTGCTTCGATCCCTAACAATGGAACCAATTTGATGTTGTTCCTTGTGAAAATTCCTCGCTAGGAAACTATGTCAAGGTGTCAGGATGTGGGGTTGTTTGAAAAAAGGTTGCTAAGGGTTAAACTTATTGCTTTAAAATGTAAAGCACAATCCCTCTAGAAGTTAAAATAAAAGGCCCGATTTCAACCCTCACAGATACCAATAAATTATAGATGAAGAATGAAGACTATAGAAATAATACAGATAATGTTAAAACTCGCTTTAAAATATCAACTATCTATATAGTGAGAAAACACATGGAATAACATTGAATGGCTCAACAAAGAAATTATCTAAATCACATGAAATCATGGCAACAATAAAAAGTTACAGAGGGATAATACAAACAACCTGTTCATATTATAATCTCAGTATTAGACATAACTTTACCGGGAGATTTAGGGGAATCTAATCCTCAGTTTAGCCTCATGTTAGAAATTTGGTCCTTCTTGACACCTATTAGATCCATACTTAAGATGAATCTATGCTAATATTAATAACTGTGCTAATATGAAGATATTTAGAAACATAAATTAACATGACATTGTCTGCTTTATTGTGCCCAATGATAATGTTCTCTTTACATTCTTTTCCAAAGAAATACAAATTTGCAATATGAAAACCTTGAACCTCCTTCCAATAGTTATGTATAGTAACTAAACTTCAGTTTCCCTATTTCCAAAAAATTCAAAGTGAAATGCACTAATTCCTTTACTTACTAATGCAGTTGCCACACGTACGAAAGTGCCACTTTCCCAATAGTCATATATGTACGTTGGTATTATCTATGAGAATATTTCAAAATAGGAGGCCTTTGGAAACAACTCAAATAGTGGTAGGTTTTGTGATCAAAATCACTAGACTCAAACAATTGGAAAACCATTGCTCATTTTGAATGTTGACATGGTTAATCCGTGCGTTGACGTCGTAGCAACGATATTTTTTGAAGTTGATAAGTAGAATCGAGTGGTCCCTTAATGGTATTGAAAACCACTCGAGCAGAAGTGGGGTGATATGGTTCATTGTTTGCCACATTTCAAAAGAAATTAAGCACTAGCCGACAAAAACGGACCCCCCCCACCCACTTAAACATCAAGCATGAGAGAAGGGGACACAATAAACTATGGTTATGAACTAAACCTACTTATTTTTTGTTGTTGATTTGTCACCAGGCAAATGCTTATGTAGATAACCACATCATTTCACAACTCTCTTTCTCTCATGACTTTGCCTTTGGATTCACTCTGCATCCCTTTGATTGGACTTTAAAGGGACCCTCGACACATAAAAGGGAGTTGGTTACAATAACAAGTGCTTTATCTTCATTATCTTCATTGGGACTTCGAATTTGACTTTCAATGGAAAAATTGGTATAATTAATACTCCATAGATTGTTAACAACTTGGTGTTCCAACAAATAATTGGTGATTGGACTTGCATTATCTAACACATTATTAACATGATGTTGACCTACATTCATGAACGAGATATGATTATTCTAGCTACATTTGACATAATCTTTGTTTGTGACTCTACTCTCAAGAGTGGTATTCAAATTTTCTCTGAGACCAATAGAATTGTTGTTTTTGGGAGCCTTACTAGGTTTTTATCAAATAGTTGATAGCAAATGCAGCTACATGCACCCCTCTGAGTTGTAGAATTTTAAAAGACCCCTCAACTTCAATGCGAAATTCTGCTCCTTAATGGGATTAACAGGATTTTTGAAATCTATTCATGGTCCTTTACTTGAACAAATCACAAAACCAATTGTGCCACTTGGATATGTTGGGATTGATGTCCATGCATAGTGAACAAATCCCTTGAGAGTATGAGTGTACATTGTGACAATAGCTTGAGTAATGTGCATATGTAACCACAAGCTTTCTACCTGACTTATAACTATGCCTCTAGGCCTCAATGCTTAATGCTAGATTAGTAGAGTCTAAAATAATTACATCATAAATTCTAGCCAGACATTCCCTTAAAAGGTACTTCCATCACCAATATGAAGCCTTGCACGAGGATCATCATAACATACAAAAATGTCGGGGAAAAAATATTTGGACACATTTATAACCATTTCATCAATTTCACATATATAAATTTGTTCCACATAACTGTATCGATATATTTCTCAAAGAAATCCCCTGGAAGAATTGGACTGCGTCTAATAGATTGCGCATGATATATCACTTCCACGGTTGAAAGTAGGAAGTTTTGGAATCAAAGGCATCTTAATACCAATTCCATGTTCATGTTTGATGTACTAAATTCATGAGGCTGAGCCTCATTGAAATTTTTAATATTTTTTCAGTTGTTGTACAATCTATAATTTCATTAGGAGGGTTGGAAAAAATTGTTGATTTGATCTTTATGCTGGTCAATACGAAGTTGGCTACATACAGGCGTAGGGTTCACGATTCGGTGGAATACTACTCTGACAGAGAAATACAAAGTCATCAATGGGCACAGAGAAATGATGGCACCGCTCTACAACTCTCAAAGGATGTTCTGCACTTTCTGTTGGAGCCACTGAGCAAAGAGCAGTTGATCTTTATGCTAGTAAATACAGAGTTGGAAACACTCAGGCGCAGCGTTCAGGATACATTGGAATACTACTTTGACAAGTTATTATTTGAATGACAGATATGATGATGGAGAGCAAGAACTCCGTAGTTTTTAATGGCAGAGAGCGGGAACCTCCGAGAGCGCGAAACCTACACGGTCTGCAATGATGGAATGATGCGGATGAGTTTTTTGGTCCTTCAATATTCTCTGCGGGGTTACATGAAGTGGCGGCCAATGGAGGAGGTTCATCTTCAGGTCGGCTAGGGGCCCTGGAACAGTTTATTATGCTAGGGAGTAGCTCGGGCAGTGGATAACTGGGCTTTTCGGCAGGTCATATCGGTTGTGTTGAGTAGCGAGGCTACCCTAGCCCTGGTGGTGAAGGGGGAAAGGGCTTGGGACATAGCAGTGTTTTGGAAGGGAAAGATCATAGGTGGGGTAGTGGAAAACGAAGTCGGAAAAGCTGGATAAAATCGAAGAAGGTGGAATAAAACTACAAGTTGGTGGAAGACATAGGTTGGGCATAGGTGCTCCAAATGTCTAACAGGACTTTAGTGGGGAGGGTTGTGGGGAGGAATTTTTCTCTGAAGACTGTAGTTCTATAGGAAGAAATAAATTGGAAGGAAGTTATTGGTTATGTGCCGGAGGTTGTGACTCTCACGCGAGGATGGTTTGCCTTCAATTTTTTACAAGCAGAGCATATGCCGTGGGTGTTACATCGGAAATGGGCTTTGGATCAAACTCCTATGCTCCTCAAGCCATGTCATCCTCCTTTTGATGCTAGTAGGGAGAGGGTGGATTCGGTTCCTCTATGGGTTCGGTTGCCTGGTTTGCCTCTCCATTACTGGACTGAGGACCACCTCCGTAGCATTGGGAATATTCTCAGGACGTTCCTTGAAGCTGACCTTTATTCTTAGGATTAATAAAAAACAATTGGCTCGGATACTAGTTAATATAAATGTCATAGAAGGTCTTGCAGAAGCTATGAATCTCAACTGGGGGCCTTATGTGATAAAGCAAGTGCTAGATTACGAAAATGTGCCATTTAGGTGCAGAAGATGTCATGCCTATGGTCATCTAGCCTTAGATTGCAGGCTTCCTTTCCGCACATTAAATAGACGATGCTTTCGAAAGAATGATAAGGAGAAGGGCGCGGAAGAGGAAGGTTCAGGCTTACCCTTTACTCAGCCTTCATCTTCTCAAGAACCTAGCAGCGATCTGGTAAGTGAAGAGGTGGAAAACAACAGTCAACAGGAGGAAGTTATGGCCTCTCAGTCGGTGGTGGATAATGGAATGTTGATGGAAGGTCAGAATCTGCTGGGGTCCCCCTTCCTGGGCACTTCCTCTATCCCCCTCTCTTCATCCATAAACTCTTATCTCAATAATGTTTCTCTCTCGGGTTTGGTTTTAGTAGAGGGTCTAAAGCATTTATCCTTTTCCTCCTGGCTCCCTCAATCTTCCACTTCCTTTCCCATCTTTTCTGCAGCCTTTATGGAGGGCCTCCAAATCATTTTGGGGCTCGATCCCTTTGTAGCAGAGATGGACACAAACCTTTCAACTCCAGATTCCTCGGATTCTGGATATTTTCTAAGGTCAAGTGCAAAAAAAGCTTATAGTGGGTTGGGAAAGGGGAAGGTCCCGACTTCAAAAGGAAGGGGCAAGAAATCCTATTTGGCTAAGACTCAGTGTAGGGCTAAACTGGATCTTCAAGATGGGAAAAAAATATCAATTGAATGGGCGCTTAGAGCAGATTGAGCCCAACAAAAGGGCTGTAGATGAAGATTATGTCACTCAATTGCTGGGGTTTGGCTGGTCCCCATAAAAGATCAACATTCATGAGAGTGAATACTCTTGAACACCCGGATATCATTTTGTTACAAGGGACAATAGGAGTAGGAGAAGTTGTCAAAGCTAGATTAGAAAGTTGGCTACCGAGGTGGCATTTTGAAACTCCAGATGTCAGAGGTCGTTCAAGTGGATTGGCAATGGAGTGGAATGAAAGATCGGTAAAGTCCTTAAATTCTTGGGCATTGAGTCGATTCTTGGTCTAAATTTCATGGCGCTAGAGTTAGGAGAAACTTTTTCTATTTTTAATATCTATGGCCTGTATCTTAATAGGATCCCTTTCTGGGATTCTCTTCTCAGTAACCCTTTGCTCAGAGGGGACTTGGTGATCCTAGGTGGGGATCTCAATTTCTCAATGGGCCAGTTAGAGGTTTGGGGGCATCATGCTCAAGCTGATTTTTTAATAGGTTACTTTACACAGAAACTGAAGGAGAATAATTTGCTAGACATTGAGCCCATCAAGCTCAAACCTACCTGCAATAATAATAGACGCGGAGAAGGTAGAGTAGTGAAGAGGCTTCATCGTTTCCTGGTGACTGAACAGGTAGTGGATAGGATTTTTCAAATCAGGCAGTGGGTTGGAAGTGGAGGTGCCTCGGATCACTTTCACATATTTCTGGAGATTAGAAAAGGGCCTCTAGATCCCTCGAGCCCTCTAAATTTCAACACGATCTGGCTCAAGGATGAGTCTTTCAAGCTCTTAGTTCACTCCAGGTGGACTCCTTTCAATCCAACTAATCCACGTTCTACGACTTTCCAGTTCACAAATAATTTTAAGAGGCTCAAGAGTGCCATCTCGAAGTGTTTAGTGGCTAAGAGACAGAGGGAGGATAGAGAATTGAAGCAGGTGGAAGAAGACCTTCTCTTGATTTATGAAGGGGATGGAGGGGTTCTTGCGACTCAAGAGGCAAAGGACTTACTGGTTCATCTGGAAGGGAGAAGGAACACCCTCCTTTTGGAGAAGGAGGAGTCTTGGAGACTGAAAAGAAGAGCTACCTGGTTGGAATGTGAGGACGATAATGCAATTTTTTTTCATGCTTATGCTAAAGGAAGGAAGGTAGTTAATACTATTTGGAGCTTGACTGATGATCAGGGAACCGAACATACATATTTTGAAGCAAAGGCGAAGTTGGGGGTTGACCATTTCAAGGCTCTTTTTAAAGCTCCAATTTAGCCTCCATTGTGGAAGTAATTAGAGTTTCTCAGTTGTTTCCACAATTTGTGGAGGAGGAAGACAACAGGGCTTTGATGGAAGAGGTGTCAGAGGATGAATTGAAGGCAATGTTCCAAAGCTTTCAAAAAGACAAGAGTCCTGGACCAGATGGCTGGACAATTGAATTCTTTTTGGATCTTTTTGACATGCTTGGCAAGGATTTACTAAAAGTTGTTGAAGATACCAAAGAATCTGGGTAGATTCCAACTAGTTTTAACTCTTCCTTCATTTCTCTTATACCGAAAGTTGACAATCCTCTTTCCTTGAATGATTTCAGGCCTATCTCACTCCGACACTGCATTTATAAGGTGGTTTCTAAGTTCATCGCTAGAAGACTCAAGAGCATCCTTTCAGCACATATCTCAGGTGAACAGTTTGGCTTCTTGGAAGGCCGAAAAATTCATGAAGCCATTGGAGTAGCTCAGGAAGGAATTCACAGTCTGAAAACTAAGAACCTCAAAGGGGCAGTCTTGAAAATTGACCTCTCCAAAGCCTATGATAAAGTAAGCTAGTTGTATATTCGTATGCTTTTGACCCATCTTGGTTTTGGTATTGGATTTATTAGGTGCATAATGAGTTGTATTACCATTGTATCTTTTTCAGTATTGATTAATGGGGTGGCTTCCCCTTTCTTTCATGATGAAATAGGGCTTCGCCAAGGTTGCCCGTTGTCTCGTTTGTTTTTCTTGTTGGTGGCGGAGGGTCTAAGCATGGCTCTCATGGAGGCCAAGAGACAAGTAACCCTGAAGGGCATTCAGATCTCCCCAAATCTGTTTATAGCAAAACCTCCTCTTCGTGGATGATGTCTTAATTTTCTATTGTGGCTCTGTGAAGGATGAATAGACTCTAAGGGAGATTTTGGACCTGTTTTCCATGGCTACTGGTATGGAGGTGAACACAGGTAAGTAATCCCTTACCACCCATTTATTAAGGGTTGAGAAGAGGCTTGAATTCATTCGGGTCTTTCATTTTAACCCTTCAGGGTTAGATGATGGCCTGAAATACTTGGGTTTTCATTTAAAACCAAATGACTTAAAAAAACAAGATTGGAAGTGGCTCTTGGAAAAGTTGGGAAAAAGGTTAAAAGTGTGGAGCCACGAATGGATTTCACGTGCTAGGAGGTTGGTCTTGGTAAAGTCGGTGTTGGAGGAAATTCCTATGTATTAGACGTCTCTTTCATGGATTCCTAAAGGCATCATCGAAGCTGTGTTCCGGGTTTGGTTCAGATTTCTTTGGAGTGGGAAGAAGGAGTCCCAGAAAACCCCTTGGGTTAGATGAGAAAGAATTGCGGTGACCAAAGGGTTGGGAGGTTGGGGCCTTAAGAATATCTTCATTTTTTCTCAGGCCCTTGCTGCAAAGGGTGGGTGGAGAATATTCAATTCAGTTAGCGTTTGGACCCAGGTGATTGCACAAAAATATCTAGAACCTGATTCCATTGAAGAATGGATTAGAAATCCAAGGAAGTCACATGCAGGAGGGTCGATGATTTGGAAGGCAGTGGTAAAGTATTTTCATATTCTAGAATCTAATCTGGTCTGGAATGTGGACAGTGGCATGGGGTTAAAAATAGGGGAGGATCCGTGGATGGGCAGTGTTCAACAACACTTATTTCCGGGGCATATGATTGAGGCTTTGAGGCAGAGGGGGATTATCTTTCTCTTCCATCTTGCATATCCGGTTCAAAGACAACCTTGGGTTCAGGCTTGGAGATTGGCTTCCTCTCTTGGATTGGATGTTCAAGATGAAAGGGAGCTGGAAATGTACATTATAGAATTAAACCTTGCGCATATACAACTTTGGGAGAGGGACGATGAAATTGTGTGGGACTTCGATCCTTCGGGGATCTATACTCCCAAGGCTGACTACTTAAAGCTGAGTGCAGATGGGGTTTAAAGGGAAGAAATTTGATGGTGGAGGAAACTGTGGAAGCCCAATTGTCCTCCTAAGACTCGCCTCTTTATGTGGTGTGTTTTGGAAAACAAGGCGCCTACCTGGGAAAATTTTCAGAAAAGGAGCTTTCAGGGGCCTGAGTGGTGTGTCCTATGCAAATCAAAGGTGGAATCGGGCACTCATATTTTTCTCACATGTTCCTATATTAAAGAGGTGTGGAAGGAATGCTTGAGGTTGTTGGGATTTCCCTGTAGATGGGAGGGTATTTCAGTGACACAAGAATGGGAGTCATGGTGGGCCTCTACTGTTGAATCATCTCACAGATCTTTGCCTCTTCTTGTAATTTGGGGTTGCTGGCTGGCTCGAAATAATCTTATTTTTGAAGAGAAAGCATGTACTCCTGAAATCACTAGTGCTCTAACTGTTGGTTTTTTTTCTGCACTTCCTCAACATATTTGTGTTGCAAATCAAAGGGAGATCTTGGATCTAGAGATCGATTGGGAGATCCCTTGGGGATTTTTTGATGGGGAAACGAGGAATAATGCTTATGGGGGTGGAGCTCTTCTATTTATACCAGTTTATCATTTCTTTGAGCTCTCTGTCGGCCTTGGAGAAGGCTCTAACAAATATGTTGAGTTGTTGTGTCTCAAACTTCTTCTTATTTTTGTAGTTGAAAAAGGATACCAGAGTATAAATATCTATGGTGACTCCATGGACGTTATCAATTGGACAAGGGGAATTCAAAAATGTAGAAATATACACTTGCCAATTTGTTAACTTATATTAGGGAGATCCTTCACAGCCTTGACTCTTTCACATGCCGACATGTTTACAGGGAAAAAAATAGAAAGCAGATCGAGCCTCTAAGGTGGGGATGCAGATGGCAGTGGGGATCTGGGAGGTGATAGATTTCAGGGACGGCCGCTCACAAGAATACTTTCACAGGCCTCTCTTCGATTGAAAAAGTTGACTCCTCGTCCATCAGGATTCTGTCTTAGGTGCGTCATGGGCTTTCTAAGGCGAAATCTGCCTCGATGCTGATATATGTTGTCTTAGTTTTCATTTGTTGTTTTTATTTGCATCTGCTATCGGTTTTTTTATATTACACCTCTTCGAATCTTAAACCCTGTCTTAGTTATCAACCCAATGCGTTGGGGATTTTTTTTTGGATTGGCGGTCAGATTACTTGTCACTCCATTGCTGCTGCATATGAACTGTATGCTTTTTATCTTATATTAGCTGTAACAATATGCCCGACTAGCCATCTTTGTACAGTGAGTAGATCGACAAATTTTATCCATAGTGCTTGTAGACTTATATGTTTCATCAAACGATCTTAGTATTGATACAAAAACACAGTTATTTCTTTTTTCTTTTTTCTTAATGTAATTTTGTTCTCGACCCATGAAATAAAATTACTCTTTTTTTTCTAAGGAAATAAAATTACTCTTTTTTTTCTAAGGAAAAAAAATGAGAAACCATTAAAATTTATAATTATTGTAAATAATATATATGAAAATGTCCATCTGAGTTTATAAGTAAAATTAAAATTTTATAAATAAATAAATCAAGCATTAAACACTATAATTTATAAATGGATTAATAATTAAAGGTTATGGTAATTTTTTTTCAAGATTTTCAAACAAGTTCAAGTAGTCTAATTAATAAGTGAAATGGTTCTATTCGAAGTAATTTTTTTTATCAATTTTATTCAAAATCAAGTACAATTTTTTTAAAATCATATTTTTAAGTTGTTTAATTTGCAAAGATCAAATGCCTAGTGGGTTTTTTAGGGTGCATAATCTATTTACGCATTCAAAAGTGTATTTAACAATGAAATAATACTTAAGTATATTTGAGACATGAAATAATAACTATGAATTATATATATATTTCAAACAACTTAAATCCATCTTAACTCTGAATTTACCAAATGCCTAGAGGGATCAAAATATCTTGAGATTTAAAGCTATTTTAAATTGAAAAGAGATTTGATCCCACTTGGTAGATTTAGGCTAGTTTAAAAAATAATGAAAAAATATACTTTAAAAGTGAAAATATGAAACATCTATAACATTTTTTTGGATAAATTTTTTTGGGTAGGTAATGTGAGTATTGAGATGACTAGACTAGCATGTGTAACATGCGGATTTAAGTTGGGTGAAATTACTATCTATACCTTAACAAAACACCCCACTATCTATTCTACACCCTGTAAATTTTTTTAAGATAAATTTATTTTTAAAATATATTTATAAAATATAAATAAAATTAATTCTATAAACTTTAACCATTTAAATTTACAATTATAAGAACCTTCAATAAAAATATATAAAAATTAAAAACGATTACTTAAATAATCAAAAGGCCTCTAACCATTAAATCTGCAATTCAAACTTTTGGTGGGAGATTTTTTTTCAAAATAATAAAGGCCCTTTATGTGAACATGGTGCCATATACCGTGTCAGTCACGCAACATGATTTATAATACACAAATTTCCTTAACATAGCACTTTTATTTTCATTGTATTCTAATTAAATGTTTTTTATTTTTTTAATATATTTTTTCGATTGATGTTGATGTTGTTTAAAATTTATTAGATTTCTTTTGGAATGGTAAGTTTGTAATTTCTAATTTGGACCATTAGAATATTTAAATTGCAATTTCAGTATTTTTATCATCAAATTATGATAAAGAATATAATTATGCCGATAAGCATTCTATTGTGAAATTCTTGTTGGTGACACTGTTGAGATTCGTCATTATCAACAGCTATTACGAAATCTCAACAGTGCCCCTTGCCCCATTGCCCCTCACCCGGTGCCACCTCTGCCACCCCTGCAGTTAACTGTTCCCCGTACCAGAACAGTGGCCTCGTACTATTACAATCGTTCCATCTCCCAGAGCTTGCACATCTCATCCACTGCACTCTCTCGGTTGCTCACCCCATTCTACAACTCCCCGTAGGATGAGTTGAGGCTCCCCATCTAATGCGCCAAATAGAAAGGCTCCTCGGTCACCTACAACTAGATTCACTTAATCCTAAAAATCTGAACGAGTATTCTCATTGACCTTGAAGCCCTGCAAATGTTGATGGTGCCCATTGACCTCGAATGCTCCAGCCGCAACAAGCACTCTCAGTGCCTTTTCAACGCCTACCCTCCCCAGCATGACATCGTCGCTTCTTAATTTGTAGTGGATATTCAGACTCCTGTACTCGCTCTTGATTCCCGTGGTTCCACCCCCAGTGTCACTAAGAAAAACCACCAGACCTCCACGGAATGCCTAGCTGCAGGATACACGTTTGGATGAGAGGTCTGTAACCGGATGATTTCTAATTGGCGGCCTCGTTTGAGAAGGCCTTCATCGTTGCACCTTCGTAACAGGTAATTCCATCAGGGGCGGTTTCTTGTGGGAAGTAACCCCACAAGATTTGAACAGGGTGCAGGTTCCTGTAGATGCGGGGATTCTTCAGTTTGCTTCTCCGAAGCAATGAAGGAGTTTGTAATGTCCCGCAGGCCACAACCGTCGCTTCGGACTTGATGAAAAAATGTCTATCTCATTGCCCATGGTTGATTTCTCCACGAATCTGATTTATTTTCTATATTTTCCGTGTGTGCATGCATTGTGTAATATTTGCTCTGTGTGGCAACGGGTGAGGATAACGATGCTGGCATCATCTGAATTTTTTCTTTGAGAATCCATCGGGTTGAGACACTTCACGCTAGGTGGCTGACAAGGGCACCACTGACGCATTCTCACGTAAAAAATGAAGGACCTTAAATATAAATATAAATTTATGTTTTTTCTTCCATTATTAACTGTAGATCGTCATAAATGAATTAATTACTTATACAGAAAACATAATGCAAGAGAGTAGGAAGCGAGTAGGAAGATGACTGGAGATTTCGTCTTCCCTTCTTGTATTCTTGAATGTTTTCATGTTGATGCTTCAATTTGGTCTCCCCCTGGTATCCTGGTATAGTGAACTCTTGTAAACTATTCGCAATCATTTTAGTAACCAATGCTCACAACGGTAGGCACAACAAGCAACAAAAACTCCTGAATCAATTGAAATGTTCAATCATCTTAATTCATATCTTGTGTTATGGTGTTTTTGGCACGGCTTCGGTGCATTTGAAGTAACTATATTTTCTTTTAGGGTGGGGAGAAATGGCGTGAGTGTCAGGCTTGGTTTAATTTGTGTTGCAATACACAGTTTTTTTTAACGCTTCAAATACAAATAAAATTCAACAGAGTTCCATTATTAACCATGTATGCCCTTTCAAAAACTCATCAAATTCCAAAAGCCTCATTCCTGGTACACTCATCCAACACAGCAAAATGGATTTTTAGTCCCTACAAAATAAAATACATAAAAAAATCTCCACTAAAGGTCATTGTGCATCATTAGATTTTGTTAAATGCAACAATCTCACAACTCTGAAAGTATTCATTTGCTAGTTCAGCAGTTAGTTGCTCCTCAATAAGATCATCAACAAAAACGAGGTCATCTTCAATAGTCATCATTATCTGAAGCTTCTTAATGCCATATCCTACAGAAATAAGCTTTAAATCTCCCCAGAATAAACCAGGCATTTGTACACTTCTAATAGTTTCTTCGCTTTTGCATATATGTCTCATCATCCCAAAGTTTCACATCCAATAGATCAGAAGGGTTTCCACTTTTTTTATTTTTGCTGGATGATTTTTTAGATGCTTCTCGTTGTTCTTCTGCCTTTTTTGTTCCCCGGTCTCCTCACCAAAGAGGTCCAAGTCATCATCTATCTTCCTCATATTTAGGAGGAGACTCAGTTGGAGTCTCTGTAACCGGTGCAACCGTTGTTGCTGCTCCTTTTTCTACACCGATAGCCTCACCAGTAAAACTTGTAGCCAGGAGGGCACAAGATATAGTTGTACCACTGAGACACATTATGAAAGTTAGGCCCATGAGCTTCGATAATGGCACCATAGATAGTAATATGATCTCTTGTAGCTTGATGCTCAGTTATAAAAATTATTGAAATAAGATATTCATGAAGATGCGGCCAACCTGTGTGCTCAGATTTGGGAAGGTAACCACCATGGCTTTTACAACTGGTGCAAAAATAGTTGATGCAAGGATTCTACATGGTAAATGATCGGATTAGGCTCCCACAATTTTGAATGCTCAGAAGCCAAGAATCCTTAAACCCTAGAAATCCAACGAGATGTGAAGAGGGCTGCAAAAGGCAATGGTTGAGGAGAAAGGGCTTGTTTTCACTTGATGAAAAATATTTGCAAGTAAAGCATTTTTGGAATTATTGGGGGAGAAGTTGACAGCAAACCTAAAAAAAAAGTATGACTTTGTGATGTTAATCATTTATACTAGTAAATGTTTTTTTCCTTTTCTCCACCATTGAAATATATGCATTGTTTTCATGGCACAGACAAAACCTAATTTATTTTGATAAAAAGAATGAGTAAACCCCAAAACCCCACCATTGAAATATATGCATTGTTGTCATGGCATAGAAAAGTCCTAACTTATTTTGATAAAGAGAATCAGTAAACCCCAAAACCCCGTAGTCATCGTGGTTGTTTCCTTTATAACCTTTATTGCGCTACAAATGATTTATACCGCGTTCTCTTTTGCGATTTCTTGCCTCATAGACTTTATTAAATGATTAAATGATGGGCTAAAATCCCTCTTTTATTTGTGATTTCTTGCCTCATATATTTTATTAAATGATTAAATGATGGGCTAAATTCCATATTTTATGGTTCGTTTACCTACTCCCATTTCTCTCTCCCGAACAAGGAAAAAATGGAGATGCTTATATCGGAGCAGAGTTTCTTAAGTTGGTAGAATTGAAACAAAAGTGGAACAAAAGTGAAATTATTGAAGGAATTTTTAATTCTAGTTGAAATTGTTGAATATAGTATTTTGCTACATTTTCCAATTATTAGATAATTTATTCAGTCAATAGATTTGATAGTGTACTGTATTCAATACATAAGTAGTAGTTTGCAATAATGAGTTAGAAGATATTAAAATAGTGTTAGATTAAGTCAAACAAGTAGTTTTATATATTCTCTATGTAACTAGTTTTTGGGTGGTGCAAAAAAGTGGTATCTTATGTGAGAAGAGCTCTAAAACTCCATTGGCTTTTCAATATAGGTAGCTATGTGTTTTATTGTGTTTTCTTCACTCTTCCACTTAAATTATCGCATGGTATTAGAGTCATATATGGATTCATCAAGATGAAAGAAGGCTATAGAAAAAGAAGGTTACATTGAAGCTTTATTTTCATATTGGATATTTTATGTTTGTTTGGAGGTGATCCAATATAAAACTGTCCAACCCACAGTTAAGGTGAAACAACTGCTTTTTTTACCATAAGTTAAAAAATATAATTAGTGAGTGTCTAGGTATCCAATAAAACCATTCCATACAACACTCTTGGAAGAAAAACCATTGCATACAACACCCTTAGATGCAACATAATGAAGATAGCCAGATGGGAATATTATAATATTTTTCAAATTCTTCCAACTGTGTTTGATTTTCTTGCTATTCCACAACCCCATATTAACTATTAATATTTAATTATTTATTTATCTTAACCAAAAAGAGAAAATTGGGAGTTAATGAGTGGATAAAACATCAAATACATGATCTAAACTATAACCCAGTCAAAAAAGTGAAACACACACTTAACCCAATCAAAAAGTAAAAAACATACTACATTCATCTACATTTCTATCGGCATGTCTTTGCACCCTTTTGGTGGAAATGCTAGTTATAAAAGTGTTTAGTGTTGAGACCACTCATAAGTATAAGTTGTCTTTCATTGTTTAGTTCATAAGTATAAGTTGTCTTTCAATGATGTGTAAGACTTTTTTTTAAGTGTTTCAATGATATGTCAAAGCATGGACTAAAAGACTAAGTGAATTATAAACTTGCTTTCATGAAAATTAGATATTTTGATTTATACAAAAAATCAAAACCAGAAAAGTAAAATGGAACTCTAAATTTATATACACTTTTGAAATAACTCTAAATTTATATACACTTTTGAAATAACTATGTTATAATATTTAGAAAAGTAAAAAAAAAATAACTTCTTATGCTTGAATGTTTAGGAATTAAATCCCTAATACTAGAAACTTCAAGAAAACGGTTTCACAAAAAAATCTCTTGAGATATTGATGGGGTGGTCCTAAGAGCCAAATAATTCCTCTAGGCTAGAAACCCACCATGTTTCTTTTCTAACTGTGAACATAGAGTGAGAAGTACCTTACCCTACTTCTCTAACCTATCCAACCTCACTCTAAGCTTCGGTCATTCCTCGTAACTTGTGAGTGAATTTTATATGAAGGACTTTGCGTGTTAGTATAATTCCATCATTCTGAAAAACATTATGTCCTAAGTGCCACTATCACCGACAACTAGGATAAAGTTCTTCATCTTAGCAAAGCCCTTTCTTTTTTTCCCTCAAATTCCTAAATACTTATGCATTTCAAATAGGCCAGTGAAACCTCGTGATAGAAGGAGAAGGTGGCCTTAAGAGTGACATATTCAACAGGGGTGCGACGACCAGAGGTTAGCCCTAGTGGCCTTATTAAGGCACTAATGAATTACTTATAGAATCAATGTTGAGAGTAGTATGGCAACAAAGGATTCAAGGAAAATCGTATAGAATGGATAATCAGAGGGAAATAATGAGCCAACAACATGATAAATAGGATCAGAAAAACCAGATCATAAACCTACCAAGCTATGTTCCATGGAGCAAAGTCAATGTCCCATAAATCCCTTATTCTTCCATACTAGTTATTGCCTCTAGTGCCACAAGTTAACTTGCATAATGCCAAGGATAGGACATTGTTGAAGCTAGGATTTCAAAAAATATTCAAGCTTGCTCATTAAGTCAAGTGGTAGTGGGTGCATTCAACAAGGGAGGGGTAAAGCAACACATCGTTGACGGAGGGGAACCAGTCGTCCCACACATGCATGGACAAGCATTTCCATAAATTTCCTAATCAGAGGGTGTGCATTTCTAATTTGATATCAAAATTTTATTTGAATTTAGTGTTTCTTGGGATGTTTTCAGTCTTTTAAGGGAGGTATTTACAAAGTTTATTTCATGTTTAATTGTTTCAATTTTATTAAGTTGTATTCTTCAAAAGTTTAAACTTGTAATTATATATTTCCATATTAGTGATGGGTTCATACATTGAATTTTAGTGGCCATATATTTTTAACCTTTTATTTTTAATGTAAAGTTTCCTCTCACTATCTTTGTATTAAAATATATCATTATCTTCCTTCTTCGTTAGTAATGTATTTGCTAAATTAACATCTTAGAATTTAAGATCAATGAGCAATTTGTATTTAAATGTTCTCTCTTTTATGATATGAGTGGATGAATTTAATGTCTCTTCAAGAATTCATTTGGATCTATGAATTATTATGGCTTATGAGGACAATTAGATGCCTAGTCCTCTTCATCCATAAGAGGCTCAACCTTCATCATCAAATTTCCAAAAGCAATTCTTCTTTGGGACAAGGTGCAAGTTGATCACTTCTTTCTCCTAACACTCTTGCATAAGTACAAAGGATATCCCATGTCCAAGCTCACATGATAAACCTCTAAGACATTATAGACCCAAAGATTCTCATGGCCTCATGACTATTGCACATTGCACACTTGTTTTTGACCTCGTGTTATAAGTATCTCTCTAAAGTACATGTTTAATTTGGGGTTATTTTCTTTGGAGTAGCTTCTTCATTGTTATTAATCTCATGGGATCAACTCTTTATAGAATCTTTTTCCTTCTTTTTGAAAAAATATTTATTTATTTATTCTTTAATATTTATTTTAATATTTTATCATTTTTTTGCAATTTTCCTCTTTGTTTTTTTGTTTACTAATTTTGAAACCTCTTTTTGTTTACTAGTTTGGAAACCTTGAAGTGTGTATCAACCATCAATATCACCTAGGGATCATACCTAGGGCCACACCAACCCTTAAAATGGTTAATCTTTTGTACCTATGAGATTTTAAACCTTCAAATTTTATACAAGGCGTGCCTTAACAAAACAACTTATCACTAACTCTTTTACATCTCATGTGTTGCATTTTTTTTTTGTATTGTATATCTTCCAATCCCATGAATCAAATTTAATTTTAAATAAACATTAATATATAAATTAAAGAAAATAAATAGTAAATAATTTCTTTTAAATTAAATTAAATAAATATTAATAATATTTCATTAATTTAATTAAATGAAATTTAAAAAGTTGGTTTTTTTTGTGGGGTGGGGGAGGGATAAATCAGGTTCATAATTTAATATTCTCAATTTGGGTTTTAAGTGCATATGTATTGATTTTTTTTGTAAGATTGACAAAACCTTTTCATTCATTCATTTTCGTCAAAGCATGTTACAACCATAAAAATAAATTCAATGGCCTCAACCCGCCCATTGGGAAACCAGGTTTGTTGGCCACCAAACCACATTATATGCCATCCAAAACCTCAATAGTTTAAGTCTATCTAGTAGTTCCTTATATGAATGAATTTATGGAAGCCATCTACTATCTAAATAGCTATAATATAAACTACTAATCGACATATACATCAAGAAAATTAAACAAAATTAGGTGTTGTCATATCCAAACTAACTACTACTCATTTGATTAGTATGAGATCTTAATGTAAATGTGCTTGAGAATTTATATAATGCAAGTGTTAAAAACTGAGTTTTTGTGAGTTTTTATGTTAATTTTAATACACATAAAGCATGAATTAGAAATTTTGAAATGCAGAAAACAACAGACAAAAACACCATAAAAATAACCACAACACAACAAGTGATGAAGGAGTTCATCCCTCTGGGGCTATGTCTCCTTGTTCCAGCTTCCAATGGCTTAGCCCTATATCAGTATGCTGAAAATGGTGATTACATATATTTATAGTGCTCAAATGGCTTAAAAACTTGTTCCATTAGCTCCAGAACTGTAAAAAATCTCTGTCTAGCCTCTTTCTGCTCCAAAATTGGTCAAAAACTGAAGAAGTTATAAGCCTCCCTAGTTTTGCTGCCAATCGCACCACAAATTCCCCAAAATCCAGAACCTTCCTACAAATTCGCTCCATAATCCGCTAACTGAGCACCATTTTGGCAGAAATCCAAGTGAAATTGTCAGACAATTAATTTGCATAATGCTGCCTTAAATCCAAACTTTTAAACAAATTACTATGGTTGAATAATTTTTTTTAATAAAAAAATTCGTATTACAGGTCTGCACCCTTGGTCTCGACACATCGGTCAAATGGTGTGTATGGTGGGGCCGAGGCTAAGCCCTGCCCCCTTACGCCAAGCCTCTGCCAGCATACTATTTAAAGGTATGTTGGTTCGTATGGTTAAACAATGAACAACGTAGCCCGACTGGTAAGACTTGGTGTTGTTTGAACGAAGTTTTTGGTATCGATTCCTGCAGAGGTGACTTTGGCCCTTAAAGACAATTTGGTGGCCTCCGGTTGGGCCTCGTGGCAGCATGTGTTTGGCCATCAAACAACCAACCAAAATATGCCAACCAGCACCACTAGAATTCAGGAAAGTAGCGAGGCCTGATTGGCCCAACGAACCTAGTCAACCATGCCTATTTAGCTATACAGACTGCTAACTGGGCAGCTTGCACAATTTTTGCGAAAATATTACCTATTTAAGAAAACAAACAGAACGTGTTTATGGGAGCATACTGTGTCTATTTTCGACGAAGTGAGTTGCACTGGATTCAAAACGAAAAAATCTACGTTGTCGTTTAGGTTCCACACCATTTTGACAACTTTAATTTTTGAGCATGATTTTAAGCACCTGATCATTGCTCCCTACTGGAAGCTTTTGGACCCCAAAATATCTTTTATTACTGAAAATTTGGATGAGGGTACAACCCCCTCACCCTTCCAGTCTCAATCCATTGGAATTTTCATGAATTCAACAATTTGAGCTTTTCATGAAAAATGATCTTTTTCCTTGATTCTGGAGATCCTGTCTTGCTGTTGTAGACACCATCTTGCTACAATTTCCCATAACTTGCAGAACAACAAAATATCCTTGAAGAAACAAGCATGTTCCCTCCTTGGTCTCCAACCAAATGAAACTTAAACAACTTGGAATTATTCTCACCTCGAACAATGTCAACATGATGATGTTTAGCTTGTCTTGCCTTGTGCTTGGCTTGACTCTTGACCAAATGTGATCGCCATCGCCATGCAGCATTCCATTTCAAAGAAAACATATTGTGAAACCCACAAGAAAAAATTTTGAACCCAATTCCCTCTTTGTCAAATTTATTTGATGCTTGCTCTTTGACCTTTGCACTCTCTTGCACTGGCATTTTGTTCACATCACTGCTCAACAATGATGCATGCTACTGAAATTTTACCACATCTTGTTTACCTCTTTTTAAAGGCAACATGTTAGACTCTTGAAACATCTTATCACAACCATTAGCAACCTTAATGAAATCTGAATTTTCATTTCATGTGTCACCTTGAAAGGCCTCATTCACAACATCGAGATGCTTGAACATTAAAAAAGAAAAAATTTGACTATCATTCACAATTCTCTTCATTTTTTCAACATGGATAAGAGATGAATTCATCTTCTTACTATGTGCTCTAACAATGTATTCAATCCCATTCTTGAACAGGTGATACTTATTCTAATGGTGATGAAATATTTTTCTCCTATCATAAATATATGGGCTACCCAAAACAGGGGCTAGAAATATCAAGCGAAACAACATCAAGTTCAACTTCATCAAGAAAGTTTGAAGTGATTGCAAATCTAAGTATGCACTTCCTCATCACCTGCAAGTTTGCATTCTTACATATCCAACCTAAAGGATAAGGTCTTGGATGAGGAATGGTTTCTAAATTTCACTTCTTGACTAAGTCTTCGGAAATCAAATTTTCTTGTGAACCACTATCAAATAGGGTGTCAATCCTAGTATGCTTTGAAATAAATCTAACATGGAAAAGTTCAATTCTTGTTTCATCATCTTGAGTACTATTGAGACAATTTGAAGAACTAGTACTTGCAATGTCCTTGCCTTTCAAACCCATTGCAGTGATCTTTGTTTCACCTTCGGAATCATAACGTAAATCATGAGTTATTGTAGCAGTTATATTCTCCTTCTCCTTGTTTTTAAGCTTGTTGGGTTTCATCTCTGGATAAAGTTTCCAGCAATGATCTTCATCATGCTCATCTTTGGAACAATGTCTACATGTGAGTTTTTCTTTCTCCATCTTGATGGAAGAATTCTTCTTACCTTTACCCTTGAACTTACCCTTTCATTTCTCTTCAGACTCAAAGGTATCCTTATTTGTCTCCTCTAAAACATGTTTCCCTCTTGCCTCTGGATGTGTCACATGTACAAATACTTCATCTAAATTTGAAGGATTAAACATGACAATAGTATGTCTTAAGTAACTATAAAAACCTCCAATTTACTTTAACAAAGTTTCTTAAGATGTCAAATCTACACCCAAAATTAGTGCTCTTCTCCTAAACTCTTGAGTATAGCTTTGCAAACTTTGTCCTTTACCTTGCCTAAAGTTTTTCCAGTCCATTATAGCCTTTTTCATGTATGCTAATGAATAAAATTGTCTCCTTAAGGCAGCAAGAAAATCATTCCAAGAGGTTAAGACCTTACCATATTTCTTCATGTCCTCTTTAGTTTTGGCTTCCCACCAAATAAGTGCTGCACTTTCCAATCTCAATGAAGCAAGCTAAATCTTGGTGTCACCATCCTTGATTCTTTGTATCTTGCAATACACTTCAAGTTGACGTACCCAATTGTCTAATATTTCAACATCTACCTCTCCATCATACATAGGAAAATCAAACTTAATGTCAAGCTTTTAAAATGGAGTTTTACCATGACCTTTTGGAGAATATGCAGGTGTTTGTGAAGGGCTTGTTGTGGAATAAGATGATGGTGAAGATGGTGGTGAGGATGGAGGTGAAGAGAATGGCAGTGTCAAAGGTGGTTTTTCACCATTCCCATTACCTTTTGGAGGCTTGTATCCATCTTCTTCTTCTCCTTTTGAAGACTTATCTCCCATTGGAGAATTGGAGCTCTCACCTTGCATTATTGTAATTCTCTCCTCGTAGAGAACTTTCACCATTCTTATCATATCAAAGAATTATTTCCTGAAGTCTTTTTCATCCTCTAACATATTTTCAGGCTCTCCTTCATGTTACATGCTTGCTAAACCTTCAACTGAAATTTGAGGAAGAATTTGTGGTGCAGATTGTGGAAAACTTGCTCTCCTTGTCCTTGACCTAACTTGAGGACTTGCAACCACAAGCTTTCCTTTTCCTCTCTTGGGCTTCAACCTTGTAAGCATCATATACACTTGCAAACAATTAAATCCTTACAGCAACAAGAAAACCAAAGCTTTGATACCAAACTTGATTTGTATGAGATCTTAATGTAAATGTGCTTGAGGGTTTATAAATTGCAAGTGTTAAAAGTACAGTTTTTGTGAGATTTTATGTTAATTTTTATACACATAAAGCATGAATTAAAAATCTAAAAATGTAGAAATCAACAGACAAATACACCATAAAAATAACTACAACACAACAAGTGATGAAGGAATTCACCCTTCTTGGGCTACATATCCTTGGTCCAACTTCCAATGGCTTGGCCCTATATCATTATGCTCAAAATGGTGATTGCATACATTTACAGTGCTCAAATGGCTTTAAAACCTATTCCATTAGCTCCAGAACTATCAAAAATTCCTATCTAGCCTCTTTTTTCTCCAAAATTGGTCAAAAAATGAAGAATTTATGACTCACCATACTTTTGCTGCTAATTGCACCACAAATTCCCCAAAATTCAGAACTGTCCTACAAATTCGCCCCATAATCCGCTAACCGAGTGCCAGTTTGGTAGAAATCCGGGTGAAATTGTCGGACAATTAATTTACATAATGTCGCCTTAAATCTGAACTTTTAACCATATTACTATGATTGAATTAAAAAAACAATCAATGAAAAAAATTTGCATTACATGGTCGTGCCTTTGGTCTTAGCACATCAGTCGTATGTTGTGTATGGGTGGGTCGGGGCTAAGCCCTGGCCCCTTACCCCAAACCTCCGGCAACATACTCTTTAAAGGGTTGTTGGTTCGTATGGTTAAACAACGAACAACATAGCCCAACCGGTAAGACTTGGCGCTATTTGAACGAAGGTTCTGCTACCGATTCCTGCGGAGGTGACTTCGACCCTTTACAAAATTTTGGTGGCCCCTGTGCTACCATGTGTCAGCATGTGGTTGGTCATCAAACAACCCACCAAAATACGCCAACCAACACCACCAAAATTCAGACAAGTGGTGAGGCCTGATTGGCCCAACAAACCCAGCCAACCTTGACTAGTCAACCATGCCCAGTCAGTTGTACGGACTGCTGACTGAGAAGCTTGCACAATTTTTGCTAAAATTTTACTTATTTGAGAAAACGAATAGACCGTGTTTCCAGGAGCATACGGTGTCGGTTTTCTGTGAAATGAGCTGTGCTGGATTCATAACGAAGAGATCTATGCGGTCATTTAGGTTCCACACCATTATAAAATTTTTCATTTTTTAGCATAATTTTGAGCATTTGATCATCATCAGACGACTCCACATGATCTGGGTCCTTAGCATTGGAACCTGGTAATTCGTATTGAGGAAGACACAAAATGTGATTCTTAATGCGGCCAAGATGAACATTCTACTGGTCAATTTGGAATTCGATAAGTTGAAATTCTTTCAGAATTTCCTGAAAACCTGGATTAGATCTGGTAGAGTCTATAAGAGAGGTCATGATAGCTCTAGCCACAATAATTTTCATCACCCAATAGAGATGGACAATTTGTTTATATTGAGTAGTGCAGCCTTGAGTATGTCTTGAGTCAGGAACTAAATTGCGCCAGTATTCTATCTGATTTTCAACTTCTGCTTGTTGATTCAATTTAGCTTCCCATGTCGAGATCAATTATTTTACTTGGGTTGGGGTGCCTGTATTATAAGCCCGAGCTACTTCACTAATGATTTGAGCATCATTTTTATGACCGCTTCTTCTTAGTTGTCTGGCTAAAGATGAACCCATTCCACCTTGGTTCCCCAACTGTCATTTATGACCTTGGTCACCATTTCGAGACGAGCTAGCACCAAGAGATGGGAGAGCCATTTGATTTATCAACCAAATCACAGAGCCACAAATTTTCGACTGAAAAAAATGAGCCATAGTCCAGAACCAAATTGTTTGCTCACTATTAGGGTGATTACATAAGTTTTGAGAACCTGACACAATAGCATGAAATAAAAGTAGGAGACAAATTGTGTTAGGCTCGTACCTTGCATAGAAACTAAGGGTCGAATATGACGACCACCATCGATGCCAAATATTGTGTTCCAGCACCCCATTCTTAATTTAGTCAATAGAAAGAGAAAATCCAAGGTTAGTTTGTTGCCTCAAGAAGAAGGCTTCACAAATTGGCTCCCTGAGCCTAGTTATAGTGAAGATCACCCCATAGTCATAAGGAAATAGTTTAGGCTCATTCCCATGCTCAGGACCAAAAATTCAAAGATATAACCAGCATCGATGAACAAACATTCATCCACCAAAATATTTTGAACCAGATATAGACCATACATTCCCATTCGAGATAGAAGAATGCCAAAGAAAATAGATACCGGCATAGAAACAACAAACATTACATAGGAAAAAAACCACATAAACTTTCCAATATTAAAGACAATGAGTTCCCTTTCTCACAAGAAACGTGTTGCAAATATTATCATTAAGGTTTCGAGAGACATTAGAAGAGTGTGCAAGTCAAGGTCTAGGAGGGGAGAAAAGGAGAAGAACATACCCGACTGAAAAAGACATGAACCAGAGAAGACCAGTCGCGTCCCTGAAACATACCTGCCTAACCTTCCTTGTAGACAAGAGAGTGCTTTCCAAGAGCCTATGCTTACCACCAAGAGCCGAACCCCAACACAATACAGATGCATGCATGAGGCATTGAGCCCTACCCATTTTGATATTAAGAACCTTGTGGCTCATCTCATCACCATTAACACAGCTCATGTGAGCTGCCACCCCACTTACATGATCAAGCATGCGAGGGCAAGGGTCGAGTCACCCTTTGACCCTTCGAATGATCATTTCACACATGACGTGAGTCCTGAGATGGACAGTGAGTTGTCTTGCACCTTGATCGAGGAAGTGCATATGTATTAATTTTTAAAGTATAGAAATATTGTAATATTTTATTTTATTGTGTTAAAATTCTATTAATATATAAATTTGAAATTGTAAATTTATATATATAAATTTTTATCATATATTAAAAAGGAATCGAAATTGGCATCCATTATAAGTTTGGTTGGAATTATAGAATTGAGAAAAATGATAAAGGGAGGTTGGAAAGCTTACTATGGGCTTGAAAACAATTGTAAGTTAGTAGATCTTTGGATTTGGAATAAAAAGAAACACCTTTTTTAGATTATTGTCACTCTTGTTATTTTATATGGATGTGAGGTTTGGGGTTGTAGTATATCAAGAGAGTCATGGAAGAAGATTGAATAAATCCAAAAACAGTTTACAACCTACAACCTCAATATTAAAGGAAATACTCCTTACCCTATCCTCCTGATTGAAGCAAGCCTTACCCCAATTGAAAACATGGCTATGTCTAGGAATCCTATGTATAAGAGGAATTTATGCAACATGGATTCCAAGAGGTATCCTAAAAATCCTTCTAACTCTAGCCAAAACCCCCACCTTCGACTCAAAACAAAGTTACCAAATTAATGTGAACTATACCGAGTTCTCATTTTTTTGAGGTTGGAAAAAAATCATCCAATTTTGAAAAGTGTTGATGCATAATCAATCTTTCTTTTCTAACATATTTTTGACACTTTATTTTCTTATGTATTAAATATGTTCATTTTTTTTAAATGATAATGATTTTCATGCCAATTTTGAGAAGTGTTGATGCACCATCAAAACTTTTTTTGTTCTAAGTTTTGACACTTTAAATTTTCTGATATATTATGGATATTTTTTTTTAAATGTTGTTGATTTTCATGGAAATTTTGAAAAATAGTGATGTAGCAATTTTATTTATTTATTTTATTTTATTTTGCATATTTTTGACGATTTAATGCACATTTTTTTAAAATGTTTGTTAATTAACCATTTTTGAAGTTGTCTTCTTCTTTCTTTTCTTCCTCACATGTTTATTTATAAATGTTTTTCAAGTTCTTATTTTTATGTTTCTTATTGCAATGTTTTTTTATAATAAAATTTTCAATTTTTTTGCGAAGTTAAAAAAAGTAATAATATTAATATTTTCACGTTAGGATTTTATATAGATTTATGTATTTTTATTAATAATTTATTACACATAAAATAATTGTGACTAAAAATTAATAATTTTGAATAGATGACAAAATAATACGCATTTTGGATATAGAACTAATTAAAAAAAGGTATTTTTTGATTTTTTTTTTGCTAAAAATGACATGTTAAATAAATGATTTTTATGAAAAATTTTGAAAAAAAAAACAAAAACAAACACAAACACAAACAATCAATCATGTCCAAAAAAATAGTAATATTTGATGTTTTTTCTATAAATAATGATTCACATAAGTAAAAATATAAAAAAAAATGTTTAAAAAGATTAAAAACAACTTTAACCAAGAAAATTCAAAATAACAAAACAAAAATAAATTGTTTAAAATAGAAATAAATTGAAAACAAAAAGTAAATTAAAAAGGAAAAAAGTTATTAAAAAAAAAATTAACCAATAATAAATAATATAGGATAATTAAGTTAAAATCAATATTAAAAAATAAAAATAAAAAATTAATAACAAAATAAAAAGCAAACAATTAAAAAATTAAAATTAAAATAAAATATAAAATATTATTAAAAATAATTAAAATAAAAAAAAATTAGGAAAAAAACATAATTTAATTTAAAAGGGTTATATATATATATATATAATAAAATTATTAAAATATATATTAAAAAAATCATTTAAAAATTATTAAATAAAAATAATAAGAAAATTATCCGAAATACAAATTTAGATGAAATAATAATAATAATAAAATATTAAATTAAAAAAAAAAATAGAAAAAGAAAACAAACAAATTAAATACAAAATATTATTGGGCATATTAGAAATTGCAAAGCAACTGAAACTGATAAATCTCAACCTAGATTGCTAGAATAGGCCACAACTAGTTAGATCATGGACACATAGTAAAACAACACTCACCAATAGACGATCCAACTATATCAGGTTGTCAAAGTAGGTCAACTCCTGCATCAAGGAAAGTGGCTCACGAAGAACCAAGTTCAATAGAAGTTTCCACATCTCATGGAGGCACTAAACACAATAGAGAGCTTTGCTAGAGGGAAGGAATGATCCAGGTGGATATCAGTGGTTACCCACCTATTCCATTAGCTCACAACACAATTTTTCTATTTTGGTAGTTTTCTATTCCTCGAAATTTTCAAGTCTTTAACTTCCAAAGTCGGCCCTAAATGACATTTTTGGGGAAATGGGTCGACTTCTGTTAGTAGTCAAAAGTTGTACCCCTCATATAGACCTTTCTAATGGGTTATCGTGCATGTCGAATGGAGATTGTATACCAAAGTTTTGAACCTAGGAAGTTGTTGATCCAGCTTACCCCATTAGGGCCCATAAGCCTTTGGCGCTTCATCTCCTAGGGTTAGGGCTATGGATGTTTAGGGATTATAATTATTTCTTTAAGATAAAAATGCCTTCAAGCCTCATTGGAACATAGTTTTGGAAGGTGTGTAGCCATCACATGTCATCTCAGAGATAAGCTATGATAGTTCGAGCTAGTTTTCTTTTATTCTACATGTATATAGCTAAAAAACTATTTTCATTTATTAACTGAATTCAAGCTTCACTATATCTCTGAATTTTCACTTTAAGTTTTTATTCCATTTTTCTTCGTTCATAAATTCATATCACCATGCTTCATTCCTTCCTTGGTTGCTTTAAATGCGACTTCTTTGGTTCTTGTCTTGTCTTTTATGTCCTTATTTCATTTTCCGAAAGTGTTGATGGATAAATCCCCCTTGTGGACAAGGGTGATTTATCGAGGAATGAAAACGAGGCCTAGAAAAAAAGAGACAATAATAAAAAACTTTCTCTAAGTCAATCATGATCAAATCATACATTAGCTATCAAAAGATGAGTGTTTCATACTTTGTTAAAAAATATTTGTCCTCACTAATTTCTTGTAATATTTAGCTCGTAGCTTTATCTAGAGTGCTAACGAAGAAAAAACCTGTAGATAACACAAACAAACAAGAGATCAAAGCATCAATATACAAATATGATTCGAAAAGAAACCTATATATGATCAAGGAGATATGTAATAAAACCATCAAATGTTGACAATGTTTATGATAAATAAATGTATCACTATATTAAACATAAAAGGAGTGATTACAAACCGAGCCTTGATGTTGTGTATCTCCTTGCATTTGTTCCTTCATTCCAAGCCTTTTCGTAGAAATCCTTGCAATCAAAAGATAGGTATTTGAGCATAGTTTCGCCAAGATTTCTTGAGTTGTGCTAACTAGCCATCTCAATGGGAGAAGGTTGTATTTGTAGGCTTGTGAAAGGATAGGAGGAGGATAAGGGATGTAAGTTGAGATGCAACAAAGTAGGGATGTAAGTCTAATCCACATTGCTCGGAGGATATGTCATTCACAAGGATTTTAGAATGAAATCTTCTCGTGATTTTGTTTGTTTGTTTGTTTAACCTTTGTTAAAATATTGTCACACATTATGGATTGGCAAAGTGTGACAATGACGCAACAGAACAATTATACACAGTGTGAAAACCTAGTAGCATCACAGATAATTATGGTCCCACCCACAACACCTTTTAAAATTAGCATTTATAAAGGTATTGCATAATATGTTTATCTTATTGAGTGATTTTATCTTCCAAATTATTCGAGGATTGATGGAAATTATGCTTCATATGGCGAAGGATAGGGGTATGAGATTATTTGCTATAAGTGTAAAAAACTAATGTGTAACAATAAGAGTTCCATGAAGGATATCCATGCTTAAATTTTTCATGTTAGATAACTCTTTAAGGGATGATACTTTAAGATCTAACCTTGAAGGAAGTGATCTTAATATTTTTTGAACAATATCAACTTCCTTGACTTCTTCACCAAGACCTATGATAAAGTTGACAATACTATTTACTCGGAGGAAATAGGAAGTGATATTTTCATCTTCTTCCATTTTTAAACTTTCAAACTAACCTTTGTAAGTGTGTAACTTGGCCTCTTTCACTTTATTATCCCCTTTATAAAAAAAATTAAGCTTGTTCCATAGGTCTTTGGCTGACTTGCAATGCATCGCTTTGAAAATTTCAGTATCTGATAAACCACTTAAGACGATATTTTGGAAATTGCAATGGATGTACAAAGAGATTTACCAAATACACCAGTGGGAGGAGTATCGGGTACTTGGTAATCATTCTCAACAACTTCCCATATATCAGTATCCAAGGACATGATGTAGGTTTCCATTCTTATTCTAGAAAGCATAATTTGATCCATCGAACTGAGGAGAATTGCATGGAGATATAACAAATGACATCTTCCTTGTGATGAACCTTCTAGTGATTAACTATTCCCGAGGAGCCTGCTCTAATACCAATTGTTAGATTAAATTAATGATTACACTTAGGGGGGGTGTGAATCAATGTAATGGCTAATTTTAAACAATTTAGTACTCAATTAAAATTGTAAAAATAATCATGCATCATTAAATATCATAATCACATGAAAACACTAGATTTACATGGAAAATATTGTTGGAGAAAACAACAAATATATTTGTCTTCTTCATTTTTTTATTACATTAATTTGTAGGCACCAAACCACTGGGAGGAAAAAAATACCCAAAAAAAATTTGCAGACACCAACCTACTGGAGGCACCAACCCCCAAAATAGATTTAAAGGCACTGACCTGTTGGAGACACCAACTCCCAAAATATTTTGCAGACACCAACCTATTGTAGGCTATAACCTGATTGAGGAACCAACCTCAAGAATATGAAAGTATTAACTTGCAATAACTTCCAAACTATAGTGGACCACTTTTCATAATATATCACACCAAATACACAAGCTTAATAAGATATACCTCTTCCAAATCTAATCATATCATCACAACTTCAAAGAATTCTTCAAACATCAACAATAACCCATTCTTCTCTTCTTATATCAACACTAAACCTACTAATGTAGCTCAGAACATTTTGTCACTAATGAAAGAAATACAACTTCTTTTCCGCAATAACCCATCCTCATGAATTTTCATGTTCCACATATAGATCACAAGAAAATTCAAGCCATATCCCCTTTTTCAAAAATCAAATTAATCTCAATTCAACCCAAAAAAGACATCGTAAAGATTAAGTATTCAACAAGTTGCACCTTTTCGATTTGTTGTCTACAAAATGCACATTTCCGACATGTGTTATCCCCCTTTTTCAAAAATCAAATTAACCTCAATTCAACCCAAAAAAACATCGTAAAGATTAATTATTCTACAAGTTGCACCTTTCGACTTGTTGTCTACAAAATGCACATTTCCGACATGTGTTCTACAAAATACACTCCTTCAATTAGGAAAAGAGTTTGACAAAATGAACACCCAAGGGTAAGTAAGAATTTTTCGTTTAGCACTAAGTCTATAACTCAGTGCTTTGGTTGGAATTTTATTTAGTAATTAGTTTGTGGCTCGACCCTTAGTTAGCACTATGGTGTTCACGTGGCACTTTGCTGGAACTCTAGATTAATACTCAGTTTAATGGCTCGGCACTATGGTTGGAACTCCAGTGATGGACTCTAGTTTAATACTCAACCCATTTGTTGCAAGCTTATGATTAACTGTCTTAATACTCAGTCTGTTGGCTCGGAACTTTGGTTAACAGAAATCAACCCATGATCTTCTGTAGCACAACACAAATCAGCACCAATTGCACTGTTGCGTTCCACGTTCAAACCTTATAGATTTTATTTTATCATAAGTTCTATCATGCAACTGAAGCCAAAGGTGGGGGCGAGACCCAACCTTACAACCAAGTGCCAAGTCAACAGATTGAGTATTGAACGAGAGTGTTAACCAAAGTTCGGAGCCAACAGACTGAGTATTAAACCAGACAGTTAATCATAACCTTGCAACAAATAGGTTGAGTATTAAACTAGAGTCCATCACTGGAGTTCCAACCATAGAGCTGAGACATTAAACTGAGTATTAATCTAGAGTGCCACGTGAACACCATAGTGCTAACTAAGGGTCGAGCCACAAACTAATTACTAAATAAAATTCCAACCAAAGCACTGAGTCATAGACTTAGTGCTAAACGAAGTTCCAACCAAAATGTTGAGTCATAGAATGAGTGTTTAAATGAAGTGCCAACCAAAGCGTTGAGACATAGACAGTAGTTCCAATCAAATGTCGAGCTACAGGTTGAGAACTAAATCAGAGTTCCAACCAAATGTCGAGCTACAAAATGGGAAGTAAATCAAAGTTCCAACCAAAATACTGACCTATAGACCAAAGTGCCACCAAAATATCGCGCCAACACTGGAGTGCCAACCAAAATGTTGATAATTAAAATGTGTCAGGCCAAAGACAAAATACTTGACCGGAATGCCAAACAAAGTGTCGAGCCACATACTGAAGTGTCAACCATAGTGCCCAATGAATCTTTCAAATGATATGCCAACTCTACCAATCAATTCCACAATTATTCCAACCACGTCAAACAAAATTTGTCAAGCCAGGTCAAATATCATGTCCCAACACATCAAACCTCATCAAATCATCATACTTCATGCCAAATCCAACTGTACCAATCCACATCAAAATTGACCTCATGACCTCAGATTTGTTACTCTTCATTCAAACTACATGGATGTGTCATCTCTTGGATCTGAACTTACGGTGCAGAATACTACCACACACTCCTACATTTGATCTCGACGAGTCACCTATTTATACATGCATAGGGGCAAAAAATTGTTACAAGTCCAAATGACATATGCATGTATAACAAAAAGTTCAGATAGCTAGGTTTATGAACAGAAAGGTTCACCTCCCTTCGCTAACTAACTCGAGGCTTATGACTGAACAGCCTAAGGCCCCAAACCCCCACTTTTAGCATGATAACGAGTACCGGGAACATGTTAAACTGCATATCCATTCACAGGATTTAGATATAAAATATGTGGCATTCATACACAACTCCTCACATTAATCATGAACATAATAATGGGAAACATAGTCCAGGAATGCATTACATGTATGGGCATACAAGATTTCATCCCAATAATGAGAATAATCATGAGTTGCACAACTTAGATATTCATTTACATTCATAAGCACACAAGATCTTTCACCATTCATAACATAACAATATCATCGTTTAAGAATCAATGTGCATTAGAAATTTACACTTATCTATGTGTTTAAATATGGTTGTCAATTGAAGGAGAGACTTCAACTCTCCAACCAACCATAGTCCAGCTACAATGCAACCATTTTTATAACTGAGCACTGTCGATTCATATCCATGGTCTAAGGGAATTCACACTAATGGTTTAAATAGGAACTCAAAGATGGAGTTCCCTATCTATGTCGTTTATTAACTATCCTCTGATAGTAAGCACCAAATAACTCACTTACTCTCATGACTCCATTCGCAATGATTCACCTAGGGCCCAGATGGGGTATTTCCTATTCCAGGAGATTAAACCCATTATCCAAGTGCTTTATCGATTTCCTTTTCATAGGAAGCACCACGAGGGTCTATAATCCATTATACAAGTGGTTAACAACTCTCTAGTAAGAAACATATTGACAAAGGTTTCCTTGTCTAGGCGGTTTACCAACTAGAATAAATACCACAGTGATTCAATCATCCACCAAACCTCCTAGTGCCCTCATAGGCATAGACACATAGTCTAGTGGCCTTAAGAAAAAAACATAGGGATTAACCCCCATATTCACAAAGAAAAGGGATCAAAAATCAACTCCACAACTGCCTTGGTTTCCTTCTATCACACTCCATAGCTCTACACTCCTCATGCCATTCTTCGAAACTTTAATAAAAACTAACAATTCAACTTAGGAGGAATAGAATGAGAACTCGATCAAGAATTAGAACCACATGTACTTCTTTATTGTGTATAGATATATTTTCCTTTGCGTCCCTTCATTTTTATAAAAGGTACAATATCACTAGTTTCTTAGATTCTGACTCTCTTCTATTCTCACCTCTAATGTCTATGTCATCTATTTCTTGATGCTTCTTTTTCTTTTCTAAAGAGTCATCTCGTCGCTCCTTGATCTTCAAGGAGATATGGGCATTGTCCTTCCCACTCACTACTCCTATCCAGTGTCATAACCCTTGTCAGGTGATAGTAGCTCGGTTAGGTTAGAATTGACTCCAGTCATAACTTTCAAGAGAGTTTTGTGGGTTTGTAAGCAAGCAAGCTCTCGCTTCCATCAAAACATATGTATCCACGTTGTCCTCCCCTTTATCAGTCCTTTAATTTTACAAATAATTCTAAGTTTACAATCTGGTTGCTCTAGCCAACAATGACTCTTGCACTAGTAGTACATGGTTGTGTATACAAAATGTAGGGTATCAAAATAGGCTTGTTACACACCAATTGTATAAAAATCCATCATCCAACAATATTTTGTTGAGAAATTTTGGAATCATGTGTATTTTGTTTGAAGAGCCCAACATTTCGGGTGAACACTTCACCCATCTTGAGGGGCAAGAAGCTTAAATGATGATAGGAAGAGTGCTTGACCAAAATATAAAAAATGGGGGAAGAATTAACCATTCTCTATATATTTTGGTCAAGAAATATTTCCTATCATCGGTTAAGCTTCTTGCCCCTAAATATGGGTGAAGTTTTCACCCGAAACGTTAGGCTCTTCAAACAAAATACACAGGATTCCAAAAGTTCTCAACAACATTATGTTACTGACTATGGAAAGATACATGATATAATTATCCAAGAATAGTTAGATGGATTCAAGGAGTCCCTTTTCCAAGCCAACTTCCACATAGATCCATCTTCAGGAAAACATTCCTTCTCTAGGTTTAGCTTAATCTATATATTTTCCTAAGTTTTCTTCATTTTAGAAATGGAGATGGAGATGGGGGAGTTTAACCTAGACTGGGGCATATGAGTGGATTCCATTTTCCAGGTTAAATTCTATATTCCATTAGTTCAATTAGAGCCCTTGGACCCCAGGAAATATGGATTGCTTCTAAAATGAAATCCCCATTTTCGTTTGCTTCAAATAGAAAGTTAACAAATAATCCTTTGTCACAAAATGATAAGGAGATCTTACCTTTAGTCACTGGTCACTAATTCTTATCCACCTAAGCTTCTAGGGTATGGGGGGAGGGCCATATTCTTGTGAGCTATATAAGCATTGATTAGTAAGAAACCATAGTCCCTGAAGATGGGGGAGGGCCATAGTCCCTGAAGATGGGTGGAGTGTCCACCTGAAACGTTAGACAGGGAAAACCTACACACAATTCATATCCGAAATTTTTAGACAATATGAACAATTGTGGAAAAATCCACTCTCAAAATAAAAAATACTAAATTAATATGGGGTCCCTGCACCTACGCGACACCAAAGGATTTTTGCGCAGGGGAGGCAGGTTGATTCCCGAAATCAACCCCCAATAGAGTAGTGTCATGGGAGGTCGATTCCCAAAATCGACACCTGCCCCAACGCAATGCAAAAGGGTCGCTCGTTCCTTCTACCTTGGTGGCGGCCCATTGGCACCACCTAGGGGCGGGGACCCCGCATTTATTTATTTATTTTTATTTATGTATTTATTTATTTATTTATTTATGTTTTATTTATATATTTTTAATTTAATTTATTATTTAAAAAAATTAAGGTTTTTTTTTATTTTGTTTTTTTGTTTTTTTAATTATATATGTGTCTGTTTTTTTAATTGTTTTATTTTAATACAATGTTATTTTACTTATTATTTTTTTGGTTTTTAATATATATATATATATATATATATATATGATCATTCAGGCTTGATCTATGGATTGAGGAGTTGTGACCTAGGGGCATTTAATCCTTCAAAGTCACCCGGGAATCACACCCGACCTTGGCCACACCAGCCCTAAGTTGACTAGATTTTTTAGCATATCTCCTCCCCCTAGCATAGGTCACAACCACCCTCCGTGAGGTTTCATCCTAGGTCGCCTTGCTAACAAGGCTCATCCCCAACCAATTGTGCTAGTGAGACTTGACATATATATATATATATATTCAAAATTTTTGGTCTTTTTAAATATATAGTTTTTAGTTTTTTTTTGTTTGAATTTTCATCTTTTATGGATTATTTTTAGTTATTTAATATATATATATATATCATTTTGGGGTTCAACTACGTTAAGTAAGTCATTCATATATGACCATTTCCATGAGAGATAGTCATAACTGACTAATTTCTCATGATTTTTGAATAGTCCACTTAGCACTCATTGCATCGGGTGATGCTCACAAGGGTGAAGAAGTGCGATTGAAACTAGTGAAATGAATCACATAGCGTCAATCATCACTTCTGGGGCTTGCACCCGGTAACCAGGACTTCCCGGGAGGTCACTCATCCCAGAACTCCTCTGGCTCAAGCACGCTTAACTATGGAATTTTACCCACAATCAAACCCACTTAGCTTGCTACCCCATTTGCAAAACCTTAGCAAGTATGGTGCCTCATGAACCATTCAAGAAGAGCTCCCTTTACTCTTTGTATTTTAAGTAAATGATATCTAATATAATGCACTGCGGAAAACCCCTCATACTTAATATATGTATATATGTGTGTGTGTGTGTGTGTGTGTGTGTGTGTGTGTGTGTGTGTGTTTTGGGGTGTTTTCTTTGTTTTTTTTTATTTTTGTATATTTGATTTTTTTGTTTTTGGGTCATTTTTAATTTTTAATTCATCTTTTTTCAATTTTTTAATTTTATTTTTTATTCTATTATTTTTTTAGGGCATGGTCTAATTTATAGACGAAATGACCTTTTTCACGACATTTTTTTCCAATTAATTTTAACCAAATTCGATAGATATTTTTAAAAACTTGAGTTTGAGTTGTTTAATCTGTAGAATTCTAGTGCCTCAAGGGTTTTTGAGGTTGTTGAATCCATTTATGCATTCAAAAATGCATTTTAAACAACAAAAAATCAGATTTTTTCTTGAAATTGTTATGTTGAATTCCTGTGAAAAAACCTATTTCGTGTATAGGTTAGACTATGTTGTTTTTTTTTTTTTTTTTTTACATAAGATCTTGGATAGATGGTGATTGGGTGTTCTGTTAAGGAACTCTTTGATGTGAAGTCACTGGTTCAATTCCCTGCCCTGATTGACGTGATATATTAGACATGTTGAAGATGTAGTCCTCCCAAGCTTGCAATATATATATATATATATATATTGTGTTGTAGGGGTTGTGTCGATGTTCGACTATCAACCTAACTCAAATACATGTCAATTGGATAGTTGATTTTTCAGTTTTTGTTACAATAAATCAAGTTCACCTCCACTATGTGTTAATTTGATGTGTTTTTTTTTTTTCATTGCCATGGGTTGAGCATGCCCCACTGTGTGTCATTTTGATGGTTGATTTTTAAGTTTTTGTTGCAATGTGCCAAGTTTTCTTAGGCCAAGATTTTAAAAGAACTGTACTTTTAGCATTTGGTATAATGACTTTTTAATTTAGGTATTTATTTTTAAATTTTAATTTAGTCATTATATTTTATCCCAAAAT